>NWSH02000537.1:7901752-7941714 GCA_002382865.2 Heliothis virescens
ACTGGAACAACGCGCGCCGCGAACCACCGAAATTCACCGCCACGCCTACCGTTGGCGGGAGTCGTTTCTCGACACCGGCGTCCGTGGTTCTAGCAGGTCCACTGCGACGGCTGCGATGGCCGGTGCGGAATTGCAGCCGCTCCGCCGCCCTCCATCTCTAGCAATAACTGCTTCGCAGAGAAGGGGACGGCATCCCATTCTCTCTCGCCTCGCCCCATGGCTTGAACCAGGGCTGGGCGGTGTAGTAATCTTCGGGTCGGCTTTTTTGTTCGACATATATACTGCCGAACCGAAAATGCCGGCCCGTTTATGTGTGTAGCAACCCTCACATTGCGCGAAGTAGCTACGCAGAAACCAAATCTAGGTATCAAGGGAGGAGGGATACGAACACATGCGCGTACTTATGAACGACATCGCGTTTTATAGTATAACAAATGTTTGATACCCAGGGCGAGATGAAACAAAAACAAACGAGACTCGCGCGATGGTGGGTTCTCTCGTGCGCGGCATGCTCCCAGCAGCTGGCGGCGCTACGCGGTGGCGCGCGGCTGCACGGTGCAGCAGTGGGTGGGCGACTTCGCGCACCGCGTCACGCAGCTCGCCGCCGTCTCCGACGCCGTCGCGCGCAGGGGGCCAAGCGCCTGCAGGTAATGTTCTACATAGGGTCACTCGTGCCGGCATGCTGGCCAGCAGCTGGCGGCGCTACGCGGTGGCGCGCGGCTGCACGGTGCAGCAGTGGGTGGGCGCTTCGCGCACCGCGTCACGCAGCTCGCCGCCGTCTTCCGACGCCGTCGCCGCGCAGGGGGCCAAGCGCCTGCAGGTAATGTTCTACATAGGGTCACTCGTGCGGCATGCTGCCCAGCAGCTGGCGGCGCTCACGCGTGGCGCGGCGCTGCACGGTGCAGCAGTGGGTGGGCGACTTCGCGCACCGCGTCACGCAGCTCGCCGCCGTCTCCGACGCCGTCGCGCGCAGGGGGCCAAGCGCCTGCAGGTAATGTTCTACATAGGGTCACTCGTGCCGGCATGCTGCCGCAGCAGCCTGGCGGCGCTACGCGGTGGCGCGCGGCTGCACGGTGCAGCAGTGGGTGGGCGACTTCGCGCACCGCGTCACGCAGCTCGCCGCCGTCTCCGACGCCGTCGCCGCGCAGGGGGCCAAGCGCCTGCAGGTATTTCTACATAGGGTCACTCGTGCCGGCATGCTGCCAGCAGCTGGCGGCGCTACGCGTGTGCGCGCGGGCTGCACGGTGCAGCAGTGGTGGGCGACTTCCGCGCACCGCGTCACGCAGCTCGCCGCGTCTCCGACGCCGTCGCGCGCAGGGGGCCAAGCGCCTGCAGGTAATGTTCTACATAGGGTCACTCGTGCCGGCATGCTGCCAGCAGCTGGCGGCGCTACGGGTGGCGCGCGCTGCACGGTGCAGCAGTGGGTGGGCGACTTCGCGCACCGCGTCACGCAGCTCGCCGCCGTCTCCGACGCGTCGCCGCGCAGGGGGCCAAGCGCCTGCAGGTAATGTTCTACATAGGGTCACTCGTGCCGGCATGCTGCCCAGCAGCTGGCGGCGCTACGCGGTGGCGCGCGGCTGCACGGTGCAGCAGTGGTGGGCGACTTCGCGCACCGCGTCACGCAGCTCGCCGCCGTCTCCGACGCCCGTCGCCGCGCAGGGGGCCAAGCGCCTGCAGGTAATTTCTACATAGGGTCACTCGTGCCGGCATGCTGCCCAGCAGCTGGCGGCGCTACGCGGTGGCGGCGGCTGCACGGTGCAGCAGTGGGTGGCGACTTCGCGCACCGCGTCACGCAGCTCGGCCGCCGTCTCCGACGCCGTCGCCGCGCAGGGGGCCAAGCGCCTGCAGGTAATGTTCTACATAGGGTCACTCGTGCGGCATGCTGCCAGCAGCTGGCGGCGCTACGCGGTGGCGCGCGGCTGCACGGTGCAGCAGTGGGTGGGCGACTTCGCGCACCGCGTCAGCAGCTCGCCGCCGTCTCCGACGCCGTCGCGCGCAGGGGGCAAGCGGCCTGCAGGTAATGTTCTACATAGGGTCACTCGTGCCGGCATCTGCCCAGCAGCTGGCCGCGCTACGCGGTGGCGCGCGGGCTGCACGGTGCAGCAGTGGGTGGGCGACTTCGCGCACCGCGTCACGCAGCTCGCGCCGTCTCCGACGCCGTCGCCGCGCAGGGGGCCAAGCGCCTGCAGTAATGTTCTACATAGGGTCACTCGTGCCGGCATGCTGCCCAAGCAGCTGGCGGCGCTACGCGGTGGCGCGGCGGCTGCACGGTGCAGCAGTGGGTGGGCGACTTCGCGCACACGCGTCACGCAGCTCGCCGCCGTCTCCGACGCCGTCGCCGCGCAGGGGGCCAAGCGCCTGGCAGGTAATGTTCTACATAGGGTCACTTCGTGCCGGCTGCTGCCCAGCAGCTGGCGGCGCTAGCGGTGGCCGGCGCGGCTGCCGGTGCAGCAGTGGGTGGGCGACTTCGCGCACCGCGGTCACGCAGCTCGCCGCGTCTCCGACGCCGTCGCCGCGCAGGGGGCCAAGGCCTGCAGGTAATGTTCTACATAGGGTCACTCGTGCGGCATGCTGCCAGCCAGCTGGCGGCGCTACGCGGTGGCGCGCGGCTGCACGGTGCAGCAGTGGGTGGGCGACTTCGCGCACCGCGTCACTCAGCTCGCCGCCGTCTCCGACGCCGTCGCCGCGCAGGGGGCCAAGCGCCTGCAGGTAATGTTCTACATAGGGTCACCGTGCCGGCATGCTGCCCAGCAGCTGGCGGCGCTACGCGGTGGCGCGCGGCTGCACGGTGGCAGCAGTGGGTGGGCGACTTCGCGCACCGCGTCCACGCAGCTCGCCGCCGTCTCCGACGCCGTCCGCGCAGGGGGCCAAGCGCTGCAGGTAATGTTCTACATTAGGGTCACTCGTGCCGGCATGCTGCCCAGCAGCTGGCGGCGACTACGCGTGGCGCGCGGCTGCACGGTGCAGCAGTGGGTGGGCGACTTCGCGCACCGCGTCACGCAGCTCGCCGCCGTCTCCGACGCCGTCGCCGCGCAGGGGGCCAAGCGCCTGCAGGTAATGTTCCTACATAGGGTCACTCTGCCGGCATGCTGCCCAGCAGCTGGCGGCGCTACGGCGTGGGCGGCGCGGCTGCACGGTGCAGCAGTGGGTGGGCGACTTCGCGCACCGCGGTCACGCAGCTCGCGCCGTCTCCGACGCCTCGTCGCGCGCAGGGGGCAAGCGCCTGCAGGTAATGTTCTACATAGGGTCACTCTAGCTTCAAGCAGGTCAAACGGTCACGTTTTTTTTTATTTATTTTTCTTTTCTCAAATACAAGTTTCAAAAAATATGACAAGAATCAATAATTCGATATGTGAACTTTGTGCCTGACTTTGGTTTGTGCACAACCTGTATTACAAGTCACCAGACGATTCAAGATAAACTAAGATGGCTATAGTTCGACCGTAAGTTAAGTATGTTATGGTGTATGTGTATGAATACCATGTAACTCATGAACAAAAAAGAGAAAACCATCCCCACCCCCCACCACTCGCCCCCTGTATGACCTTTCTAGCTAGAGATGGAGGCGCGGAGCGGCTGCAACACCCGGCATCGCAGCCGTCGCAGTGCACCTGCTAGCCCGGTGATCGAGAAAAACGACTCCGGCCAAACGTAGGCAGTCGCCCGACGGTGAATTTCGGGTGTTCGGCGGGCGCGTTGTCCACGGCTCTAGAGGTGTCAGCCCTGCGGCCCCTCCTGGGTGCGGGTTGTTTCGAAAGAGTTACCGCCTGGCCCGGGGCACACAACAGCCCGAAGGAACACGGTGGGTTTTTAATCAGTTTAATGTCTGATACTCCCTCACGCTGATCACCCACACGGGGAAGGGTCATCTGAACACATAAGCGCCGATCGCCGAGACTGAAAATTTGCGGAGCAACTTTACCGAAACACTTATGCACACGTCTTTTAGTGGGTTCATAATAGTTATTTGTAATATATTCTAAAATTCTTGTAGGTCTTTGTATGCTAAATCTACTTAAATAAAAGGATCGAGTCCCTGTCTGAACAAAGCCTTCGTTCAATAATTAAAAATAAATGGACCCAAAACATATGACGTGAACATGTGACGCAGAATAAACTATAGTTTCTTGTTACATCTTTGCCTAACAGCCTGGACAATTATTTATCCTAGCGAAAATAATTAAATAACAATAATACATTACCTGACAGATAGAAAGTGAGCGTGCGCAGATCGTGCAACACTTGTTGCAGAACGAACTCCGCGGCCATCGCTAACTCGGAAAAACGGTACAGCGGTCTTTGATGTTTCTCGACAGTACGACGTAAAAGTCTGCAAGAAAATAAACAGGATCAAAAATAACCACTCCGATTTATACTGCACCTATAATCTACAAAAAATTTAGGTTGTGTTGTAGGACTTACGGTAATTGTTCATGCAACAGTTGCAGCCAATTAGTGGCAGTTGATGTAGTGTCTTCATCCAGGTGGCCGTCCACAACCATGGAGTCTACAACAAGAATCATGTTTAAGCTAACCTATCCCTTAAACCTTTTAAAAATAACCATTGCATTTTCAACCTTATAAATTGTATACACCTTGAGCTCTCAAAATAGTTTGTTCATGTAAATACCGCAACGCATCGTGGTCTTGAGCGGCAGCCATTGTATGCCAGTTACCTCCTCATTTCGTTCTCATCTTCAGAATGCTTAACACCAAGTCGCTACCTTGGTTTGTTAGGAATACCTGTGCAAAAAAGATGACAATGACAGTATATTTTAGAAATAAACTATACACTACTAATTTGATTTAAATGCTAAATGCATGACTAATACATCATCAAGTTCTCATCAATTGTTTTCACATGTATTTACATTCTCAGCATTATGGGTAGACAGCCACAGATGTGTCTGCCTGTCAGACAGATCTTCAATCATTTCAAGAAGTGATTCACGACGGTTTGCCATCCGGCATGTGATGACTGTTGATTACCGCCCTGGCCTGCAAAAAAATCATCAAGTGAAATTTTGGTACTTCTTAGAAACCACTTACAATTATTTTCATTCTGGGAATGAAAGAATAAAAAATAATTAGTAAACTCAGATATTTTTGTTTAGTGACTTTTGTAAGAACACAACCCATCAACATTAGCCACAAGAGCGAAGTCGGCTTCTCAAACACTTCGCGTGAAGAGTTGCACCGTCATCGATCTTGCCTCCGTAGATACACTGCACAACAGCGTTCCCGCGCTTCCCCATGGCACTTCTCGGAGGTAGATCTCTCTCTTTTTTCCTTCGGGAGCCCTTTGTGTGCCAGGGCCGCGGTAACTCTTTCGAACAACCCGCAGCCCCGACGGGCTCTGGCCCTAGTGGGCCCCGCAGGGGTTTGCTGACACTCTCTGAGGAGCACGTGGAACAACGCGCGCCGCCGACACCACCCGAAATTCACCGCCACGCCTACGTTGGCCGGGAGTCGTTTCTCGACACCGGCGTCCGTGGTGTCTAGCAGGTCCACTGCGACGGCTGCGATGGCCGGTGCGGACTTGCAGCCGCTCCGCCGCCTCCATCTCTAGCATAACTGCTTCGCAGAAGAAGGGGACGGCATCCCATTCTCTCTCGCCTCGCCCCATGGCTTGAACCAGGGCTGGGCGGTGTAGTAATTGCTTCGGGTCGGCTTTTTTGTTCGACATATATACTGCCGAACCGAAAATGCCGGCCCGTTTATGTGTGTAGCAACCCTCACATTGCGCGAGTAGCTACGCAGAAACCAAATCTAGGTATCAAGGGAGGAGGGATACGAACACATGCGCGTACTTATGAACGACATCGCGTTTTATAGTATAACAAATGTTTGATACCCAGGGCGAGATGAAACAAACAAACGAGACTCGCGCGATGGTGGGTTCTCTCGTGCGCGGCATGCTGCCCAGCAGCTGGCGGCGCTACGCGGTGGCGCGCGGCTGCACGGTGCAGCAGTGGGTGGGCGACTTCGCGCACCGCGTCACGCAGCTCGCCGCCGTCTCCGACGCCGTCGCCGCGCAGGGGGCCAAGCGCCTGCAGGTAATGTTCTACATAGGGTCACTCGTGCCGGCATGCTGCCCAGCAGCTGGCGGCGCTACGCGGTGGCGCGCGGCTGCACGGTGCAGCAGTGGGTGGGCGACTTCGCGCACCGCGTCACGCAGCTCGCCGCCGTCTCCGACGCCGTCGCCGCGCAGGGGGCCAAGCGCCTGCAGGTAATGTTCTACATAGGGTCACTCGTGCCGGCATGCTGCCCAGCAGCTGGCGGCGCTACGCGGTGGCGCGCGGCTGCACGGTGCAGCAGTGGGTGGGCGACTTCGCGCACCGCGTCACGCAGCTCGCCGCCGTCTCCGACGCCGTCGCCGCGCAGGGGGCCAAGCGCCTGCAGGTAATGTTCTACATAGGGTCACTCGTGCCGGCATGCTGCCCAGCAGCTGGCGGCGCTACGCGGTGGCGCGCGGCTGCACGGTGCAGCAGTGGGTGGGCGACTTCGCGCACCGCGTCACGCAGCTCGCCGCCGTCTCCGACGCCGTCGCCGCGCAGGGGGCCAAGCGCCTGCAGGTAATGTTCTACATAGGGTCACTCGTGCCGGCATGCTGCCCAGCAGCTGGCGGCGCTACGCGGTGGCGCGCGGCTGCACGGTGCAGCAGTGGGTGGGCGACTTCGCGCACCGCGTCACGCAGCTCGCCGCCGTCTCCGACGCCGTCGCCGCGCAGGGGGCCAAGCGCCTGCAGGTAATGTTCTACATAGGGTCACTCGTGCCGGCATGCTGCCCAGCAGCTGGCGGCGCTACGCGGTGGCGCGCGGCTGCACGGTGCAGCAGTGGGTGGGCGACTTCGCGCACCGCGTCACGCAGCTCGCCGCCGTCTCCGACGCCGTCGCCGCGCAGGGGGCCAAGCGCCTGCAGGTAATGTTCTACATAGGGTCACTCGTGCCGGCATGCTGCCCAGCAGCTGGCGGCGCTACGCGGTGGCGCGCGGCTGCACGGTGCAGCAGTGGGTGGGCGACTTCGCGCACCGCGTCACGCAGCTCGCCGCCGTCTCCGACGCCGTCGCCGCGCAGGGGGCCAAGCGCCTGCAGGTAATGTTCTACATAGGGTCACTCGTGCCGGCATGCTGCCCAGCAGCTGGCGGCGCTACGCGGTGGCGCGCGGCTGCACGGTGCAGCAGTGGGTGGGCGACTTCGCGCACCGCGTCACGCAGCTCGCCGCCGTCTCCGACGCCGTCGCCGCGCAGGGGGCCAAGCGCCTGCAGGTAATGTTCTACATAGGGTCACTCGTGCCGGCATGCTGCCCAGCAGCTGGCGGCGCTACGCGGTGGCGCGCGGCTGCACGGTGCAGCAGTGGGTGGGCGACTTCGCGCACCGCGTCACGCAGCTCGCCGCCGTCTCCGACGCCGTCGCCGCGCAGGGGGCCAAGCGCCTGCAGGTAATGTTCTACATAGGGTCACTCGTGCCGGCATGCTGCCCAGCAGCTGGCGGCGCTACGCGGTGGCGCGCGGCTGCACGGTGCAGCAGTGGGTGGGCGACTTCGCGCACCGCGTCACGCAGCTCGCCGCCGTCTCCGACGCCGTCGCCGCGCAGGGGGCCAAGCGCCTGCAGGTAATGTTCTACATAGGGTCACTCGTGCCGGCATGCTGCCCAGCAGCTGGCGGCGCTACGCGGTGGCGCGCGGCTGCACGGTGCAGCAGTGGGTGGGCGACTTCGCGCACCGCGTCACGCAGCTCGCCGCCGTCTCCGACGCCGTCGCCGCGCAGGGGGCCAAGCGCCTGCAGGTAATGTTCTACATAGGGTCACTCGTGCCGGCATGCTGCCCAGCAGCTGGCGGCGCTACGCGGTGGCGCGCGGCTGCACGGTGCAGCAGTGGGTGGGCGACTTCGCGCACCGCGTCACGCAGCTCGCCGCCGTCTCCGACGCCGTCGCCGCGCAGGGGGCCAAGCGCCTGCAGGTAATGTTCTACATAGGGTCACTCGTGCCGGCATGCTGCCCAGCAGCTGGCGGCGCTACGCGGTGGCGCGCGGCTGCACGGTGCAGCAGTGGGTGGGCGACTTCGCGCACCGCGTCACGCAGCTCGCCGCCGTCTCCGACGCCGTCGCCGCGCAGGGGGCCAAGCGCCTGCAGGTAATGTTCTACATAGGGTCACTCGTGCCGGCATGCTGCCCAGCAGCTGGCGGCGCTACGCGGTGGCGCGCGGCTGCACGGTGCAGCAGTGGGTGGGCGACTTCGCGCACCGCGTCACGCAGCTCGCCGCCGTCTCCGACGCCGTCGCCGCGCAGGGGGCCAAGCGCCTGCAGGTAATGTTCTACATAGGGTCACTCGTGCCGGCATGCTGCCCAGCAGCTGGCGGCGCTACGCGGTGGCGCGCGGCTGCACGGTGCAGCAGTGGGTGGGCGACTTCGCGCACCGCGTCACGCAGCTCGCCGCCGTCTCCGACGCCGTCGCCGCGCAGGGGGCCAAGCGCCTGCAGGTAATGTTCTACATAGGGTCACTCGTGCCGGCATGCTGCCCAGCAGCTGGCGGCGCTACGCGGTGGCGCGCGGCTGCACGGTGCAGCAGTGGGTGGGCGACTTCGCGCACCGCGTCACGCAGCTCGCCGCCGTCTCCGACGCCGTCGCCGCGCAGGGGGCCAAGCGCCTGCAGGTAATGTTCTACATAGGGTCACTCGTGCCGGCATGCTGCCCAGCAGCTGGCGGCGCTACGCGGTGGCGCGCGGCTGCACGGTGCAGCAGTGGGTGGGCGACTTCGCGCACCGCGTCACGCAGCTCGCCGCCGTCTCCGACGCCGTCGCCGCGCAGGGGGCCAAGCGCCTGCAGGTAATGTTCTACATAGGGTCACTCGTGCCGGCATGCTGCCCAGCAGCTGGCGGCGCTACGCGGTGGCGCGCGGCTGCACGGTGCAGCAGTGGGTGGGCGACTTCGCGCACCGCGTCACGCAGCTCGCCGCCGTCTCCGACGCCGTCGCCGCGCAGGGGGCCAAGCGCCTGCAGGTAATGTTCTACATAGGGTCACTCTAGCTTCAAGCAGTCAAACGGTCACGTTTTTTTATTATTTATTTTTCTTTCTCAAATACAAGTTTCAAAAAATATGACAAGAATCAAATAATTCGATATTGTGAACTTTGTGCCTGACTTTGGTTTGTGCACAACCTGTATTACAAGTCACCAGACGATTCAAGATAAACTAAGATGGCTATAGTTCGACCGTAAGTTAAGTATGTTATGGTGTATGTGTATGTCATTTTTGATAGACTAGAAACGACTGGCCTGAAAATGAAGCCAAGTTTCACATCTTCGATTCAATGTTGACGACTTATTCATTTGATTCTTTATTCCACAGAGTATCCCAGTGTGGCTTGGCGGTCTTTTGAACCCCGAGGCGTACATAACCGCTACTCGCCAGTGCGTCGCTCAAGCCAACTCTTGGTCTCTTGAAGAACTTCATCTACAGGTAAACTATCCAATTATCTAGTGCCGACATTTATTGTACACTATATACCTTTACAAGCAATAAAAAATATACTCACTAACATACTTTTTTCGTTGTTCTAGGTCACTATCCCCGACCCGGGTACTCCGACCGAGAACGCTCAAACCGAGTGGTCATTCTCAGTGACCGGGCTCAAGCTGCAGGGCGCTACTGTGAAAGGCAACAGGCTACTACTCACCAACACTATCATGGTGGACCTACCTCTTACTGTGCTCACATGGATTCGGTAATTTATTTCTCACTAGCTGATCCGGTGAACTTCGTAACACATTTTTTTTTTAATTTTTCCATATTTTCTCAACGTTTAAACCTTCCCTGGACTTCAACAATTAATTCAAATCCAAAATTAGCCAAATCGGTTCATCCAAAATTAGCCAAATCGGTTCAGCAGTTCTCGAGTTTTAGCAGGACTAACGAACAGCAATTGATTTTTATATATAAGAAGATAATGTTTGTTACTTTTAGATGATTCAATCTTTAGCTTTAATATTTGTGCTATAATATTTTTAAGTAAGTAAGGGTTTGCCACGTTCATGTAATAAAATAACTCGTATTTTTGCAGCGGCCCTGAGACAGCAACCGGCGGCCAGAGCTTGACTCTCCCAGTATACTTGAACAGTGCTCGTTCCGAGTTGCTGTTCACAGTGCGGCTGCCCATCGCGCCCGGGCAGGAGCCCCACGCCTTCTACGAGAGGGGCGTAGCCCTACTCACCTCCACTGCACTCAACTAAACATATTTATCTACCATTCGGCTTCGGACCTCTATTTACTAATGCCGATGTCAGTGGAAATAAGCAGAAATAATTATATTAGAAGCACATTCTATGTATAACCAGTGTTTATTTATTAATTATATTTTACGCTATAGCTTGAATAATCGTTATATGTTATGCACGCTATTTATATGAACAAGAAATAAAAAATAATAATAAAATTAAGGTATTTTATTTGTTCACTTATTCTAAGAAAGTGTTGAGAAAAACTTAAATCTACAGCTGACTTGTGCCTTGGATTTGTGTCTTCATGCCGGGAGGTTTTTGTTTCGGCAATCTGAAGAAAAGAAACAGAAATACATGAGTACACGCGTAAACTACAATTTTAGAACATAACAATACCTAGAGCAAACCTACGACCCATAGCCTCTTGTAAAACATACATTCACTTATATAGATTTTCTCCTGACGTTTACCATTCGTTTTAGAAGTTTACAAAAGATAATTTACCTTGTATGTATAATTTTCCGTGGCGAAGAAGGGTGAATGAGATCGTGTTGTCTCTCCCAGTCGAGGTACTTCTGATGTTGACGCTGACGGCGACGGTCTACGTAGCTGATCTGAAAAGTACCCTCAATATTAACGACCTAAACTGGCTAAGGACAAACTGAGCACCTAACCTTATATGAAATTTATTCTCCAAATTTCTGTTTCCCTCTTTTTTAACTAACATTCTTAGGAACTATAAAAAAACGGAACAAAAATTGCAAAGTCCCAATTTCCATACAAAACCTCATCTTAATCGTTTCTGTCGTTCACAGTTTCACGTTACTGTATGAGAATATGAACCAACTTAGCAGAGACTTACCACGCAACTAGCAGGTATCCATATGAAGGCGGTGACTAAAACGACCACGCCCACTATGTTGTCGCGAAGGAAACCCAACACGTTGTTTATGTTGATATCTTCTATTATGTCCCAGAAGCGTTCCACCACGTCTTGAATTGTTTTCTCGCATACACCCTGGCAGAATAAAAGATAAATTTCAAAATATACCTATTTTAATTTATAAAATTCGCTAAGATACTGGTGTTAGAGTTACCTTATTACAGAATCCCTGTATGCACGGCGTGCCATCAGGCAGTATGTCATTATGAGCGACCGGGAAGCAAGTCTTGTTCAGACTCTTGCGGCAGCAACGCTTACATGCATCGGCAACTGCAAACGTTTATTACATTAGCGTTTTTAATTGTGTTTTTGGAAGCAGACTTATTAAAAAAAAGTTTTTGGGAATTCGGAAAAAACAAAAAATATTTTTATAATGCCGTCCTTGTCTATTCGTATACATAAGATATGTAAGTCCATAATTCCAAATGAATGTCATATTGAGACTTACCAATATCACACATGCAGCTATGCATTCCCTGCGTCTCACAGTAGGGCACACAGGTGCCATTCCGACATCGACCTCGCTCGGCGCACTCGTGCTCATCTGCTATTGCCGGTGCCTGGTAAATATAATAATTTATTAATACTATTTATCAATGTTCAATGTTAGGTGATTGGACCTGCAGCTCACTTGATAAGGAAAAATTGTATTTTAGTTGCGGATTTTAAAAACGAACGCTATAAAACATTATAGTCAAATTTATAAAAGATTAGTAAAATTATAAGATAGATTTACCTTGGGACAATCAGCAGAGGCACCATTACAAGTGGCTTCGCCCTCGCAGGCCGAGTGCGCGGCTTCACGACACACCACGCCCGGCGGGGCGAACACACAGCCCGCACAACACGGAGAGTTTTTATCACTGGAAATAACCCGACATATTGGTATATGTTATGCATAACGAATTTGGGAAACAAGTCATAATTTATTGTAAAAATAGCCACCTGCACACTGCTCCTTGATTTTTCCTCAGTTTACAATTTTTGTCACAGCACATGTCATTATCCTCAGTTCCTGGAATAAACAAAAATATTATAATAATCGAAGATATACAAATCGACTTTATGCAAGTCATTTTAAAGTTCCAAATTACCTAGCAAGCCAGCATCACACTCCTCGCCGCCTTCAACGCGTAAGTTTCCACAGAAGCTTTCTTCAGGCTCAGAGAAGCAGCGACCAGATTTCGCTTGCAGAACTTTACGGATCGATCGAAGACTACAAGGCGAAAATCGCTGTGCAAAGGAGTTAAGAGATTAAAAACCAGTAACTATGTGTCTTTACGATTCCTAGTGTATCGGGCAATCTGGATAGTTCGGTCATTTCAGAGTCAATTTAATAGGATTGAAACCTGACAGATGTTTATTCAAGACCATTTGCAGACTTCAATAAATTATAGGGTAGGTATCTCTTCCCTTTTTCGTGAAATGTGAGAAGATTTTATTTATATTTATACCTTTATGAAAACTCACCTTATTATTAACATCATACCCGCTGACACTGTAAGTATACATGAGATAGGAGCCACCCTGGCTGGCGGCAGGCGAGCACTCGGCCACGTCGGGGTCGTGCTCCGAGCCCCAGTTGTGGCCGAACTCGTGCGCCGTCACCAGGTCCGCCTCGCGAGTGATCACGCGCTGCCCGTAGTGGTTGCGGGACGAACTTAGACCAGAGTTCAGGTACAGAGTGTAGCCGTTCTTGAAGTATTCTGTTGGAATGAGTTACATTTTTAGCTAGTGGGAAGTTTATATAATACACGTAGCTGAAAGTGCAAGGAACATATACCACCGGAATAAAAAGCATGAAATACCAAATATATTTTTCCTACATAGACATACCAATGCTAGATAATAATTAAAATTATAAATGAGGTTAAGAAAATCGACCATATAAATAAGAAGACGATAATTGTTTGTTTATAACTAGGAACTACATTGTTATGTGCCCTATTTATAGGATTTTGATAACCTCATTTGGATTTAAATATATGTATAGGTATATATAAATAAATACAAATCATTTTTATAGAACAAAGCGAAACAAAGAGGGACACTCACACTAGGCACCGTAACAGCTGAAAACAAAACGAACATAAATTAAAATAAAAACAAAATAAAATTATAAATATTAAAAACAAATAATAGAGGACATCTTTACAACTGGTGGAAAAACTTCTATAAATAACACCAAATTGCTAGAATAACAAAAATGTTACCTGGTGTACAAATCCCACCAACGGAGTTCCGTCGTGGTGACCCTACATACGCTAGTCCGAGGATGCCGCCTTCGAACTTCAAGTCCGTGAACAGGTGAGCGAGGCAGAAGTCCTTGTGGGAATACTCACGACTGAACACCTGCGGAGTAAACCAGACACCTATTCCTTTAACGATGAGGTCTTTAATCATTTGCGAGATTTGATCTATGAATTAGATTTATGAATCCGTTCGGTCGCTACTTACCCATGTATCTATTTTCGGCAACCTTAACAAATGTGTAGGTTTTTTTTTTAATTTTGATAGATTGAGGCCTTTTAGAGGGATTTCCGGAGAGTTGTATCCGTCCCTTCAATATCTTGAGGTAAATTATCAAGCGTCTGATTTTCTGATAAACTATAACAAAAGGAGTGGGGCATAAAGTTCTCTCACCTCAAGCAGATTGCGAACATCCCATTTCTCCCGCACCATGTTATAGTGAGCCTCTCCACCGCGCACGCGCGTCGGTTCTGAGTGAACCAGAATCTTCTTTATCACGAAACCCATGCCTTTGAAACCATCCATATCCTGTTTCATATAAAAATCAAATAATATGGCAAATTTACAAGAACAGACTTTCTGACAAAAAAAAAGTAACAAACCTGTCTATCTTGCCAAAGGGTGTCATTGTATATTTTGTGTACACGATCAATGAGACTTATCTGAAATAGATTTATTTAAAACTTTATTCCCTGATCTAAGAGATATTTAAGACAACTTATTCCATAGTTGTTCTTGAGAAATAATGTGCAGATATGCAGATACATAATTTGCAATCTTAAACATCTTACCAAATAACTAATAGTCGTCTTAGTATTACTTGCGCCCATTTCTTGAAAAAATCTATAATCTGCCACAAGAAGCAATGGGCACCTAGTTTTGGTTGGTGTATATTCATAGTCACTCTGCCTTTTGACCCTTTTCTTGTTGCTTTGGTTGACATCTGTAGCATTATCAAAATGTACATTCTCTTCCAAATATTTGTCTTTTTCTGACTGTTCATGTTCCGATTCTATAACTGACACTTCTTCTTCATCATCATCATCTTCTAATTCTGGAGTAGCAACATTGGATAAGTTAGTTTTTTAGTCTGAAGAAGATATATTGTTCCGAAAAAAATATTTTTCATAACTATAATATTATACCTTTTCCCTCTTTAACATAGCCACAGACTCGAGGTTTGGTTCCTTTAGCTTCTTCAGCAGCTTTCCAGCTGAAGTGAATGTCAGAAGACCGGTATGTAATCATGGTCTTGTCATCAATATGTGGTAGATGGCGCCATGAAGGCTACAAACAGAAAACACACTTTTGGTGCAACACAACAAACTTAAGGTAAATGAAATGTTGATAACCTACTTAATAAATCAGTGATAAACTATCTGATTCATAACATTTTTCTATCATTCTAGGTGAGTAAACTGTATAAGGCATCATGGATCACCTACTTCCCCTTAGGCAATTACCTAAGGAACAATTATTTACCTCAATATGATATGTTTCTTCAGGGGTATGAATTATTCCAGTAATGAGTCCATCTTCCATGTGCAACTTGACATCAGAAGCCTTTTCACCAAATACTCGGCCTGTGTAGAAGTTTTCTCGATCTGAAAAACAAGTTAAATCAAGTTCGAATTATAATTTTTACTGTTTAGCAGTTGTGTATACTCACCCTTTATGAGTTGAAGAACTGTATGTACTACAAGACCCTTCTAAGATTAGGGTAGGAGTACTTAGGTAGGTAATTAAAAAAAACTTTCTCACCAACATGAACAGTAGTCTCCTTGCCATCACCATCCACGGCATATGCTTTGAAATTGGAATGTAGCACTGAACTATGTGGGTGAAGGATCAATCGGAAATCCTTGCCCAACGTCTTGAAATGAACCTCTTTTATTGTATTAAACGGATGATTGGACAGCTTCGCACCTCGCTTTACAATATGGTGTGTTAGTTTTGACGCATGTATTGTCTCAAAATATTTCAAATTATGATATATGGAACCTAAAAACATGAAATACATGAAAAGTAATGCCATAATTTAGGGCAATTTCCTGAACTTCCAGTTAACATTAATTACTCACAGCTGCCCAGTAAAAATAACGTTGAAAACGTAGTTATGTGGAAAAATAAATTCATGATCATTTTCGCAGTGGGTTTTAATTCAGAAATTTACATAATAAATTAGTCATTTAATTTATCGATATCAACAACACAAAAACAGAAATTCAATCAATTGACATTGACACTACATACATTCATTCATGACACTTCAAATACAGGGACAGATTTTTAACCCTGGCAATACAACCACACCCAAATCCTGTGAATGCTGAAAATGACTGAAATGCTGAATAACTGTGTATTGTAGATGGTTATCCAGAAATACACTTAAATCCGAATAATAAGACCAACTGATTCTGTCTGATCTGTTTCTTTAGTAAAAACTAGCAATTTTGATGCAAAAACTGTATATAGCATCCTTCGTTTTGTGTCTGGATTGCTCTACTACCGTATAATAATATGTTATCATAGTTATGACAAAATTACTCAGGTTTATTTGTTAAATTGAAAATACACAGCACAAGTTTAGATGTTGCAAAAAAATTAAATTTACTTGTATATCGATCTTCAATAGGCTGTATGAAAAATTTCCTAGTCTAAGATTCGATAAATGACAAGAAAAAGTTTTAAATTTATAAAATGGCGGAGTCTTGAGTGACGTATGTGTTGTGTGTTTATGAATTTAATTTACTATCTTATAACAGTGATTTATATAATGAAGTGAGGATTGTTTTATCTTATAACCATCTTATCTAGTTGTCGTCATTTCGGTAAGTTGATAATTGTGTAATATCTTTGGTTTATAGAACATTTTGTCACGGTGTTCAGTGTTGGTAGTTGGCTGTAGATTGTAAGCGGGATGGAACGTCCTCGTTTCGTAAACCATTACACAAATCCAAATTTCGTTAGAACAGTTTTTTACTACAATTCCTCTCCATTAGGTGGATCTACATGTCTGAACTACCGCATTGCGCCTTCTCAAAGATTGTCAGTCTCGATAGTATGATCAACTCCAGTCGTAGTAATCTAATTAGGTAGGTAAGCCCCGGGAGCCTTCGATTTTAAACTATTTTGTTTATAACTTTATAGGTAAGGTAACTTTTCAAATTGACAATAATGAACCTAAGCCTCAATGTACAAAGATTCTAATAAAATTATACAATTATTCAGCAAAAACAAATTTACAATAAAAATTGATTTCTGTTTAAATTGCGAGTGCCGTGTTTCACACTGAATGTCTGTAAAAACTTTAAATCCCATAAATGATATAGTATCATGAGTCTTTCTATATTATGTACATATAATTCTTGTTTTCTATGTTGTGGGAAAGGAAACTATTGTTCTGTGATGTATTCATAAAAACATAATTGCATTTTTTCTTTGTTTTTACTTGTCTCTTATACATGGTAGCTATTTGCTTAGTTACAGCTTATAATAAATAACACACCTGCTGTAATATTACATTTTGCAGACAAAAGAAATCAAAAAACGAGTTTATATATTTTCTTTTACTTTAATAAGCTTTAGCATTTTTGTTATTACATGGCAAGAAAGAATGTTACTTGTGAGATGACAGCAGAGAGAAGAGAATTAAAAAGAACTTGCTGCACCAATATATACTAATATTATAAAGCTGAAGAGTTTGTTTGTTTGTCTGAACGCACTAATCTCAGGAACTACTCCAATTTGAAAAATTCTGTCAGCGTTAGATAGCCCTTTTATCATGGAAGGCTATAGGCTACTTTTTATCCGTGTGTGTGCAGTATTTCCCATGGGAAAGCGGGTGAAACCGCTGGCGGAAGTTAGTCCTAAAAAAAATTGGGATAAGAAGCATGACGATAAAGATGACATGTCATGTTATTCTCTTATAATAAGTAGTACCAGTGTCTGATCAATATTTTCTATATTTTGGAACTTGAAACAATACTATTATTTCCATGGATAAATTAAACAGTGAAAAGTTAAATTTAAAACATTATCAAGGTAGGACAAATTAAATGGCTGATAACCTGTGTAATTATGTTTTAAATTTGACCATAAAATAAATAAGGATACACTTACATAAAAAAATATCTTGATACACTTGAATATTAATTGTTATTACCAAGGCTTAAATTTATCAACAGTAGAATAGAATAGCTTGGAGTAGCCTGTAGCTAAGTAACAGCTGCATTGATTGACCAATCAAAAGGCACAGTTTGTCTGCAGATTGGTGACCATATGTTTCACAGCAAGCTGCTCGTGTTTCAAAAGGCATGTTTAACTGTGTGTCCTGGCTTTGATTTGTATATCTTTGGAAGTTGTTACATTACCTAGTCAGAAGAAAAAAGACTGACAAAAAATAGTTAATTTACATAGTTGTATTGCCTGGGTAACCAGGTTGAGAGGTGAGATAATTTTTTATGGCACTAAAGCGGCATAAAAAGATAAAAACCATGGTTATTACAAATGGCAAACAACCCATTACAACTTTCAAAATGTATAACTTAATACCATAGCCATTTCTCAAAGATAAACACATCCTGACATGCTTATCAGTAGGTTATCTATGAGGTTAAGTAATGTGAACCAAGTGAGACAAATAGGTCACTATTACGCATATCTATCTCAATTATGCTGAACTAATAAAAGATAAAATAGCTCATCATACTAAACCTGATAATGTATGTGAATGTAAATAGAGGGATAATATTAACTGCTAATTTGCAATCCTGAGTGCTGCCATTCTTAATCTGCAATACAAAGCGGAAGGCTACCCATAAGGGCTTAGCAGACTTGACATCCTAAATTTATCACTGTACCAATGCAAACTGTAGGTATAATTAAACAGCCAGTGTCTGTGCCTATATTTAGAGAATACATCAGTGCGCAGATGTCGAAGCGTATTCTGACTCACGATGTCATTGATCAAAACTGGACGCAAGGATCTTCAGGTTCAAACAAAACATTCAAGGATTTCACAAACCTATCAACGAAAGAACTTCAAAAGAAATATTGATCTACATCAAACAATTTTTGCAAAGAAGTTAATGACACGATTTAAGAAAGAATAAAATATGTTCGAGATTAATGTGAGAATCTAGCAAGCAAAACAATGGCTTGTTCGTCTTGATAAAAAACTCACGAAGGTCATCTACTTAATACAATATCGCGAAAACAATGCTAGAGTAAACAAAGCCTTCGTTAAAAAGGTTCAGTAAAATAATACATTATTATTTTTCATACAAGAAGCTGAGCCTAATTTATTTTATCGTTAATTCTTTTCGTATGGCGGACGTACCATCTTGTTTAGTATTCATCCCAACACAAAGTGAGTCAGACAAGCAACGATACGATACACAGTAGCGGTCACGGTTGTTTTAATCTTCACTATCACTCCATTTTGCGAATAGACCTATTGAATTTAGACCTTGCAGTGTCGAAGTCAACAAACTGACAAAAGTGTATCAAGTATCTAAGTACCTGTTTTAATGAACGTCCCTAAGCCCCAATCCACTACTGCTTTCTCGAAGAGCGCATTAAAGCAAATTCAATCAAGCCAATAAAGACGGCAAAAAGTCCCTCTGCTATGACCTAAATGATAACAAGATCAAGAGACCCCAAGTCTGAGCTCAATTACATTATCTGTACGCTGTACAACCTGCTTTCTGGTTTATTTCCATCTATTCCAATGATTTCACTCGCATCCTTTTAGATTCTTGATTACCTCGTCTTTCTATTTAGAAGTATCTTTCTTATTTTCTTCTTGTATCTTATTTCAGTTTTGTTCTTAAGCAATTTCAGCCAAATGAGAGCCTTTCGGTCCAGTCTTGACTGACTAATCTCCCTATTAAGGTAAATTATCGAACATTAAGGAATTATTTACTGAACGGATTTCTAAAAGCAGTAGATATATAATTTTGAACCATAATTGATTACTTAACTATTCATGATAAGTACGGCTTTGTTGACAAGCTGGTAAGCTGGTGACATCATCGGGTGTGCGCTACGCCCAGGCTGTTTGCAGAGTTAATTTGATGAGCAAGTAGTTCACACTCGATAACATAACCACATGCCAACACGTTTACCAGTCAATATCATTCTATACTCTACTAATATTTTCCTAAATTTGATCATACAGAAACAACACGAAACACTCCGTCTCAAACCAGCTATAATTTTAGTACTTAATATCACCTATCTAAAATTGAAACCTTTTAAACGATGAAAAGAAAGTGTCGAGAGAATTATATTTTATGGAATATTTCTTCAAAGAAACTAAGTAATAAATACGCAAAAACTTGAAGCTTAAGATAAAGATGCCATCAAGCTTACGATCGACGACATCTAAGTATCGGCCATAAGCAATTACCAGTGAGTGATCAAACTCAGTTTTCTCATCCCAAGTACATACTTTGCAACAACTATCTAGTCTACTTCGAAACCAGTCATCTGCGGCACCTACTTAGTAAATGACGTTGAATGAATAGAGGACATTGTGATGACAACTGTCGACACGACACTTGGTTCCGGGGCACTGCACCACGAACTCTACCGTGCCCGGATTCCTCTCACGCTCCAATTGGCGCAAACACATTAATTGTATTGAATTTTGTAATTGCACGGAAGTGAAACTGGACTCTAGCGGGAGTCGGGATATGCCCTTCGATGGTTTGTAACTTAATTAGTAATCCGTTTACAGCTATCTCTTATGTGGCATGCAGCACGCCGCTCATTTTATTTCTACAAAAAAATGTCATGGTGTAAGGTATTTTTTCCACTAGTTGCTGTGTTCTTTGTGAGGCCATTGTTGCCTGTTGCCTTAATTATAAGATACTTCCTGGGACGCTTGCACCGAATAGTTCGCACGCAGTTGCGGTCATTAGCAGGGCAGTTTGTCTAGTTTAAATCATCAGTCTCAATACACATAGACAGCTATGTAAATCGAAGACAGCTACAGCGCAAATTATGTAAAAGTTCTTCTCCTTTCATTTAGAAACGTGGTACCACCCTAATTTGTGTTGTATTACTTAAATTCTCGTCTACTACGTCTTGGTGAACGAAATATTGGATCAGAAATAGTTTAATATTAAGCAAGTTTAAAGGCAAATTTATTGCTACAAGCAACAATGCAGAATGTAACACCTTGTTTTATAAACAGAATCTGATTTATACGTGCTGGAACTTAACACACCCGTTTATTCCCTAATTTCGTTATAGAACTAGACTGTGTTGAGTCATATTGTTATACTCTTGTAACGTAATAGCTCGTTGGAGCTCAGTAAGCACGTGGTAACTGCACTCGTGTCAATTACAAGGTATCAATGTGTTGGAGTGTTTCCTGTGTGCAACTGTGCAGTTTGGCGCAGCGGCAATGGCGTCGGC
The DNA here is from genome assembly GCA_002382865.2 of Heliothis virescens. NCBI lineage: Eukaryota > Metazoa > Arthropoda > Insecta > Lepidoptera > Noctuidae > Heliothis > Heliothis virescens. The sequence continues at coordinate 7,922,586 of NWSH02000537.1, forward strand.
TTGCCGTAACCCGAGAAGCGTAGCGATCTCATCAGGAAATCGACACTCATTTGCTCAGTCTTCCTTGTAGTACATACTGTATGTACTTATTGTAATTATTATTTTACTGTCTCTTCTTAATATCCGCTGAAAACTTGTCATTAAAATTGTCTAAAGAGAATGATGTCAAAACTAACTAAAGCAATTCTAGTAGCTAATGAAATCTAGATTAAGTATTCAGGTGGCGTAAAATAGTGTCATCACAACCAGTCCTTCGTTTACTAACGTTTACACCATTAGCTCTGGCTCTAACCGTGAAGATTTTCTGTGTCCAAATCTGTCGGCCTCCGTTTACGATTACGCAGTAAAGACGAATGGCATGGATATAGACGTCGTTTGTGTAATACCTTTACTAATAGGGATATTCACGAGTTGGTGGGCAGACCGCGACTCCCCCACTGACAGTTTGCGATTGGCGGTCGTGTCATATGTACGTTTATTGTTACGGAAAGTGTCTGCTCTGAATATGTGCGCATATGCGACTTAACTTAGTACAAATCTACCGTGGAGTGATAAACATGTTTCACATGATGTAAATAAACAGAGGTTATGCTGCACTTGAGTTGACTCACTTCTGAAAATCAACAAATGTAAACAAAACACCAAGTGTTAAAAGGACTATATTTGTTTAGTAGTGTGTTGGTGACGAGTGTTTTTGTTGCAATTTTACCGTGTATGTTCAATTTCCTTGCACATGAAGACAGACGAGTTTGGCATACGGCGAGGTACGTCAATATGTTATGCGCGCAATCTTTACGTAGGCTAAAACCATGTCGTTTTAATGCTTACTTCTTTAAAACTATGCAATTGATTCTAATTCATTTTTCGATTTACAAATAAAGTGTTTCAGTAGGAGGTTTTATATGTATAATATAGTAGAGTACTACGTAAGCGTGGCCGGATAACTATTAACAATATAATAAATCATGTTGACTTCGTTATTTCCTTATTCTGGTATTGTAAGGCTCGTGTAGGTTTAGTGCCATTATTTTATTAACGGAAACCAATTAGACATGAAATATGTATTGATCAACAAACATAAAATATCGGCAACTAACATTGTAATTTAAAGCTCAGTGTCCAATTCCCTGAATCACGGAGGAAACTAGAGCGAAATCATAATTTGATGTGAATTGGATGCCTTGTATGGGAATTTACAATAGGAGTCATCCATAAAGTAGGTATACCGGCAGTCATCATCGTGTCACGAGGCCAATGTGTTTAACGCGTCCACCTTGATTGGTGCTACGTGGGCCGTGGACCTACCTATGCACATGAGATTGTTTACCATCTCAAATATTTTAATTGATTTCTATTTTGAGATTATTCTGTTGATAAACTAGAACCAGTCCACAATTTGTGGGTTTTTTTTTCCTAGATCTTTTTATTACGTAAATCTAATTATTGAAGTTCGTACATTTCAAAACGTGATTCACAAAAAAATAAACCTTACTAGTTACTTAATGGCTTATTTGGTAAGACAAGTAGGTAACGGTTACATTGAAATTAATTAACATTGTAGATTAAAGGACTTGGATAATAGCTGATACTTATCTGCTGTCATTAACAGACAATACTTCTGAGTCATACTTTCTTTCATACTCAAACGAAGAGTGGCTTTACCCTATGCACGCCAATAAAACGGGGTGTCACTCGCCAAAACAGGATTAATGGTCCCTGAACATGGAAATGGCGTCCGGAAGCAGTTATTTACAACTGTCGTAGCTACCTTGAGTGCTGCAAGTTTTATTTCCGACATTTTTATCGCAACTTGGTACCGTTTTCGACTTAATAAAAAACCGAAAATACTTCGGCAGAAACCTCTGTAGTCCAAAAAAGCATGAATAAACCTTTTAGCGAATTTTCATTATGTTCCTTTTATAAATCTGGAGTGTCTAAATTAGCTTCAATTTATTTCACAGTATGCTACTGGTCTTTAGTCGGTGATGCACCGACAAAGTTGTTTTTTTTGGTGTGACCTTACTCGAGGGAAGGAAACGATTTTTACCGGTTAAAGGCCGCACTTTTTGCTGAGTTCGTGCTACTGTTGTTGGAACGTTCAAAAATCGCGTAACAAAGTCTGCTTTCAATTTTGTTATGTGCAGTCGCTACATAATACATATACAAAAGCTCTGGTCAGGTTCTACTGAATTTTCCCTTAATTACTAAGAACTTATAAGGTAATTAGAACACAGCAAAAATCCTTCCCTTGTTCAAATAACTCTCATTCATCATATTTGTGTATCATAGTAATTTTGAATTTTGTGCTGTGCACATGCCACGCACAAAGCGTAAACAAAGCCCAGCGAAAATAAACAATGATAATTGAAAATGTGTCTGCTGCAGCGGCTGTTGCGTACAACTTCCTAGTTCCTACATTAAAATAAAGGCTAAAAGTCGTTGACCGCCTCAGTCCACTTTAACCTTAATTTCAGCGATATGACGCAAAATACGTACACATTTATTTTATTCCGTTATGTTATATGTGTATAAAGCAATACGCGTAATGCCAAAAACGCAATGAATGAATCATCTAAGTGGAAAATTAAGAAAAGGGTTTTCAAGAAAAGTGGTAGGATGAGGATGACGATACGTAGTATGATACGTAGCGCGAATGGACAAAATTAATCACTTAGAAGCCTTCAATTCAATGAAATTGTATGCGGCGAAAGTGACAGAGGCTAAATGTCAGAGAAACCGTAAAACATAAAAGAAAATATGGTTTTATGCTCTCTTTTTGAACGAATTTCGTTTGAATACGCTTAAGCTAATATGACTTATTTTTCTGAAAATCTACCACAATGTTTTCTAGTCTAAAGAGATATGTATTATCTATTACATATCCCCCACATAAGTAAATTTGTAGCACAAACTGTAACGAAACCTTATTTCAACCTTTTTCTCTTCAGATAATTCGTTCAAGACTAAATCAATTAGCTCATGGAACCGACTATCTGGTAGCAACTAACAGTTGAATTTATTTATCCTGTCCACATAAAGTATGTGTCTATAGGAGAAACTAAAAAGGCAAACAATCGAAACGTGGCCGGGGTGATGAAGTGATGAATGATGTTGTTCTGTAATGGCGGTCGCGTGGTCGCGGTCTCGGCGGGATACGATGAAAGTGAAACGCGCGCGTGGTCCCGTGGTCGTTCAACTCGGCACGCGCCTGCATCCTCTGACGGCCCATCTCGTTGCTCGTGTTGTTTTGTTGCACTCGTTACGATTTCTATGCTGCTAGCCAAATGTCCCGATGTTACTTTGACAGCAAGATGGATTTATAAACTGCCTGCTGCACTTGGTCCTAACAAACGTTTACCTATTGATTGCAAAATAATAAACAACATGCCTTATCATAGATTTATATTTCAATTTTTGCAGTGTTATACAGGGCGTCCTTTCTCCTATACCTTCTTTGACTTACCGTATCAGGCTAGGCTGAGTCTATTGGCCTTATTCTAGAATGCTTCACTAGTATTTTGCAACATTTTATTAACACCATTTTAAGGTTTTACGTGTATACGATATGTCTTACAAACGTCATGTTGTATTTATAATTACCTAATTATCATTATCAGGAATTATATAAATGTTCATTACGCTAGTTTGCAAGTTTGTTGCAAGCTAAGTTGCAATAATTCATTTGTTGTATTGCAATAGTTGTTTTTACAATTAACTAAAGTTTGCTAACCATAACAACAAACTTGTATGGTAGACTAGATAATTTCTATACTTTAGCGTATCTGCCGGTACATATAAGTAGTTTACGCTCAGAGATGCCATATACGGATCTGTGACGGATTCCTAAGCGGTGATCTAATAACAACTACACGATAAGTCCTTCTTGCCTTACAGCGCGGCTTGAAATCCTTCGGTCACGTTTCTCCCTTAGTCACAAGACGTGGAAAAGATTAAGCACAATTTGATGGTGTTCCAAATAATGTTTGTTTGGAAATTATCCTGTTCTTTTTGATCTAATTAATTTGATGGACAAAAAAACAATTGTTTATTGCAAAAGCAATCAATGCATTATTTCTAAAAGTCCACATATAACCACTAGACATTTCACTTATCCAGTAAATTAATGCCTCAATTTAGTAGTACTGACAGAAACAAAGTTGAATTTATATCCTTAAAATTGGTCCTAATCATCGGCTCAATGAGGCATTGCCTACTTTGCATCTGTCAACAATGCTTGGCACATAACAGCCTAACAGCATTTAAGGTCAGAAAACTTAAGCAATGCCTAAATAATATTAATAAAACTTGTACACAATATTTATGATTTTGCGTCCATTGCAAGCTGACTGCAATGGAGTTTTCCTGTTGATGAACGTTTAGTCGTCTTGTATAGCAATAACAGTCAGTGAGGATAATTTAAATAAATTAAAGTGCGGCCACGAGTGACCTTCGTTATTATGTGCTCAGATGTGTTAATACGGAGTCATTGTAAATAATTCATTCGTAATTTGTTTAACGTCGTCGAGTTTGCGTTCTAAGTAGACACACGTATTTCGATGTCTCTCTCTTTCAAAGTTTGGCAGGTACTTTTGTCATATTTTGTCTAAAGTCCATATAATAACAAATCGTGAAGTGCGGTAGCGTGACAAAAACGAATTTGTTTTTGTGCAGTAATATGCAAGTAGCGTACACGATGCCACGCCGCGTCACGCTTGCATGATGCAAAAAACTGCAAATAATCAGCGAATTGCGTTTGTTGGACAACACATTACAGTGCCCACACGGTACGCTCACACTCGAGCTAGGTCAACAGAGTGAAAATCGATATAATATTGCTACATCTGTACTATTGCGGACTTGCACTGCTTTTACATCGCCTAATTCTAATAACTTCCTGTTGATATCGACTTTATTCATCAGTTATTTCAATCGAGAGCTTGTTCTAGTTATGAAAATCTGAAAAGTGCAATTTAAACTGTCCAGTGTAATGTTCAGCGTAGGAAATATTCAGAGAACACCCTAATTCGAATTCTCAAAGGGAAAATACGCTATCAGGCTGGTGATTATTACCAAAGATAAAGAATTTGCTCTGTTTCTCATACTTTAGAAAACTAATTTGATCACAAATTAGTTTGTCTGGAAACCTAAATAACTGTAAAAAGGCGTTGCAGCTTACAAGGAAATAACGGATTTTACTTGATTAACGCTCAATCCTTCTCAATTTGAGAGGAGGCCTGTGCCCAGCAGTGGGACAATAAAAAGGCTATTAAAAAAAAAAAAAAACTTGTCCTTTAAAACAATAACGTAGCCTTTGGCTGGCTATTACTTTGTAAGGCGACTGGTAAGCCCGGTGAACTAGATTGGTTCCCCCAGTAATTCCGTTCTCAATTAGTGCCATGAATGCTGCAACTAGTACGTGTGCTTGAGAGAAATCGAATCCACGCATCTTGGATGAACAAAATGCATACAACGAACTTTCAATGCGACATTCGTTTGCAAAGCAACAACAAATAGTTCCTAGACGTTACGCTACGCGTAAATGATTATGCTGTCATCTGCATTTCCACCTGTGGTGTTACATAAGTTTGCTCATACATGAACAGAAGCTAGTCACGATACGACACGGTTGGCTGGGGCGCGCCGTCGCTCGTTAGTTCCACATCATCGCTGGGAGGACGATAGTGAATCAGCACCACTCCCTGCCCACGCCTTATACCTTCAGCAATTAGCGCTCTACTTGCTTACACTGGTTAAACATACGCAGATTTGGTAATTTTCTCAAAGTCAATGTCATGCCTGCAAATTAAAAATTGTAACGTGTATGTAACTAAATCAATTAGTACAGATTATTCACAAAGAGAATGACGGTGTCTTTTACACCCTCAAGGCGTAATAGACATCTTTTTACGATGAGGATGTGCATAACACAATTAGAATCATTACAGTAATAGCTACCAAGTAGCAATTCAATAAAATTGATTTCGCTATTAAAACTTACATAACGGATGTTGATATAATTGCCTGAACTACAGAGTCATAATTCATCAGTAATGTCTTTGTTTTCGTGAAAGTTGCGACGTTAATCCCATGTCGTATAAAATAAACGTAATGCAGCTAGGAATAAATAAACCTGAATAAGTGATTGGATATTCTTTTACTTATTTAGCTTTGTGACCAATCCTGATACATTTCATATTTGTAATTAAAATTAAGTTCTGAAAAAGTATTAACAGCTGCTTTTATGTGCCTCTAGGAATCGTAATTTTAGCTGTGTTAACTGTCATCGGCAATTTCGTTCGAGTATCACTAAACCTTATATTAAATCCATAATAGAAGAAAGTTTTTATGATTGTACCTATAGTAATGATTTGCATTGTTTGTCCACAGATGATGAGGGGTAATCAGTCGTGGTAGGAGGAGCGCGACATGAATTCTGACGTGCACCGTCACCAGGCGCACCCGCCATTAGCACAGGTGAATATTGCATGAGATGCAACTCCTCATGTGTTTTATGACATAGCATTCTTTACAGCATGGGAAATATTTCCTACTGTTTACAAAACTTATTTCTCTCACACATTTAATATCAGAATCTTTATCTAAACATCCTACAATCATTATTGCAAAATGGGCAGATGTAAAATGTTTGAACGATTCGGTGTGATGTGGAAAATTTTACGTTATCCTAACATGTTTTGTAGCAATATATCGACTAATGTTGCATAACCGTTTTTCAGTAACGTATGCAAGTAAGCTAAAGTTATAGAGCAACACGTCTGTAGTACATTCTTTATCGATGTATCAGCTACTCTGTACGCAACGTTCGTCCTCGATCCGTGCCGGGCTGCATGCACCAACTGGTATGCCCGACTTTCCTTTGCGTTCATTTCATCGGAATAGTGCTTCCTGTACCAATAGGGTTCTAACTTTTCATAATCACTTTTACAACCGCTATTCAGTTTAACGCATACTAAAACAAGCGTTACGAAGAAAATTCGCATGAAAAATTGAATTCAGCGTACCTGCACCGACAGTTTTGGCGAATGGCCAAGGTTGTGCGTTTCAATGGATCGTTACTGGGAACATTATCGTTTATCTAAGTGTTTCCAATTCGTTATACTGATAAACAATTACGGTTGTATTACAACACTTGAATTTGGTTTATATTCCTCGATACCAAAGCGCTCTTAATCCGCGTCCTCATTATGAATAGTTTTTGATATTTTATATTCATGACTCGTCTTCATGAAAGGTCGGCTTGCGGTCAGCCTCGACNCTTGTCCTTTAAAACAATAACGTAGCCTTTGGCTGGCTATTACTTTGTAAGGCGACTGGTAAGCCCGGTGAACTAGATTGGTTCCCCCAGTAATTCCGTTCTCAATTAGTGCCATGAATGCTGCAACTAGTACGTGTGCTTGAGAGAAATCGAATCCACGCATCTTGGATGAACAAAATGCATACAACGAACTTTCAATGCGACATTCGTTTGCAAAGCAACAACAAATAGTTCCTAGACGTTACGCTACGCGTAAATGATTATGCTGTCATCTGCATTTCCACCTGTGGTGTTACATAAGTTTGCTCATACATGAACAGAAGCTAGTCACGATACGACACGGTTGGCTGGGGCGCGCCGTCGCTCGTTAGTTCCACATCATCGCTGGGAGGACGATAGTGAATCAGCACCACTCCCTGCCCACGCCTTATACCTTCAGCAATTAGCGCTCTACTTGCTTACACTGGTTAAACATACGCAGATTTGGTAATTTTCTCAAAGTCAATGTCATGCCTGCAAATTAAAAATTGTAACGTGTATGTAACTAAATCAATTAGTACAGATTATTCACAAAGAGAATGACGGTGTCTTTTACACCCTCAAGGCGTAATAGACATCTTTTTACGATGAGGATGTGCATAACACAATTAGAATCATTACAGTAATAGCTACCAAGTAGCAATTCAATAAAATTGATTTCGCTATTAAAACTTACATAACGGATGTTGATATAATTGCCTGAACTACAGAGTCATAATTCATCAGTAATGTCTTTGTTTTCGTGAAAGTTGCGACGTTAATCCCATGTCGTATAAAATAAACGTAATGCAGCTAGGAATAAATAAACCTGAATAAGTGATTGGATATTCTTTTACTTATTTAGCTTTGTGACCAATCCTGATACATTTCATATTTGTAATTAAAATTAAGTTCTGAAAAAGTATTAACAGCTGCTTTTATGTGCCTCTAGGAATCGTAATTTTAGCTGTGTTAACTGTCATCGGCAATTTCGTTCGAGTATCACTAAACCTTATATTAAATCCATAATAGAAGAAAGTTTTTATGATTGTACCTATAGTAATGATTTGCATTGTTTGTCCACAGATGATGAGGGGTAATCAGTCGTGGTAGGAGGAGCGCGACATGAATTCTGACGTGCACCGTCACCAGGCGCACCCGCCATTAGCACAGGTGAATATTGCATGAGATGCAACTCCTCATGTGTTTTATGACATAGCATTCTTTACAGCATGGGAAATATTTCCTACTGTTTACAAAACTTATTTCTCTCACACATTTAATATCAGAATCTTTATCTAAACATCCTACAATCATTATTGCAAAATGGGCAGATGTAAAATGTTTGAACGATTCGGTGTGATGTGGAAAATTTTACGTTATCCTAACATGTTTTGTAGCAATATATCGACTAATGTTGCATAACCGTTTTTCAGTAACGTATGCAAGTAAGCTAAAGTTATAGAGCAACACGTCTGTAGTACATTCTTTATCGATGTATCAGCTACTCTGTACGCAACGTTCGTCCTCGATCCGTGCCGGGCTGCATGCACCAACTGGTATGCCCGACTTTCCTTTGCGTTCATTTCATCGGAATAGTGCTTCCTGTACCAATAGGGTTCTAACTTTTCATAATCACTTTTACAACCGCTATTCAGTTTAACGCATACTAAAACAAGCGTTACGAAGAAAATTCGCATGAAAAATTGAATTCAGCGTACCTGCACCGACAGTTTTGGCGAATGGCCAAGGTTGTGCGTTTCAATGGATCGTTACTGGGAACATTATCGTTTATCTAAGTGTTTCCAATTCGTTATACTGATAAACAATTACGGTTGTATTACAACACTTGAATTTGGTTTATATTCCTCGATACCAAAGCGCTCTTAATCCGCGTCCTCATTATGAATAGTTTTTGATATTTTATATTCATGACTCGTCTTCATGAAAGGTCGGCTTGCGGTCAGCCTCGACTGTCACGATGTTATATTCCACAGAAGCTAATTTAATATCATTACTGGGCTACTGTATTTACTAGAAATGTTTACGAAGAATCGGTAAACAAACATTGAAGTCCAGGTTCTATAAATATTTTTGCAAGAATTTTGGATCACGTCAGTTTAAGCCCGTTACGCGAACGTGTTAAAACATTGCGGTTTTGATTAATGTGCGTCGCATTTGTAAACATCTTACGACACTATATTCTATTTGAGTAAAATACAACCAATATTTCAGTATTTACTTAGAAATCACATTATTTTCCTTTAATCCCACAATAGTATTCTGAAATCACTGACATCATCATAGTTCTATGACCAGAATTGGAAAACATAACCATAAATCCTTAATTTAGCATACTATGTTATTTTACTTAATAGCATGTTATTCCATGCATCCTGGCTTAAACTATTGATATTTCCAGATTTATTCTTTATAGGACAAGACCAGTGGTCATTTTGATGTTTTATTAGATTTTGGTTGTCAGGCATTATAATGAGGTATGTAAAATGTTATGTGTGGTTGCAGCACGGAGTGCACGCGGGGTCGCAGGGCGTGGGCCCCTGCGGCTGGTACTCGGCATCGGCGGCGCCCGTCCCGACTGCCCCGGCCCGGCTCAAGCGCGCTCAGCCCCCTCACCAACTACCAGTGCGTATCTACTAAACTTTACGTCCCAGTAAAACCACTAAGCACCACCAAGCTGTAATAGGTCATCATTGTGTCTACTGCCTGAAGGAAGTGATTCTAATTTCCTCTGTTGCATTTATTACTGAAACTGAAATTTCCCAACATAATAATTATTTCTGCAAGTAACATTACTCACCCAATTTAATTTATGAATTCCATTCTGATATATGCCAACGATAAAATTATATTATTTCGTCATGACAAAAAATATACGATCCATAAACACGACCCAGGAATGTAACATAAAATGTGATTTAGCAAACAACAACTACACCAGAACAAGACGCAATAATGCTAACAAACGACGACTGCGTTTAGAAACTTCTTAATAGGCAACATAGTATATTATTTCGATGGGCGAGACTTATTGTATTCGTCACAGAGCATTAAGAACGAGAAGCACAGTGGCATAGTTATTACAGCGATGTCACTTAATTTATGTCCCTTTGTGCGACCGCATTGATCTATTCACAAGGCTAAGCGCGAGACAAGTTCCCATTACACGTACCTAGTTGAAACAAAACAATTGTAACATTATCGCCGTCGCATGCTTCCACTGACATGTGACAAGTTTTTTAAAATGATTTGTAGGTTATTGTCTCAGACATCATGTTTATATTGCGTTGAATCCCTCTTTACCGCCGACGGAAAGTAGAGTTCATAATCATTCAAACCCTTTGTCATACCGAGTATTGTTTGCGATGGAGATTCTCACGGTTGCTTAGAAAGTAAGACACCGGCGCCGGATCAAACATAAATATTTATTCATTGAAGGCAGATGCGGCGGCAACGTAAGGCTCGGATCTAGAATTGGCATTTCGACTATTTGTGGGCTATTTTTACATAGTTTAAAACTTTGTTTCAGTGTGGAGGTAGTGTGAGCGGTAGTAATGGGCCACACGCGCCTCTCTCGCCCACCGCATTGCAGAATTCCATTCCACATAATGTGAGCACAATTTATTTATATTATTTTTGCTGAACATACTTGCGAATAAAGCTATTTAGACTACGTGCGTTGCATTCTAAGACTTGCATAGCAGGCTTCTTCGCTGGTAATTTCGTTCTAGCAATAGCTTACTTAATTTAATTTTTGCTTTGGAATAATCCAATTTTGAGTGACCAATGTCCTGTACACTAGTGGCCTAGTTTGAGATGAACTTCACCTACTTACATATTTATGTGTGTCAACACGTCAAACCAATACCCGCATTCCACGAATTAGGACTAGGAACCGTCACTACTAACTACTATTCCATTTATTGGTTTGTCCTTTAATACCGTGCGTTGGAAGCGTCGCGATGTTTCTCTACATTCATTATTGATTGGATAGCTATTATTTTCATAATAATATTTTTTTGAATATGCCTTAAATAGGAGTCGTGATATGCACTATACCTGTTATTGTTTGATCAACAGATTGTGATGTCATCGTCGGTTCGGACGCCAGCGCCGGCTGGGCCCGCTCCCTCAGCCATGCACACCTCGCAGACCACTTCTGGTGACTATCTTTATGTTTATTCACCATACATGTAAGATAACCCAAAGCTTAGGGATCGTTTTGTGATCAGAAACTGAATCACATCCAACTCTCTAGACGTCACACTCCAATTAGTGATTCATGAATGTATAAATATTCGGTTTACTTTGTCATGCACCTTGGGTTTATAATATCCGAGATTTCACTGAGGTTACACAAGAAAAAAAAAATAAATGACGTGACGCCAGTCAGCAATAAATTTGCCCGAACTGATATTAATAGTGGTACCGAGTAACAAGTACGATAATCTAACTTGCGTAGTAATGTTGTTTAATGTGAATTCCGCGTGTGCGTAAATAGACAGTAACGCACACGTTTTCTAATGTAATGTATTCAGACATGCAAATCACGTACAGACCTCGTTATTCGCAGTAGTTCTTTAAATTGCAATCGCCTCACGGTCTGATACTAGACGAAGTAGGATTATGACATCTAGATTAGGTCCGGTAAGAAGAGAAATTAGGTCAAACTATTGATAACAGTTGGAGTGCAAAATATAATCGATTCTAAATTGATTTCGAATGCGTTCCAAAAACTAGTGATTCTAACTACCAGACAAGACGAATTACAGTAGAAATAAGGTATAAAGTACTAGCGTATGTAGCCTTATTCGTTAAATACTCATTAAAACAGTGAGTGTATAACGTGTAACGCTTCAAGTTGTAATTGATTGTTCGATATATAATATCAGCGCAAAAACAATGCTGAAAACCTATTTGTTCCCCTACTGATTGCCTCAACACAAAGACATCGTGTAAAACAAAAATTGTGCGCATAGCAGAAGATGACGCTACAGGAACACAGGCATTCATGACTTGCAAAAACTACATTGCAGCATTATTTATAAAGCTGAGTGAACCTTGGCACCAGGCCGGGAAAAGGCTAATGTAAAAGAGATGAATAAGCAACTTTAACTTTAATACATTTACTGCGGGAGACACTTATTCATGTACAATTATTGAGGTTGTATAGGCGTAGTAAATATATGCTGAAATATTAAGAATTTTCATTCGAACTTTTAGCTAGCATACGGTTTTTGACAACAATAAACTGAATAACGATAACTTTAGTTCCTTCCGTTAAAATTGTAGGAAACTTATCTAATAGCAACTAAAGATAGTAATCCAGGAAAGCAAAACAGATTTGGCCTTGTCTTTTTTTATCAGAAATGATGAATGGCTTCACCTTATATGGGTGGAGCGGGAAGGAGAATAACTAAAACACATCCACGTTTCCTCTTAACCCTTGGTATTCGAGTGCCCTTGACTTACAATATCATGGTTTTATTTCGTTCCTAAAAATATTAATATGAGTAATTGTTTCTTAGCGGTGTCGAAAGGGCCAAGCGACGTGCTGGTGAACTCCACGTGCGCCCCCCCGCCCGCCGGCAACAGGCTCGTCAACATGACTCAGTGGCCGTAAGTATCTTATCTACATCTGTACGTTTGTATGCCTTACTTATATAAAAGGCGTTTGTGGGTGTAAGGTTCTTGGTATCGACCAATTAATACAGACTGTACCTATTTTAGTTCTTGGTATAGGATGCCTAATTAGCTATAACGATACCGGAAAACGATATTTCTAAAAATACTTACCTAATATTACTCAAAGAAAACATTCTTGGATTACTAAGAAGATGCTGTATAGAGAAATCACGTCTAAATTCACCATACAACTTATGGAGTATTAAACATTTCAAATATTCTAGAAAACCGAAGCAACGCCTTTAAACTATTACATTTCAGTAGCAAACAAACCAGTAAACTTCAAACACCTCAGTAACGTCAATCAATAAATCGATATGCTCCAACACAAACACGAAAGTAATTCTTGTTTGTATCACAATCACTAATTCACTAAGACACCTAAAACACTTGATAGTGCTGCCGTTATCAACTGTTATCACTACGATAATAGACGCGTAGTCGTCAGTTGACGGAATATAGAAGCATGGAGTGTGCGTGTGACATAACTCAGTGCTACAACAAACCGCACAAGATTTTGTTGTTCATACCACCGGTTCTTGCGTACGAGGATGTAGAGTAAATATCCAGTTTTGTATTTACGATCAATTACATAGCTTGTGTGGGTGGTGTTGTGTAATAGAACATAGATTAAAACATCACTCATAATGTGTATGTATGTAAGTGGGCCTCTCGAGCGGAGCCTATCAACTATTCTTAAAGTATAAGACAATAACAAAAACTGTTGTCAGAAAGTGCTAATTTCAAATCATATCTTGGCAAATACACTTTTGTTATTATAGTGGGGTCCATACAAAATTGAGTCTTAAATCTAAATCGTTTTGGCGGTTTTACTCTGGATGCATAAATACTTTACATTTGCTTGGAAAAAGTACACCAATAGTATAGTAGTAGTAAACCAATTTATAAGGTTGAAAAACGACCTGGAATTTATAGAAAGTTATAATATTCTATCGCTATTAACATAAATAAATATTTAATTCCGTAAATACTTTGGTGCTATCCCTGTTTTTTCATAAGCATACAATAGCAACAAGTAGACTAGTAGGTATATCGATGTTATTATTGTTATCTTTTATATCAATCACACAAAGCGATTGCGAATGACCTAGTCTTTATCGCAAACAAGGTGCCTTGTATTTTTTTTTTCTCTATAAAAATGCTACATGTACACATCTTTGTTTAGAAAAACTTACAATAAAATAAAAGAGTCAATTACCTTCGAGCGCGATACTATTAATTAAATAGAATTGGCAGTTTTCCACGGAAAACATCATCTACATTAACTTTGGAGCAATCACCAAATATTCAGACACAATTACTTATAAGCTAAGAAATATACATAAAAACCTGAACTGTGATGGCATAAGTTTAAATCAGTAACTTTGACAAAATAGAGGTACAATAATGTTGATATTACTATTTCAGAAGCACAGCATAAACAAAGCACTGCCTTGCTTCCAACTAAACTAACTGGCAACTAATATAACGTTGTTCCGCAGATGGCACCACGGCGCGATATCCCGCGAGCGCGCGGAGGCGCTGCTGTCGGGGTCGCCGGACGGCGTGTTCCTGGTGCGCGAGAGCACCAACTTCCCCGGCGACCACACGCTCTGCGTGCGGTATCGGGGCCGAGTCGAACATTATCGGTGAGCTCGAACTCTTTCACGTGTAACTACAGGCTCCTCTTATTCTATGCATTATGAGCTTGCCCTGCACAGCACACTAATTTTAGGACCCCTTAAAACTTGATAGAGTACCACATACGGCAATAATAGACTTTTAGCAAGAAAGAAGAAACACAACTAAATGTTTCAGTACTTTTTTTTTCATATTTTGGATGAAAAAACGGATGGATTGGAAGAAGAAAAATCTGAGGCGATCAGATTTTTTGCTCGATGTCTGGTTTCAAACAGATCAATCAAGCTCTGATCAAAAGCAAAAAAAAACTCATACCGTTTTTGGTAAATCCGATTTAATCAAGTCGTTATAGAGATGTTACTACTGATTCAATTGAATATGCGCTCAGAGACGGTATTGTCTTAAGATTTTAAAAATATCATAACAATACGCGATTCATTCCTTATTCAATGTTTTATAGTCGAACGTAAAATATGGTCGGTATTTAGTATAATTAAGCAATAGAAGTAGTTGAAACATGTGCAGCCGCGTCATCGAAGTATATAATAATATACATTATGTATGTGTAATATTTCTTCCCACAAATGGCGTGTTCATTGGTTGGTCACGTGTTATTTGCCTTGTGACTTTATTTATTTAGAAAAAATGTGGTCAACTGAATGTCACCTATTGAATATCTTGGGCGTAACTGTATCGGATCGGATGTACACAAAGGACATTCAAGGAGGTATATACTCCATTTTTCTCGCGTATTTATATCTTTTGTTTTTTATTTCAGAGTAAAATGGGCAACAGCGCCTGACAACCAAAATCAACGTCTCACAATAGACGATGAAGAATTTTTCGACAACATGACGGATTTAATCCATGTAAGTGGTTGACCTGAATTGTTGTAACAAACATTGGACGTTGGTTTTCCCTAATAAATGAAGTGAATAATACAATTAAATTAATAGCCACAAATAATAAAGTAAAACACATGGAATAATCTTTATCTTATAACGTATTTTATGAACAGATTCTATATTTCAGAATATTTTTTTTTGTCTTACAGCATTACTTACAAGACGCAGACGGCCTATGCACTAAGCTGGTGCGTTGTTTGCCGAAAGCGTCTCCGAACGGTGCCAACAACAATGGAGTACTACAGCCCCCTTACCCGCCTCACCCACAGGTAAATATCTATTACTTACTATAATGTATCAAAATTGGTCTATTGCAAAGTCTATGAGAGGGTATGTCTTTTATCGTCGAAAATGAAACCATAGATTTAAATATGTGTTAAGTTGGAGCTAATAGGTTTGACCTTCTTGCAAACAGTAGTTTAAATGTATTGAAGGAGTATGAATTCACTATTGTTATTGAGGAAATTGTATGTGAGTATGTCTTCACAGAAAATGACCACTGAGCTTGGATCCTTCAATAATATCCACCTTAATATTAAGGGCACAAGACCTAAGTTACCAGCCCAAAAACATAGAATCCAAAGTGCATGTTATTGTTGTTGTTATATCTGTAAAGAAAAGGTTTATCTGTAAGGAAAAGGCCAAAAATTTTTTTCTTTAATTTTGTATCATCATCATGCCTTTACCATCAAAATACAGTAATTGTAACATGTTGTTTGTATTGCAGCAGCCGCCGCCGTACCCGCCGACGCCGAGCGTGTCGCTGGGCAGCCAGTTCCAGCACACGTACGCGTCGCAGGCGGCGCCTGACCAGACCGACAGCGCGCTCGCGCCGCAGAACTTCGTCGATGCGCGTCAGTATTCATAAAATGTTTATGGGGTTACATTATGTTCTTGGGAAGAAAATGTTACATAAAATTGAAATGGTTTCGGGGACAATCTCATGATGGGTCTTTACAATCCACGATTGACAAAGTCTTAGGAAGAACCCTGTAACATTAAAAACATCCTTACATCAAACTTGACAGCCCATTTATTACGTCTGAGTGTTATTTAAAAAATATTAAGAAAAAAAAAACTATTTCTTCTGTTTTAAGGCTGGAAAATCGACGAGCGGGATCTAGAGATTCGCGAAAACATTGGCAAGGGGGAATTCGGTGACGTGATGCTGGGCATACTGAACGGCTCACAGAAGGTCGCAGTCAAGATCCTAAAGGATCGGGAGGCGGCCAGCAAATTCCGCGCAGAAGCCAGCGTTATGGCGTAAGTAATCTTTACTAATATTATTAATGTGAATGTGACACTGTCTTTGTGTTACAATATCATAATAAAACAGCTGATCCCAGTGATATGAAATTTAGCACAGAAATACATGATACCCTGTAGACGGACATAGGATACTTTTCGTCTATGTGATAGAAGAAGGTCCTCCGGAACACACGTGAAACCGCGTGCAGATTTTAGAAAAAAATAATTCACGAAACGTGCTTGAGTTTATTTACTGTTTGTCAACTAAGGTGACTCATTCGATTAAACATATCTGCGTACAAGGTCGACGAGTTATTAAAATTTGTATTAGTCATTGTCCTTACGACGATAATAAATATTTTATGGTGTAGGCAGGGTTTTAGTATTTTTTGCAAAGACCAATGACTTTGAGTAAAAAATATGTCAGACATCTGCAGTTGACGCATGAATACGGCGAAATAATTTGACACATAATATTGCGAAAAGGTACGCGAAAGTAGTGTTTATTGCAAAAAGTTTATGAGGTTTTGATACGGCAAAAAATTCAACAGCTTTACAAGTCTATAGTCGTAAGCTTGTGATTACAGATCTTCCTATTTGTAAGCTCCATAGAAATAAGCCTGAGTCCAGCCAAAATAAAATATTTTCTAAATAAAGGATTTTTTACGTTTCATGATTTTGGTTACAATAAAGTTTGATCATAATATTTATTGTCTGGCAGGTCACTAACGCACGACAACCTGGTGCGGCTGCTGGGGCTGGTGTTCACGTCGGGCGGCAGCACGTGCATCGTGACGGAGCACTGCGCGCAGGGCTCGCTGCTCGACTACCTGCGCTCGCGCGGCCGCCACTACGTCACGCAGCTCAACCAGATCAACTTCGCATAGTTAGTTGCAATGCCTGCTATTATTTGTGGAACTGGAATGCGACGCCTTTGACGCTTCTCCTGTTCTATTCTTTATCGTGATAATACCGGCTCGTATAACGAATTTATACCTTCTGCAGCGACACATGCTGCGGCATGGAGTACCTGGAAGGCAAGCGCGTGGTGCACCGCGACCTGGCGGCGCGCAACGTGCTGATCTCCGCGGCCGGCACCGCCAAGGTGGCGGACTTCGGCCTGGCACGCACGCTGGCGGCGCAGGACGACCCGGCCGAGGCCGCGCGCCTGCAGGCCAAGCTGCCCATCAAGTGGACCGCGCCAGAAGCGCTCAAGTACAACGTACGTCAAATGTGCTGTAGGATAGCTGACGCGCCCGACGCAGGGTGGCGCACTTCGATCATTTAAGTGGTCCGTAACGGATTCAAGCGGGCGCGCAGCAAATACGTTTCAATCACATTCCCTCTCGCCCCGCACTTTGGCCTGAACCAGGGCAAGGCGCGACAGGTCGCCGCCGCCAATTGCCGCTACGAGGACACGGCGGTGACCATCCCAGGCAGGACACACCTCGACAGTGTGCTCCACCGTGTCCTCTGGACCGCCAAATGGTTTTTATGTAACAAGTGTGTCTAACGATACTTTTTTTATTTCCAGAAATTCTCTAACAAGTCTGACATGTGGAGTTTTGGCATTCTTCTGTGGGAGATTTATTCATTTGGAAGAGTTCCATACCCTCGAATTGTGAGTATTTCTTATCTTACACTTCAATTTTGTAGAAATTTCCATGATCTAAATCTCGAGTAAACCAAAACATTTTTTTTTTTGTCATTAAATCTGAGGTATCTATGAGGCTCTTGTGAAACGTCTTGTGATAAGTCAGACACTAGCGTATTGGGGTGGTTTGGTAATATTGTGTGTGGTGTCAGCCGCTGGCGGAGGTGGTGCGGCACGTGGAGCGCGGGTACCGCATGGAGGCGCCGGAGGGCTGCCCGGCGGGGCCCTACGACATCATGCGCGCCGCCTGGCACGCCGACCCCGCGCAGCGGCCCAGCTTCGCC
Organism: Heliothis virescens; assembly: GCA_002382865.2. NCBI lineage: Eukaryota > Metazoa > Arthropoda > Insecta > Lepidoptera > Noctuidae > Heliothis > Heliothis virescens. The sequence goes on from NWSH02000537.1 coordinate 7,941,318, forward strand.
TCCACGCGCCACCGCCTCGCCGCCATCCGCGACCAGCAGCCGCCGCAGCCGCACCAGGTAACCCCCACCACACTATGACAGCACTAGGCTGTCCGGGCATGTTCTGGGATATCATTCGCGCCGCTTGGCACGCCGATGAAGCTTCTTTTTGTCTGTCTGACAGTCATTTGATATTAATGTTTCGTTCATCAACGCCGAAAATCGCTATACACATATAGATTTCCAAAACTGCTACAAAATGTGGTCCATAAATTGCTTGACATTAAACGGGATTGACAGAGTCACTTGTGTTCCAATTCATAATCGATTCAACATTCTATTTAGGCTGGTTTTAGAGTTACGCTGACCGCGCGCTTACCGTCAGCGCTGGTAACCTAAAGTATATGAAATTGACGCT
>NWSH02000537.1:7943313-7978991 GCA_002382865.2 Heliothis virescens
CCTCTGGACCGCCAAATGGTTTTTATGTAACAAGTGTGTCTAACGATACTTTTTTTATTTCCAGAAATTCTCTAACAAGTCTGACATGTGGAGTTTTGGCATTCTTCTGTGGGAGATTTATTCATTTGGAAGAGTTCCATACCCTCGAATTGTGAGTATTTCTTATCTTACACTTCAATTTTGTAGAAATTTCCATGATCTAAATCTCGAGTAAACCAAAACATTTTTTTTTTTGTCATTAAATCTGAGGTATCTATGAGGCTCTTGTGAAACGTCTTGTGATAAGTCAGACACTAGCGTATTGGGGTGGTTTGGTAATATTGTGTGTGGTGTCAGCCGCTGGCGGAGGTGGTGCGGCACGTGGAGCGCGGGTACCGCATGGAGGCGCCGGAGGGCTGCCCGGCGGGGCCCTACGACATCATGCGCGCCGCCTGGCACGCCGACCCCGCGCAGCGGCCCAGCTTCGCCTCCACGCGCCACCGCCTCGCCGCCATCCGCGACCAGCAGCCGCCGCAGCCGCACCAGGTAACCCCCACCACACTATGACAGCACTAGGCTGTCCGGGCATGTTCTGGGATATCATTCGCGCCGCTTGGCACGCCGATGAAGCTTCTTTTTGTCTGTCTGACAGTCATTTGATATTAATGTTTCGTTCATCAACGCCGAAAATCGCTATACACATATAGATTTCCAAAACTGCTACAAAATGTGGTCCATAAATTGCTTGACATTAAACGGGATTGACAGAGTCACTTGTGTTCCAATTCATAATCGATTCAACATTCTATTTAGGCTGGTTTTAGAGTTACGCTGACCGCGCGCTTACCGTCAGCGCTGGTAACCTAAAGTATATGAAATTGACGCTACAGATGTCTGTATGTCAAAGCTAACTTGCGGCATCTATTTACAGTGAATGTCGCCGAGCTGTGTCGTGGGGACTTCGTGAATTAGTGAAATAGTACACACGGGATAGGCAAAGTGCTGTGAAGGTTGCGAGATGTATTTTATACATTAATTAATACATACTGTAAGTACTAAATTATTTTAATATGTTTGAAGACACTCCCTCGCTAAGTATAATTGTAATGTAGTTTAGATAATGTGTAATTTTGATGTGTTGTACAAGAATGTGTGTCAGATGTTAGGTGTTGGAGGAACTTTTAGTGGAAACTACCGTCCCAATAGTACGACGACATCCGTTTATATACGGACTTCAGTTGCACAAGATAAGTCGGAAAGATAGCAACTTTTAATACAACTTTCGACGAAAAAGTTGTATCATAAAGCTCTACACGACATATGGATATGCCTGCACGATTTTTAACAGTAACACCTAAGAATGTTTTAATAAGAATTAGAGGTAATTTATTATTTTACAAATACGAGTAACAACACTAAAAACATTCCGCTCAAAACTTCTTTCCGACGATATTTAGATTTTAAACATAACACAATTATATAAGCACAAGTTTACACGAAACAGTTCCACTAAAAGATCCTTATTTAAATAAAATTTTATTGAAGGCCTAAACTTCAATTAATGGTAACATATTCTCGTAAAGATTCCACCCAATAGAGGTCACGAAGGTTATGTCGGTACTATGGTACTGTCTAGTCAAAGTATTGTTTGTATCATATTATAGTATTTGCACTTTAATTAATCAAAGGGGACTGATTGCATAAAAATCAAAAATATTTAAAAAAACACTTCCGGTTGTAAAGATACTTATATAGAATCGCTCAAATAAATAAAATTCCTTTACAAAATGCCACGAGTAAGCAACAACAAGTATTAAAATTTTAGACGTACTTGTGTGTTAGTTTATTTCTCTAGAATAGGTAAATGTGGAGCGAACACAGTGAGTGTTCTATCCATACACTTTCATGGAGTATTATGTGTAAAATTCAGTGTTGTGTCAAAAAAATATAGCAGCTGTCTGAGTGAGTTATTAATTCGTTATGACGACGTTAGCATCAAAGTCTGATAGTAGTATAATAAATCTAAAACATCAGAGCATTTTGTCAATATGTTAAAAGTTCAATTAAGACCAATTGGTTCACACTTTGTGTTATATATAGACTAAGATATAATTAGCCATAGGAAGGAAAGTTAAATTCAACTACCAGGTTGTGTGCTATCGTAAAGCAATATTAAGTCGACAAGCTCGACATGTGCGTGAAAGACGTAATCCTACTTACAAATTATCAACACTATAATAAAACATTGCCAGAAATTATTTATATTTCAAAAATATTTATTTGGTGTTGCTGACTAAGGACCCAAAATCATATGCTACACAATTTTACTATACACAGAAGAAACGTTTGCGTCTATAGGCTTTATTTAATTTATGGTAGTTGTAATGAATTTGTATGAAACATGACAAATAGTCTGATATAAGCCATGAATCTCAAGTAAAATGCAAATGTTCTATATTAACGTTGTAAACTTATAAAATTCTTGCGTGAAATTGCTTACATGTTCTTAAAAGATCTATTATGATACTATTAAATAAATGTACATGCATTATTTACGCAAAAAATTGCAAATATATTATTTTATGTATTTCCACAAGCTTAGGAAATAAGATTGAGCATTTTATAAAAATGAGACTTTTAATTCAACTACCACATTTATTAAGTCCTTTTGTTTAATCTTATGCAATACTAGTTGTAAGTGTTAAATTGTTTTTACCATATATTTATGTTCTATCAGAAATTTTGTGAGAATTAAGTATGTAATGAAGCGATTCAGATGCAAGACATTTGATTTCTGCCAAAGCATAGAAACTTGAATAATTTTGGTGTTTCCATCAAAGTCTTCCTTTTACTAAAATTGTATTCATTTCTTATGGAGGCAACATAATTAAATGGATTGTACAACTGTTTACTAGTCTTTAAAGAGTAGTAAGGACTGAATTGTTTGCAGTTGTATTTTTATCTGTAATTTATAAAAAAAATAAGAACTAAGGTATTAAAATCTCAATTGTTTTTGTTTATTACTTGTACTATTACTTTCAACAATGTAAATAGATTTTTTTTTAACTTTAAGAAATAAATTGTATTATAACAAAGTATAAATACCTAAAACACACGTTTTTTTTATTTATTCACACTTATTCATCGCTGTAACAGCTACAGCTACTACTACCACTGCTATCTAATACGGTCTCTGATGATTTATCTTCCATTGCTTTCTGGCTCATGGGCGTGGCGGGATGCCATATTTCGGCATCATTACCGTTACATTTTTTATAGATACTGTCTGTAATTAATGATTCATGTGTTTGTTTACGTTTGTCTTTCTTTTTTTTCTTCTTCCCTCGTGTTTGTGTTTGGCGACCGTCTGTCGGAGCGCAGCAAATGCACTCATCGGCATATGTCGTGATTGATTTGTCTACACTCTTAGTTTTGTCTGTGGATTCACAACAAGCACAGGTGTTATTTAATTTGAGCGCTCTTTTATTTTCTTTTTGTTTCTTGGGTTGAATATCCACATTCTTTTTATTAAGGTCATCACACGAACAGTCCGCTGAACCGATAGTATTCGATGTCAACTTTGTCTCTACTAAAGACTCTAGGCTCATGGGCCGAGCACAGTTGCACGGTTTGGCGCATACAACTTCGTAGCATATAGTTGTGTTATTTCCGGGCACTGTGCCAATCTGAACACCCGCGGTGTCTTTACACGGCGACCTAAACCCACCTTGCCGCAAGCTGGGATAGAAGTACTGCAGGTCTGTCGTGGATGTACAGTTATCATTATGAAACTGTAAATACTCCAAATTTAGTAAATGAAAACATTATTTTACATCTTATTCATATAATGGTTGAATTACCTGCGTACCTTAACGTGGTATCCACTGTTTACGCAGTTCATGTTATAGTCGGAAGCAAAGCAGGACTTCGGTTGGTCATTTCTGTTACATGAAGGATTAAAAACATTTTGAGACAATCTGATGAGATAAAAATGTGTATAAGCATATACAATGACGTAGGTACAAAAATATAGAGCTATTAATTAGGTAAGTCAAATAACATGTAAGTTCACTCACGGATTAGAAATACCTCTGATGTACCAACTTCCCATATTATTGTTGCAAGGATTGCCACAATTCATATTAGCAAACATAGGGTTAGCTGAAGTTGTATAAGTGGGTTGGCATTGAACTGGGCCGGTTGACCACCACTTGACTGTCGGCATGAAGAAGAACTGGACGGTTCCATCGGGTAATGTCAAAGACGTGACTTCTCCTTCTCCTACTATTTCAGGACAAATACTTTGATTACATTCTAAAGCTACAAAAGTAAATTGAATTAATAATAATATACTACAAGGATACAAATATTACAAAGGTGAATAGTTTGGTTGAAAGTGCAAATCTGGGAAACTACAGTCCTATAAAAAAAATATGTGTTAGATAGAACTACCTTCTTTCAGAGTGGTTGAAACTAGTTTAGTGCTAATAATCCTGGTTGTACAAGGTGATGGTATTCTAATTTAATAGAAACATCGATTTACATAGTTATAAAGGTTGGTAAATCTATATAAAAGTATAAAGTCTGCATAATTTACTAACGTGAACGATAAATAGGCGCTTGTGGTACACTGGTGAAACCGTTTCCGCAGAAGGATTGGTTGCACTGCATGATTGCGCTCCAAAGTGTAGCTATTTACTTTTTGAACTCATATCTATACCGTTGTGATACTGTGGGTACTGGGGTTAATGTATATGTTTCAATGTTATAATATCCATTTTTTAGCAAAGATATTCATGTCGACATTTTGCTTGACTTTTTGTGAATGACATTTTTTTTCATTTATTCATAGTGTATAAATGAACTAAACAAGAGTCTAATGAACAAAAGATTTTTATTGAGATCAGTTATATCTATGGTTTCTTGTATTATGTATATCAGGATCATTCAAATTAAAGATTGGTTTATACAGTCATTCACTATTATCATTTTATTTCACAATTAATAGCAATTCCTTGTTGCAAAGTAGGTAACATGCTATGCTTTACAAGCTTAGTTAATATTTTTATATAAAAATGAAAAATAAATGTGTCTTATTATTCTATACTACACAGTAGCATTAATAAAATTCCATAAAAAATCTGCACTTAAAATTAAAATTATACATGCACGTTATCAACTAAATACTGCGTTTCTTATGTGAAAATTCACAATATATTCAGAGTTAGTTCGCTGTACACTGATTGCAAAGGGGTCAGTAGGATGGAAGGTGAAAGCAACCAGTCTCCGTGCGCTGGCTGGTACAGATTGCCCTAATACTCCGGCGTAAATCTTAAATTTCAGTAAACCTGAGTCACGTGCGTAAAATCTGAAATATAAAATACATCGTTTAGCCTGATTCACTTTGAAAATAAATATTTATAATATAATAGAGAAAAAAAAAATTGTTTACCTTATAGGATATTCTCCATAAGCTTTGGGTCTTTCCATGACAGAAACCCATTTGTCATCATAGCTGAATAGTCCTAAATCTAAATATGGCGACCCGCTGTATGATTGTGCACTAATAGGTAACTGTGCTAGAATTCTTTTGGTGGCTTCTGTGCGACCTCCGTAAATAGCTCTGACTATGGTTTGTTTGAATCTTTGCTGGGTAAGTCTGGCATACAAATTATTTGATGGTGAACAAGTGAATTGTGAATCAGCACATAATCTTGCATTTCTAAAACAGTCACAATAATTCTCAAACAGTTGCAATAGACCTTCTGATGTGTTCTCATATACTTCTAGTATTTTGCTTTCACTTATGTTGTAAATGACGAAAAATGATGACTGACTGTTGGGTTCTGCCACCCGCAGTGTCACAACTTCTTCGCTTGCATACTTTATAAAAAGATGATCCTCGTCTAATAGCTGCATCTTCCACATCCTCAAACTTTTAAACATGTCAAAGTATTTATAAAACTTTCTCAATTCAAGGGGATCTCCTGTTTCATCACTGATTGTCTTTGCTCTTTTAAAAAGAAAGACCAACAATCTATGTTTAAGGCTATTTATTGTTTCTTCATGAAAAGGCCTTTCATTCATTAATGGCACAAAGACCGAGTTGACTATGAATGGATCATCATCATAACAGAATCGTCCAATTTTTCTTATTTCTATTAGCATTCCTTCAACAATTTGAAACAAATGTATTGTTTGATGCTGAACTGACAGTACAGCCAGAACTTCCTTGTACAAGTAAATGCCTTGATTATGAGACAAGTAAATTTTATCTATTCTGAAATGTTTGGTATCACATAACTTGCCCTGATGCAAGTCCACCAGGTGTAGTGAATAATCTTCTAATGCTGACCTGGTAACAAAATAATATCATTAATGGGGGAGAGCCTGAAGTTAGACCCAACCAAACTGGGGAAATCAAAACTGCTGATGAATGTTATACTTTCTTTTACAACTTTAGATATGTATGAAGCACCTGGATGGCCAATATTTAATTTGACGAAAGAGACCATATTTATTGTTATATTACCTGACTGCTTTACAAATAAGTGATTAAATTACCTGATAGTGGGTGTAACAGCTTCATTGTTGCTATGAATATGATAAAAATGAGGTCTCAGGTCATCTGGAATGTGAGCGGCTGATCCCACTATCACATATCTTCCATCCTCTGTGAACAGACTGCACTCTCTATTGAGCTGCTGGTCCATAAAGGGCATGTGGCCAACATTGTTCCGCTCAGATCTCATCACTTCTCTTTGTTGACACACATTTACAGTAAATTTAGGCTGAAATTATAATAACATTTTGTTTCTGTGTGTGCTATGTCTGTGCTACTTTCTAAGTTGATACAAATAAACAAGTTGTTTGTACACACCTTAAAAAACCTATAGAATATGTGCGTTCTTATTCTATGATGAGCATCAGCATCAGCATTGAGTAAGTCTGAAGGATATCCTGCAACGAGATCCCCAGCAGCTGCTGCACCTCTGTACTCATAGATCTGTGAACAACACATGGTTAGCAAGAAAAATATAACAACCATAGTATTTATATCTTTTGAAAATCATGACAAATGTTTATATGCATAACTAATGTATAAATTTACCTCTAATGAGGTTTGATCAGCAGAAAATGCAATGAAATGCTTTCCATCAGGACTGAATTTCCTCAAGAAACAAGGTGGCTTTTCTACATTGACAATAGTCAAATTAGGAAACACATTTTGGTAAAACTCTCGAACAACATGAAAGTGGGAGCCGGGTTTACGTGATCCATATATTTCTCTGTCCATAAGACGTATCACTAAGTTCTGAGGCTTGATTTTGCGCGGTACAATTCTCTCTGTGCAGAAAAACTCATCCTCTTTAAGAGCGCCAGGAGGAGGATCTTCGTAATAAACACTTGTAGACTGGCTAGTGGAAGCCATGGTGCCTTTAAAAACCACTAATGTTAGTTGTGTTTGTTAGGAATCTCGGCATTTTAATAAATTATGACAAAGATGACGCTGACAACAAAATATTATAGGAAAATGGCGGAAATCAGCTGTTTTTAATCTGACAAATTAGATTTCGTTCTAAAATAACAAAACTTTGTTAAATAAGCATGATCAAGGTATTTCCGGTGTCGCGATGTATTAATATTCATATTGTTTATGCATTACTCAATATCCATTATTGGGTCAGTTAATATACACGTATCTATTATATTTCATTAATTAATATGAGGGTATGGGCTTCTTTTATGTCATTTCGTACATGTTTAATTCTGTAAAATTGTACGGCTAATAAAGAAAATGCAGTCGCGCCTCGCCGCTGTAAAATTCGTTCAGAAACTTAACAATTCTTCGAGTTCGGTACACAATCTTTTGTCAGGTCAAATTGACAATTGACTGACTGTCCATTGGCTTGACACTGACAGTGACAGGTTAGATTATTCAGATAGTGGTTGAAAATTGAGGTTATGTTGTTATATCACTGTGTTTAGCTTTCTTCAATTGGAAAACGATGGATGCAGTAAATGCTCGTCTAGGGTCTATACGGAATACACTTTCTGCTTTAAGTAAACGTAGATCATTTAAATATGGTTTACCCTTCATTTTATTCATGGTTGGGGGATCATTCGGTTTGCGAGAATGGACACAAATCAGGTGATTGTTATCTTAAAATGCTGATTAAATGGAGCCTAAGAAATTCATATATTTTTCTTACACTTTTGCCAACTAGAACTTAATATATATTGTGAGTCTTAGGCTAGGACTACACAGATTCACGACCGTGAACCGAAACTATTCGTTTCGGTTATTCAAGCTGTTAATCAGAAGTCTTTACTCACAAAAGGAAATTGGTTCTTAGTATTTGACTTTACATGTATAGGACTAGAACATTTGCCATTATGGTTATGTTATGTTACCCATTTTTTTGAAGTTTGGACGCCCAGTGAGACAGTTCCATTGGATGTCTACTGATAACAATCTTTACTGGATACAATAAACATAACCCCGACTTTACACTTGAAGATTGCTTCTATAAAAATTTCATAAGTAACTTCCATAAGTAGTAAGAAGTTCAATGAAGTTACTATAAGCAATTTTTGCAAAGGGGTTTTACATTTGTAAATATGTGAGCAATACATACAAGCCTAAGGCTGGCCTAAAACATGGTTACTGACTTATGAATCAAACAATATCCTGTTGGCCATATTAAATATGAAACTATTATTTGGTATGTTTTTATACCATTATATTATATGGGAAACACCCCATGTATTTAACTAATGTATCAAAGCAGCTATATCATAAAGAAAAAGAGTTTAGTGTTCTATTTTATATACTATAGAACAGATATTTACTGACCATTATTTGTCTGTTACTTATAAACTTTAACATATTTATTCTCAATTAGTAGGACATTTTTTTTAATTGAAAAGTCACAGAAATATTATGATATTTAATGTTTGAAACTTTCTTTTCAGGTATCAATTTTCCAAAGTAAAAGGTGTAAGTAAAGAAGAAGCAGAGAAGATGGGCTTGAATAGAGAAAAGACCGTAACTTTGGAGCAAACATACGAAGAAATACAAAAATTAGATATAGACAATTGGGAAAACAAACGAGGTCCTCGGCCTTGGGAGACCCCAGAACCACAAAAGAAGTGATTATGTGTCAAGTTTGACTTCATACTATTAGCACAAAGTGTTGATTGTATTATTGTTGTAAATATTTTCATCTTAGTTTAATAAATAATTATTGTTTTCATAAACAAACTACTTAGTCTATTATTTTCATTCATTATTATTGAGTAAGAGTTTATTTGTTTGGTTGAACACAATATTCTTAGAAACAAATGGACTGATTCGTAAAAATTCGTCAGGTTTAGATCATCCATTTACTGAGGAAGGCTATAGACAAAAAAATGTATTTCATATGAATTAATTGATGATGAGATAAGTAACAAAGTTATCTGATATACATACATATAAGGCCTATGTAAAGGTCAATCTGTATGAGTTGGACCTTGAAGAAGGATATCAACTTCGCCGACTCGCTGCGCACTGAAAGGTAATCAATAGGATGAAATGCGCGACTTTATCAGGCTTCCCAAAAAAGTGGTGGTTTCTTATCAATTCGAATGTTTTTTGTACGTAGGTCACTCCTCATGTGTTTTTGCTCATGTGATCCACTGCTAAGTGAAAAAAACATCGATAGTGGCTATTTACATAATGACTCATTGTAGTGGCAGAAATGAAAATAGGTACTTACGCTTGTTTACCTACTGGAATCAGCCATAAGATAAATCTTACTTTTGGAAGATAAAAACATGTAAACAAACTGAAAACGGAGCAAAGCAATGCCCCGTAAACATCTCAGATAATTCATGTAAAAACTGATAAATATTTGCTTCGCTATAAAACTTGGCTCATATCCAGAATCAAACTCCTGCGCGGATAAACCCAACTGGGAAAAAAAGCATAAGCCAGAACGTGGCCACAACATTGCTCTTTGCCATTAAATTCTAGAGCGTGATAATAATAGTTTTAATAGTTCCGCGTAGGTATATTTTCATGCTAAGTGCGCACTGAAATGTACAATACACGTGTGACCTCGCGCGCTACGCTGAAGTCTAGAAAAGTCAAGAAATCTTATAAAATGCGATGTTATCGGACACAGCGTGGTTGGTTTTTCCTTGATACTAATCAAACTGTTCTAAGTCTATACACCAGTTAAACAATACAAACAAAGATACCTAGGTCGGGTAAAGCGTAAAATTAACACAGGTGCCTAATAATTTTACAGTCACGAATAAGTAAAAAGTTATGTTTAGGAACCTAACGGTAAATTCTTTTAGTTTTATTATTTACTTACTTAAAATATCTTTATGTAGGTACACAGGTACCTACATCGTTAGTTATTGGTAGGTAAGTTACGGCAACAATGACCCTTGAACAATAAATGGCAATAAGTAGGTAGCATTCTGCATGTTATTATTATACTCAAGTAGGTACCTACCTAATTGTTTTATTTAATAGGTACGTTTCTAGAATACCTACGTCTAACCGTATCAAATATTAACAAAAGAACGGACCTAAAAAAGTAAACAACACCTGATAAATTTTATCGCTCTTGTAAAAAACGTTTTGTCTTTAGGCAAATTCCTAATGAATGATTGATCGCCCGACTGAAACCACTGGCACCGAATGTTATCGGTTTGTCCGACTTCTACATAATAAACAAAACGAATTTTATGTGTCAATAGATGTAGGTATGTCGCAGCCCATTGGTTGAAATACCTAATTGTTCAATCAAACAGCTAGCCTTTTGAATCAACAACAGCATTCAACCACACGTCTATACCCACGTCGTTTTGCCGATCTGTTGACTGCACTGCAACATGCGTTACAACCACATGAGTGGGTAACGTAGCTACTTATAGTGTAGGCAGGTACCTACCCACACTAATCAGACACTTGAATGGGTAAACAGTACTACTTAGGTAGGTACTGATACCTATTTGATGTTTAGACAAAGGAACGTGAGATAATAAACTTGGTGTACGTAAGTATCTGTCTCAAATCTGTCTGGATGCGGTCAATGTGTCAGTGACCGAAATGAAAACTGACTGATGAAAAAAACAATGCCCTATGCTTGCATGACCTATCGGCACTCATGTGCTATCGGTATCGTACTTGATGCGGATATAGGTGGGTATCTATATCATATAGGTACTATATAGGTAGGTACGTAGGTACATATTGAATTAGGTAGGTAAGTACCTAATTGCACAACAATTTCAGGTTTTCTATAGACCATGAGTCATCATCATACGTCACATAGGTACCTACAAGTTTCTTTCGTTTCTCATGCAACACCAGCGGTGTTCATAGTATTCCTGAAACTGGATGATGCAAGATCAATTAAACTGTCAGAACATTCTAGAATTAGGTACCTACCTATGTTGATTACTCCAAGGCAACACATGATACGCAGGACTTCCCTTGTTTATAATTTTTATACTGTGTTATTGAGGGAGTCGTGCTGATTTCTGTCTAGCCAGACAGAAACCTGATAACATCTAAAGAACAGACGTCAAGGGATGTCAATGACCCTAATCGTACTAATGACACTGGATAAAGAACGAACTTTACGTATATTGTGCTAATGACCAGCATGGTATATTTTTTAAATCGTTATTTTTATAAAATGAAGGTCCACCCAGCAGGTAGGTAGGTAGGTATAGGTACGTTCGGGGAGCCTTTTCTACGGTAAACTCATTATGCGCAATACGAATGGCTCTTTCTTGTTACCCGAAAGAAGACTTGCAACTCGTGGGCGTTATACGTAACTAGCCTTAATAAGATTTTCCTGTTTCCAACCGTTAATCGTATTACATCTATGTAAGTAAATGCCTTTTCATAAAACAAAGTAACTACTTACATACTTTCATGTTACGATACGACGATAGGTAGGTATTTACTTTGAGTAGATTTTGAAAAAATACCGTAATTTAAAGTTAAATGGGGCCATTTACTGTATGGAACCTGTAGGATACATACAATAAACATAAGCAGAAAGAGTTTTCTGCGTCCAGACTGAGACATTATTGATCGCCGTGATTCGCAGAATTGGCTTTGTTTTTGTTGGGCTTCCTCACTCTCACAGCCAGACCAAACAGCTTGCTTGCGTCACAAAGGAAAGAAGCAACGCATGCGTTCTAGAACACTATTGCTATCCTTATCTTTCTTGATACATTAAAAAGAGATAAAATTTGCTTCGGCTTTCGTCGTCGGCTCTCCGCCGTTATCGATCGTACACGAGACCGTGTCTATATAAAGGGAACGTCAATTCTCGGAGCGCATTTCAAAACGAGAAATTGAAAAAGGAATTCATAAGCGCGTGACTTTTTAGAGTTGTTCGTCAGAGATAACAGGATTTTATTGAAATTTTGTGTTTTATCAGACTAAATTCTAGTGATTAATCGGTAAGTGTTGTTTTTTTGTATTACGTATTGGAATATGTTTTAAATTGGACAGTTATTTTAGAAACGCTATAAATAAGGTCGAATCAGTGAACTGCGCAGTTTTTATTATTGATCGTACGCCATTTTGGTTTTAACATTGAAGTGAACTGAAATTGCGTCAGTGTTGAAGTTTCTTTTTATGGACGTTATGTTCTAATAACAAATTCAAGTAGTCTTGTACTTAATCAACTTCTAAAGCTATTGTTGTGCCGTGTTCATTATAATTTTTGTCTACTACTCATCCAGGTACATAATATTCTCATGTGTTCCTGCCTATACATAAAAGAATAGGTAGGAAGTCAAAGAGGACAAATTTTGCTTCGGTTTTTGCTATTTTATATTCATGTTAGGCATAATAGACTAGGTAAATGGATGGTTTTATGTTAGTAGGTCACCCTAGTTAGAAAATGTTTCCGTGACCTAGTTATTGTCCAATGTCCGCGGCCATATTTTTCTCTAATGTAGGCAAACTATAACTACGTTACTCATCAACATTAGCCAACGGAAATAATAACATGATATACAGATATTAATAAGGCACAATTTTTGGTATCCGGAATAGGTAGCTAATTTTCTGCTGTGAAATATAGGTACCTACCTGATGAAAATGACAGTAAGCTGATGGGTTGGGTTATTAATTCGCTATTACAATAGTATTAATAGCGGGGTACTGTTACACTAGGTACTGATTTACGGGTTAATATCATAACTATTTATTTAGGTTGTAGGTATACATATAAGGATCATACCTACAGCCTGTAATTTAAATACCTTATAAACGACTTCCAATTAGAAAATTGTTTCTATTGTTTTAAGCGTGTTTGAATTTGCGTTTAAAAATGATAATAATCAACTTGAGAAATCCGTCATGTTGATATTTCTGCATTTATTATTTATAAACTTTGGTTCAGGCATTTTCTTTATTTACAAATGACGCTATCGGCTGCCGGACAATACATGATAACTTGAGTCATTGTCAAGCGTAGCATCATACATTAGTCGAGTCGATGTAGGTATTCGTGACTCAGGTTTCGAGAAGTTGGTCCCACTTATAATTGACAACAGTTTATTCATGTTTTAACAATTATTTCTACTTCTGTTACAGGACATCATGCAGATCTTTGTGAAGACTTTGACGGGGAAAACCATAACATTAGAGGTGGAACCGTCTGATACCATTGAAAATGTTAAAGCAAAAATTCAAGATAAGGAAGGCATTCCTCCTGACCAACAAAGACTGATCTTCGCCGGAAAACAACTGGAAGATGGGCGCACTCTTTCCGACTACAATATCCAGAAGGAGTCTACTCTTCATCTTGTGCTACGTCTACGTGGTGGTATGCAGATTTTCGTAAAAACATTAACTGGCAAAACCATCACTTTAGAGGTTGAGCCTTCTGACACAATCGAAAATGTCAAAGCCAAAATCCAGGATAAGGAGGGTATCCCACCCGACCAGCAACGATTGATCTTTGCCGGCAAACAGTTGGAAGATGGACGCACTCTCTCAGATTACAATATTCAGAAGGAGTCCACTCTTCACTTGGTACTTCGTCTGCGTGGTGGTATGCAAATCTTCGTCAAAACTTTGACTGGCAAAACTATCACACTAGAAGTTGAACCCTCTGACACAATTGAAAATGTCAAAGCTAAAATTCAGGACAAGGAAGGTATTCCCCCAGACCAGCAGCGATTGATCTTTGCCGGCAAACAGTTGGAAGATGGACGCACATTATCAGACTACAATATCCAAAAAGAATCTACACTCCACTTAGTATTGCGTCTACGTGGAGGAATGCAAATATTTGTAAAAACTTTAACTGGTAAAACAATAACTTTAGAAGTTGAGCCGTCTGATACTATCGAAAATGTTAAAGCAAAAATTCAGGACAAGGAAGGTATCCCACCAGATCAGCAGCGATTGATCTTCGCTGGAAAACAGTTGGAAGATGGCCGCACTCTCTCAGATTACAATATCCAGAAGGAATCCACTCTTCACTTGGTACTTCGTCTGCGTGGTGGTATGCAAATCTTCGTCAAAACTTTGACTGGCAAGACTATCACACTAGAAGTTGAACCCTCTGACACAATTGAAAATGTCAAAGCTAAAATTCAGGACAAGGAAGGTATTCCCCCAGATCAACAGCGATTGATCTTCGCCGGCAAACAGTTGGAGGATGGGCGAACTTTGTCTGATTACAATATCCAGAAGGAATCGACTCTTCACTTGGTACTCCGTCTACGTGGTGGTATGCAAATCTTCGTCAAGACCCTGACTGGCAAAACCATCACTCTAGAGGTCGAGCCTTCAGACACAATCGAAAATGTTAAAGCCAAAATCCAGGACAAGGAAGGTATTCCACCAGACCAGCAGCGATTGATCTTCGCCGGCAAACAGCTGGAAGATGGTCGCACACTTTCCGATTACAATATACAGAAGGAATCCACTCTGCATTTAGTATTACGTCTGCGTGGTGGTATGCAAATCTTCGTGAAGACACTGACTGGCAAAACCATCACTCTTGAGGTTGAGCCTTCAGACACAATCGAAAATGTTAAAGCCAAAATCCAGGATAAGGAAGGTATTCCCCCAGACCAGCAACGATTGATCTTCGCTGGCAAACAGTTGGAAGATGGTCGCACTCTCTCAGATTACAATATCCAGAAGGAATCAACCCTTCACTTGGTACTTCGTCTGCGGGGAGGTATGCAAATCTTCGTCAAGACACTGACTGGTAAGACTATCACTCTAGAGGTCGAGCCTTCAGACACAATCGAGAATGTAAAAGCCAAAATCCAGGACAAGGAAGGTATCCCACCAGACCAGCAACGATTGATCTTCGCCGGCAAGCAATTGGAGGATGGGCGAACTTTATCTGACTACAATATTCAGAAGGAATCCACCCTTCATTTGGTGCTTCGTCTGCGTGGTGGTATGCAAATCTTCGTCAAGACACTGACTGGTAAGACCATCACCCTGGAGGTTGAGCCTTCTGATACAATTGAAAACGTCAAAGCCAAAATCCAAGACAAGGAAGGTATTCCACCAGACCAGCAACGATTGATCTTCGCTGGTAAACAGTTGGAAGACGGTCGCACTCTCTCAGACTACAACATCCAAAAGGAATCAACCCTTCACTTGGTACTTCGTCTGCGGGGAGGTATGCAAATCTTCGTCAAGACACTGACTGGTAAGACTATCACTCTAGAGGTCGAGCCTTCAGACACAATCGAAAATGTAAAAGCCAAAATCCAGGACAAGGAAGGTATTCCACCAGACCAGCAACGATTGATCTTCGCCGGCAAGCAATTGGAGGATGGGCGAACTTTATCTGACTACAATATTCAGAAGGAATCCACTCTTCACTTAGTACTCCGTCTACGTGGTGGTATGCAAATCTTCGTGAAGACCCTGACTGGCAAAACCATCACTCTTGAGGTTGAGCCTTCAGACACAATCGAAAATGTTAAAGCTAAAATCCAAGACAAAGAGGGAATTCCACCAGATCAGCAGCGATTGATCTTCGCCGGCAAACAGCTGGAAGACGGCCGCACACTTTCAGACTACAACATACAAAAGGAGTCCACTTTGCATTTAGTATTACGTCTGCGTGGTGGTATGCAAATCTTCGTCAAGACACTGACTGGTAAGACCATCACCCTAGAGGTTGAGCCTTCTGATACAATTGAAAATGTCAAAGCCAAAATCCAGGACAAGGAAGGTATTCCCCCAGACCAGCAGCGATTGATCTTCGCTGGCAAACAGTTGGAAGATGGTCGCACTCTCTCAGATTACAATATCCAGAAGGAGTCAACCCTTCACTTGGTACTTCGTCTGCGTGGTGGTATGCAAATCTTCGTCAAGACTTTGACTGGCAAGACTATTACATTAGAGGTCGAGCCTTCAGACACGATCGAAAATGTCAAAGCCAAAATTCAAGACAAAGAGGGGATTCCACCAGATCAGCAGAGATTAATCTTCGCCGGCAAGCAATTGGAGGATGGGCGCACATTGTCTGATTACAATATTCAGAAGGAATCTACGTTGCATTTAGTACTCCGTCTTAGAGGCGGCATGCAAATTTTTGTGAAAACTTTAACTGGTAAAACCATTACATTGGAAGTTGAACCCTCTGACACAATCGAAAACGTGAAAGCCAAAATTCAAGACAAGGAGGGAATTCCACCAGATCAACAAAGATTGATTTTCGCTGGCAAGCAGCTTGAAGACGGACGCACTCTCTCCGATTACAATATTCAAAAGGAATCTACACTTCATTTAGTTCTAAGGTTGAGAGGTGGAATGTAAAAAAAATATATTTCTGAATTAAAACATGTTCTGAATGCACACCTTCTTTATTTTATGTGTCCCTGTCTACGTGTATGCCTACCTGTAAGCATACTTTAATTTTACATATGTTTTACTTTAATCAGTATTTGGTTAACTACCTAGACTGTGACAGTAAAGTCAAGCTTTTTTTTTTCAAATGTATATCTGTATCTGTATTCATATTATAAAGCTGAAGAGTTTGTTTGTTTGAACGCGCTAATCTCAGGAAGTACTGGTCCGATTTGAAAAATATTTTAGTGTTAGATAGCCCGTTTATCGAGGAAGGCTATAGGCTACTTTTTATCCGGGTGCGCCGCGTAGTTCCCACGGGATGCAGGTGAAACCGCTGGCAGAAACTATTTGATTAGGTATATATAACAATAGATAAAAACTACCCTCCTGGCTGTGGGCAGTCGGGTAAAAATACATAGATATGTGATAGGACCTGTTAAAAGGTGTATGCTAGTGCATTCCTAGTGATTTGTACTGGTTTTGCATTGCACGGATAAACAAAATTGTTACTACACATTATTTTTTTTAGTGTTCCTTACCCAAAAGGAATAACGGAACCCTAAAAATATAGTGATCTGAATTTAAACGTGGATAAGCTTTTTTAAACGTTTGAAGGCAGTGAAAGGATAACTCAGATATTTCATTCATCTGAGAAGGATAACATGAATTTACTTTTCTCCAAGTCACCAGGCTTGCCATAACAAAAAATACCAACTGAAAACCAACAACTCCAACGGGGACGAGGTGCGCGATGAGTATGGACCGGTATGGACCACATGCACGAACCTACAACTTCTTGTAAAAGAACTAATGTCCGCGTATTCGTAAGGCCCACGTATGTACAGACGACAGCAGGTCAACCTACCCGAATCTGACCAATTTTACCAATCAAACAATTACCTTCTACTATTGCGATAAGGTTGAAAATGTATTAAAGAAATTTGACAGATTACGTTAATGTGCTGGCGTCTGTACATACAACGGATTAAAATTTATAAAGAGTGGGAAATGGCGCTGCACTGAACAACCGACTCCCTTCTTGATTACATACAATCTTATTTATGGCTGTAAAAAGTGGTGAAGGAAAATGGCTGTTAGATAGAAGCAGGCAGGATGACAGCAGGACAACTTTTGTCTGTCTAAAAATCTGTATATTTGCCCGATTATGGTCGATTGATGTGCTGGCGTCTGTGTATGTATACATAGGTACAGTTGACAGCAAGTCAATGTACACAAATCTGTCAAATTTCTGCGATCGACTTTCAACCTTATCACAATAGTGGAAGTGACAGATTTTGGGTTGGGTATACTGATTTGCTGTCGACTGTACTTTACTACAATACGCTATACTATGTAGGTATATATTTTGAATCCTTTGATAGAAAAAATGGTGATATAATATTTCCCGGATGATGGACACTGATGGACAGCAGTTTTCTTTGCAGTCACTTTTGCTTGCCGATATAACAATAGACCTCGTAGACAGCACTAAATCCAAATTGTCTATGATTGCCGACCGTGGACCAGGTTGACGAGCGAACTGTCAAATTTTGAAATTCAAAAATCTGATGATATTCACAGGGCACAAACGGGAGCCTTTAATTTAATTTGTATTGTAATTTGTCAATATAACTTAGTTTTGGAGCATAATGGTTTGATACAGTTAATAAGTGCTAGTGAAGTCTAATGTTAGTGTGTGCAAGAACAACTTCCGAAAAGTAAACTACTATACACCATGGAAGAACCTACTTTACGTTATGAGAAAATCGACTTCCTTGGAGAGGGACAGGTTTGTTTTAATATTATATGATTTCCTCGAAATGCTATCACGTAATTAAAAATTTGTATCTAACAAAATATAACATAAATATAACCTCCAAAAACTTTCAGTTCGCCACAGTATACAAAGCCAGGGACGTGAAAACAGATAAAATTGTGGCTGTAAAGAAGATTAAAATAGGCTCCCGTCTCGAAGCCCAAGATGGTATCAATAGGACANTTTTAGTGTTAGATAGCCCGTTTATCGAGGAAGGCTATAGGCTACTTTTTATCCGGGTGCGCCGCGTAGTTCCCACGGGATGCAGGTGAAACCGCTGGCAGAAACTATTTGATTAGGTATATATAACAATAGATAAAAACTACCCTCCTGGCTGTGGGCAGTCGGGTAAAAATACATAGATATGTGATAGGACCTGTTAAAAGGTGTATGCTAGTGCATTCCTAGTGATTTGTACTGGTTTTGCATTGCACGGATAAACAAAATTGTTACTACACATTATTTTTTTTAGTGTTCCTTACCCAAAAGGAATAACGGAACCCTAAAAATATAGTGATCTGAATTTAAACGTGGATAAGCTTTTTTAAACGTTTGAAGGCAGTGAAAGGATAACTCAGATATTTCATTCATCTGAGAAGGATAACATGAATTTACTTTTCTCCAAGTCACCAGGCTTGCCATAACAAAAAATACCAACTGAAAACCAACAACTCCAACGGGGACGAGGTGCGCGATGAGTATGGACCGGTATGGACCACATGCACGAACCTACAACTTCTTGTAAAAGAACTAATGTCCGCGTATTCGTAAGGCCCACGTATGTACAGACGACAGCAGGTCAACCTACCCGAATCTGACCAATTTTACCAATCAAACAATTACCTTCTACTATTGCGATAAGGTTGAAAATGTATTAAAGAAATTTGACAGATTACGTTAATGTGCTGGCGTCTGTACATACAACGGATTAAAATTTATAAAGAGTGGGAAATGGCGCTGCACTGAACAACCGACTCCCTTCTTGATTACATACAATCTTATTTATGGCTGTAAAAAGTGGTGAAGGAAAATGGCTGTTAGATAGAAGCAGGCAGGATGACAGCAGGACAACTTTTGTCTGTCTAAAAATCTGTATATTTGCCCGATTATGGTCGATTGATGTGCTGGCGTCTGTGTATGTATACATAGGTACAGTTGACAGCAAGTCAATGTACACAAATCTGTCAAATTTCTGCGATCGACTTTCAACCTTATCACAATAGTGGAAGTGACAGATTTTGGGTTGGGTATACTGATTTGCTGTCGACTGTACTTTACTACAATACGCTATACTATGTAGGTATATATTTTGAATCCTTTGATAGAAAAAATGGTGATATAATATTTCCCGGATGATGGACACTGATGGACAGCAGTTTTCTTTGCAGTCACTTTTGCTTGCCGATATAACAATAGACCTCGTAGACAGCACTAAATCCAAATTGTCTATGATTGCCGACCGTGGACCAGGTTGACGAGCGAACTGTCAAATTTTGAAATTCAAAAATCTGATGATATTCACAGGGCACAAACGGGAGCCTTTAATTTAATTTGTATTGTAATTTGTCAATATAACTTAGTTTTGGAGCATAATGGTTTGATACAGTTAATAAGTGCTAGTGAAGTCTAATGTTAGTGTGTGCAAGAACAACTTCCGAAAAGTAAACTACTATACACCATGGAAGAACCTACTTTACGTTATGAGAAAATCGACTTCCTTGGAGAGGGACAGGTTTGTTTTAATATTATATGATTTCCTCGAAATGCTATCACGTAATTAAAAATTTGTATCTAACAAAATATAACATAAATATAACCTCCAAAAACTTTCAGTTCGCCACAGTATACAAAGCCAGGGACGTGAAAACAGATAAAATTGTGGCTGTAAAGAAGATTAAAATAGGCTCCCGTCTCGAAGCCCAAGATGGTATCAATAGGACAGCTCTGAGAGAGATAAAGCTGCTGCAGGAGTTGCAGCATATCAATCTCATTGGATTATTAGGTATCCATTGAATTTATTTAAGCAATATCTATTGATTTTTATACATTGCCTTATGATAAACCATTGACTTTCGTTTGCCTAACATTTTACCAATGCTGTGGCCATCTTTGAGTCTAACCGGATGTGGCTGAGCACCAGTGTACCTTTAGAAGCAACTGCCTATCTGACCTCATCAAACTTTTGTATTGTCCTCAAACACAAGCAACATGATATGCCTTTGACCTATTTGCTTATGACTATCTCCTCCTCATTATCTACCTAGCCTTTTCCCAAGTATGTTGGGGCGGGCTTCCAGTCTAACCGGATGCATCTGAGAGCCAGTGCTTTACATGGAACAACTGCCTATTTGACCTCCATAACCCAGTTACTTTAATAGGTGCCTTATGACTGCTTGCAATATTTTATGCCATTACAGTGTTTACCTGTACTCATACCCTCTAGAAAGATAAATCCTACAGAAGCTAATGTCAAATAATTGTTACTTTTCAGATGTATTTGGACAGAAATCAAATGTGTCACTAGTTTTTGATTTCATGGACACAGACTTAGAGATAATTGTTAAGGACAGTAACATTGTACTCACTCCAGCTAATGTTAAGGCTTATATGATTATGACTTTAAAAGGTAAGTTAGCTATTCCTACCTAATAAACACTATAGAATATCCCCATACCATCACCATAGAATATAGCTTATATACTAAAATAATTAAGAGGTTTTTTTTTGTTTATTTCATTGTACCCTAAAACTTGGCCCTAAAATTTTGGCTCTAAAACTACAGACTGATTTAAAAAATTCTTACAGTATTGGGAAGCTAGACTGTTCCCGAGTCACATAGGCTATATTTTATTCAGGTATGGGGAGTAGTTCCCATGGGATACAGGTGAAATTGTGGGAAAACAGTTGATGTGGTTATAATTTAACTTCAATTATAATTATAGCACACAGCTTGGATCGTATTCCATGCTTATATTTTATCCACCTTTATTTGGCTACAGGTTTGGAATACTTGCATCAAAATTGGATATTGCACAGAGATTTGAAGCCCAATAATTTGCTTATAAACCGAGAGGGTATTCTTAAGATTGGAGATTTTGGACTTGCTAAGGCTTTTGGATCTCCCACCAGAATTAACACACATCAAGTGGTGACCAGATGGTATAGGTAATTAAATAAAATACATGTTTTATTTTATAAATAAGTTGAAATTATTATAGGTATAACCCAGGAGATTGATAAGCATTTACTTCACCTAACATTAAAAAAATAATAGCCCTTTTTGACAGTCAGGTAAATGTGGACATTCAAGACTCATGTATGTGTCTTGATATGTGTTGTGTATGTAGTATTAAGGTCTCTTTTGCTGGGAGTCTGAGGCAACCGCTTGAAAATAAATTTATTGGAAATATATTTCAGGTCACCAGAACTGTTGTTTGGTGCAAGGCAATATGGCACAGGTGTTGATATGTGGGCAATAGGCTGTATATTGGCTGAACTTCTACTAAGAGTACCATTCTTACCGGGAGAATCAGACTTAGATCAGCTGTCACGTATCTTCCAAGTCTTTGGCACACCAAGCGAAGAAACTTGGCCAGTGAGTATTTAGTAACAAACTTGCTGCAAATATCTACAAAATACTTTAATTTTTGAATAATTTTAACTGAATTATAAAGACCTAAAGCCCAAACTAAACTTGCATTATACCTACTATTAATGTGTAATTTGCATACATGATTCAATCAGTTTATCTATATCAAAGGACACCTTTTGCCTCCTCGAATGATTTGACAAAAACTGACTTGCCATTGAATATCCAATATAATGGCAATGTTGTATTAATAATAACCCTTCATATAAGCAATCATTATGGATGCCTGGGGAGGAATATGGATATGGTAACTGCTTCAGGCAAATTAGTATACATGTTTACCCTAGCCCTTATTAGTGACTGATTATTTCCAGGGTATGAAGAACTTGACAGACTATGTGCAGTTCAAGCACTTCCCGCCACAGCAGCTGCGGCACATATTCAGTGCCGCGTCAGATGATCTGATACAACTGATGGAGAGCCTCCTCGCGCTGTACCCTCCCAGTCGGTGCGACTGCACGCAGGCGTTGCAGATGGCCTACTTTAGGTAATCAAATTGAGAAGTGTTATGTAATTCTGTCTGTCTGGGTTTGAACAAATTTTGTCTAGTGCTGAGAGAGGACCGTAGGCAGTTTTTTATCTGAACATGGTAACTGATTTCCTCGGAACGCGGGTTTAACTGCAGAGAGCAGCTAATTTCAATATTCTAATTTAAAGGTTCTAATTTAAAGGAATCCAATCTTTTGTTCATAGGCCATTGGTCCAGGAATTTGTGTTATGATCCACAACAGAATTTTTCCCTAATTTTACTATCCTTGTTTCAGTAACAAACCAGCTCCTTCAGTGGGCTCCAAGCTCCCGATGCCTTCAAATATAAGCAAAATAGAGTCTGAAAAACCATCGCTTAAAAGAAAGCTGTTGGAAAACATTGATGGCGGCTCCTTAGCTAAGAGGCTACAGTTTTGACTGGCAAACATTTTAAGACATTCTTAAGTACTGCTGGATTTAGTACAATGAAGAAAGTGCAATTTATTGATGCTTTGTGCAAGTTATAATGACAATAATGACATTGATAGAGATAAACAGGATGCATGCGAAATATAATTTGCACATATGATAAAAATGTCGTGCAATGCTGAAAGGTGGAATTTCGCCATCTTTTATAAAAATAATTTACCAATATTGCAGTGTTGCATATGATTAGCAACAACCACAGATATCCAAAATAATAATGTGGTCAGAAACTTGTGTGAAAGTAATAGGACAACTTGATTATGTATAATGATAATATTGTTTCCAGATGATTGTAAAGACAGACTTAACTGACTCAACCAATTGACAGAACTGATCTGCAAAGACTTGCTGTATAATAAACTTTTTTATTGATAAGAGAAAATATAGATTTGATATTAAAATATACCTTTATTTCATTAAAACAATGATGACTGTAAAAATAATAATACAGTTTATAGTAATATATTTTTCAGTTATTGCTTATTTTTCTATGCACCAGAATTTACATAACATCGACAAAATTACTCTATAATTATAAGTATCTGTAATGTTAAAATTATCATGATTAAATATGAACACGTTAGCAATTACGATATAAAAATAAATCTTATGTGTAATTGAGATATATTGCAAGCTAATTGTCATAAGTAGCAGTATACAATAATCATAGTATCGAAATAGTTACGACTATTTGGTTAACACTCGCTCTAATGAGCAGACTATATTAGACAGTTCCATGAACACTACGACGAGACAGAAGCGTCGCATATGTCGAATCAATCACTCTGTTCCACTTTGCTTGGGCAGCGGTATTGATACTAATCTGAAAAGAAAATAGCTTCATTATGAACATAGAAGTATGTCTGTTAGTCTTTCACTATAAAATGGCTGCATAATTTGGAAGTGTGAGGAAATCAGTTTCCTCGAGACACTGAAGAAACCGGGTGGGAAAATCTAGTAAAATATAAAGATGGGCAAATACAGACGAATTCATTTTCCAAACGGTGTAGGCGGTGCGGGCGATGTGCGCTTTGGTAGTGCGTTCCGGAATATCTTCCAGAGGCGACGGCCGCTTCCAAATCACTACGTCACGGCACTGCACTTGAAATCCTACAATAAATAAATTAAGAAAATAATATTTTTTCGGATTAATATGCTATAGCAACAGACTAAACTACAATTTACTATGAACTTACTAATCTTATAGCATTTTTAAAACTATCCTAATAGTACGACACTATTATATATTCCTCCTACAGATACCGGCTAGCGCAAGCGCATATAAGGCGGAGCACAGACTGCCCTATAAACCTATCTTTAGTAAAGAGCTAGTTCGCATTTTAAGTCAACAAATCTATAAAGAAATATAGGGGTGGTGCCTGTTCCCCGTAAAAGCAAGCAAGTATAAGATTTAAGACTAGGTACAGATAACAGCCTGGTTTGAACTCACCACTGTCCGAATTATCCCCGTGGTCGTTAGGCTTGTGTGCCACTGTTTTGCTCTTCTTAATGGCGGTCTGTACACAAAATTTTTATCTGTCCCTTGTTTAATTTCTTACATCTAATTTTTTTCTATTTTATAGATAAAGTTTCATGCAGCTTATACATTCACACTTTCTGTAGGCAAACACAACTTTTTAGAATAATGTGAAAAGTTATTAAATAATATATTATAATATGTATTTGCAATGTTCAGAGTGCCAATTCATGTATATTTTAGTAAAAACATTGTGTTGGCCAAAGAAAGTAAGAAACGTAGTAACAGCAGAAACAAATGAAATGGCCTGAGAACATTGACTTGTAAGTTTCACAGTTTACCTTGGGCGAGTTAGAAACCACTGATAGTCGTCCGTAGACACCATACTTGCGTTCGTCTTCTGGCCTTAGTGTTCCCATTTTTTTCATGACTAAATAAATCTGTACAATACATAATGATTTTATATGGAGTTGATGTATATAAAATTTGTGTGAATATAAATTTAGCTCGTGAATGTAAAGAGGTCTAACCTGTTCTAACATGCCGTAACTCCTGATGAGGAAATCTCTCTGCGCCAATTGGTTGACTCTCTCTCGTTCCTCTTTCTCCACTATAGGATCAGGCTCGAATGAACACAGCACGTACGTAGGCTTGGACTCTTTCTCCGGTATCTACATTTTTTACAATAAATTCACAGTCAAAATGAATGAACAAGATACTCAAATGGCCAACTGGGGAAAAGCACACAAAGTTATCCAGTCTGGATAACTTTGAAGGAACGGGAACTTAGAAGTTGTACGAAAAACTCTGCGAAACACCTTCAGATTCTAATAACATATGATCACTAACCGGTTGTTGTGAAAGCGAAGGTTTGTTGGTAAGCTTCTTGTCCTTATCGTCCTTATCCTTGCGTTTCTGATCTTTGTCCCCGCGACCTTTACTTTTGCCCGTCTTTTCGGTAGTCGTTGTGGTAGTGACTGCTGATATCGTGGTCGCGCCATCTTCGCCGGGCTTCTTTTCGCCGTCTTTATTCGTTTTGGGCTGAGATGGTTTCTTGAGGGCTTCCGCTTTCGCTTTCGTTTGCTGGATTTTATGAAGAGTCAACATTTTAGGAGACATTGTGAAAATTGTATATGTTTTAAAGGTATGCATATCTAGAATTGCTTGCGGTTATGTAACAGCCGTACGGATAATTCCACGTCATATGCCGCAGATGACCTTGGGAAAACTGACATGGCTTGTTGGGTGATTGAACCTGCAGCTGGTTTGATAAGAGTAAGACGGGTCGACTATTTACTAGTCGTTCCGTAGATCCATTATGCCGTAACGAATTCCTCCCGATTTGGCAAAAGGACTAGACAGACACTGTATGTACGGCTAGGAGGCTATACCTGGAACTCCTCCCGCTGCAGGCGCGTGCAGTCGCCGCGCGCGCGCGAGGACGCGGTGCCCGTGTACAGCGAGCCCGACGGCTGCTGGAACAGCGACGCGTACTGCTCGCCCACCGGGTACACTGTATGTTACGGCTGGAGGCTATACTGGAAACTCCTCCGCTGCAGGCGCGTGGCAGATGGGCGCGCGCGCGCGAGGACGGGTGACCGATGTACACGAGCCCGACGGCTGCTGGAAACAGCGACGCGTAGTTTTTTTTTTGGGGGTATTATTTTTTTTTTTTGCTCGCCACCGGGTACACGCGTCTGCCGACAGTTACGAAACTCACATACCGACATAGTAGGAGGTCCCTCTATTGGACACTTTATGGATAAGGATCAATCAAAGTTTGCTTTTGCGATTAGGCTTAAAAAGTAATGTTAGTGAGGTACTACATATTTTTAGGACCCTATGAATCCATCGGGATAGGGAAGTCAACTAGTAAGTGGCACGAACCACCACGATAATGATGATGGCTATCTTAGGAACATGTTTTTAATACCAATATAAAAAGAAAAATTTGGTAGGAAAAGAGAAACTAAAATATTAATTCGTACCTTTTCACCTACAATTGAACAAAAAAAATGTATGCCTATTAAACTTTTAGAATAGATATTCTACCTAATTGTGTTTGCCATCAGAGGTTTACCTAAAGTTTCCAGGTGCGTTCCTCCACTGTATTTGTGTTTGCCACGGACTTTTCTCTGGTTTTTCTCCTCTGCGGTGTGAATTCTGCGACCTATAACACGTTGCAGAACCTACGATCAAATTCACGCCAAGCATCATTTGGGTTGGGTTCTGACTTATAGAACAAATTTCTTGCATCGACATGTTTCGTTCAATGTCAATGGATTTTTATTTCACATTTGTCGTTAGGCCTATTCTGAGAAAATTGCAAAAGAGAAAACGTTTTAGAAAGACTTGCTTGATGCGTTAAAAACGGTGTTTTCTAAAGAAGGACGACAAGAGGTGTTACTTTACACGCTTCCGACGGGCTAGAGTCCGTGTAGAGTACTGTAATTTCGAAATTTACATGGAAATTAAGCTTAATTCCCTATAATGACGTCCTACTTGTTAGTCTGTAGGAGCCTATCTCGTATCTCTGCGGTCCTCCTCGAGCACCCTGCGCTTGTCAGGCACTGCACTAATGTTCAGCATAAGTGAACGTGTCGGTCAGTAGCCCTTCCTTCACACTGCGCGGTCTAACTGCGTATCAGTGTGAACTCGGCGAATATTCACCTGAAAATAAATAACCAAAATCTTTGTGTAAGGCCAGATAAAGCGTGTCGGGTCCCGATGAACGCCACACGGCCCTTTCTTTTTCTTTGTCGATGGAAATATCAGATGACGCCTGGCCGCTGTGGGTGACAGCGTGAGGGTGTCAGACTTCAATCCTGTTCAAGAAAGGAGTACTTTTTGGTGATTTCATCTAACTGTGAGAGGTGTTAATAAGGTGGTTCTCTTACGTATATTAAGATTCTCATTGGGGCCCGGCTCTGGGAGTGAGCCACGGAAAAGGGATTAGGTTCTATTCTAAACGCGGGTGCATATAATTCTGGATTGTGTATACGACGTGGGTGTCGGGAATAGAAATTTTATATTTAATTAACGTGGATCTTAAACAAAAGTAGGAGGTAGAGATTAAAATCTACATTATATTGTAACGGATAGGTTTTAATTTAATTAGTTAAGTAAATGTATTGATAATATATAATATTTTGTTCAATTATGTAATATAAAGGTTGTCTTGACCGAAGGTTAACTCCATGAATTAATAGTGATGATATATTCTGACAGGGTAAATATTGTGAATCGGTATTAGATTACTTTCCTGTCATATGATGAGGAACTAAACGGGGAAGTAGAGGGAATGTGGAATTGTTGGTGGGATTACTATATATATCCACATAAATATCTTCTTATACACTAAGATTGTATGGGGGTAACAGTACCGTCTTTCGCATCATTAGGAAGCAATAGTCACTTATATATAATTATTGCAAATATCTTGTTAATTATTCTCTTTTAGCCGTGCGTGTGTGTTAATAGAACGCTGTTTTCGTTAAAATAGATTTCTATAGTGCTCGTGTGGAGAGTCTTATAGTTTATTCAAGTATTATTTAAAGTAATAATAAATTTAATACACATCACCAATATACTTACGAATATTAAAAATAAGAAAACGACTAGAGGACGATTGTAATATATAGAAGACATGTGTTTTTAATAAATGAGAGACACTCACTTAACACGGTACGGCAATGATCATTCTCAGGGTCATAGGAGTATTTAAGATATCTGACTACTGACTCTGAACTGAATTACATTACAGATAGCTCTTAACTCGTGTTGTCAAGTTCAGCACACAGATATTCTAGTCTTTATGAGCATTCCGCCACCTCGACTCTCTGAGCCCTACTGCCATCTCATGTCAAGATTCTTGGCCGATTGGAATTGAGGCTAATCGGTGTTGTATTTCTCTCCTACATAATAAAGAGAGCCAACATTACGTCGTTGCACCAGAGTCATGTGAGTGATTCCTCTACTTGATCGACAAGGTCAGGATCAAGGTGGCCCGTGTGTCAGTCTTGTGGGAACTTCCCAGAGGGGACTTATTCCGAACTGGTTAGTTTACACCGGTCCTTTTGAGCCTTTTTTACATGGAATCTTGAGGTGATTTTATCCTCCAGTGGCCGTGTACATATGATCATATCTCGCGCGACTAACCGCGCAGCATATTATTACTCATTAGAGCTCGTGAGACGTTGTCCAATGTTGGATTATCGTGCAGAATGATTGTTCGGGGCGTGTGGCTATTGCTCCGAGATTATCGAAGTCCGTCCTCCATTTACATCTGCTAGGCTGCTCACTGGAGTTGACGTCTCTCGAGCGACCCGCCGCTTAGCACTGTTGGATAGCTCTTCGAGCAGGAACGTGGCTAATTGCCCTTAGGCGCGCTTATTCCTTGCAAGCTAATTGTGGCTTTGGGGCTTCGGCCTTCCACAGTACTACACCTCACTTCGATCTACAATTAAGGAGCTGTCTGGTAGGGTTAATGTTACGTAATTGGGTATAAATCTTTGAACATGTTGTCCGAGTGTTTATTGTGTATTTCGTTCACTGCTTGTTTCTGTTACCATGAACCTGCGAGATAAAGCAGGGTCGATTATTGTTATGTGGGTATTTCTTGCGTTCATTGACTTAGTTCACCATAGGAAATTAACGGATTAAAATTTTGCAGGCAGCAGCGTCAATATAATTAGTATTGTATTAGACGTAGGAGTTAAGTTCACATGATGTTTAGCATGATTCCTCTCTCTATATGTCATATTTTTTTGATGATGAGTACTAATATAGGAAGATCGCGGATCAATTATATATTGCTTGGATAACGCATAGTCGTTATCGACATGAATATTGATTCATATCGTAACGAGTGTCTCTAGCTAGAAACGTGCACATAGTGAGATATGTTCGCGGTGAAGCTATCTTTGACTCACGGTGTGAGCTTACGTGTCGTTCGCTCAGTTATCGGTTTGATTGATATTCTACCGGCAGCAGGAGATGTAAGAGGAGTGTGACTCAGTGGGAGGCATGGGGAAACCTGTGTGGCTGAGCTACCTAGGGTGCTATCTCTTGCGACTTCGGTTCGCCTCTGGGAGTGTTAGTCACTTATACTTTAGGACGTGGGTAAAGTATCCTGTGAGTCGGAGGGATTAGTTAAATCTAAAATAATTCTTTTACTGGCGGAAATTCAATTATCTTGTCTTATCTCTTTGGTTGCTTACTATGTGATAGATATATTTTTGTGATCGCATAAGCCCCTTGATAGTCAGGGTATATGGGTCAAGTATTATCGCGTTATATTACTTCTTGGTTTAGTGTTCTCTATATTATACCATATTGATTGTTTTGATTTAGAGTATTTGAGGAACGGCCGTTTATTAGGTTTATATTACTATCTTATTACATGTTATCCTATTACCGGTAGTTCTCATATGATCCTACAATGGCACTATCTTGTGCATATAAAGGGGTGTTATTGGTGGTCTGGTTAACATCACTTGCATTTCTATATAGATAATAGTGCGTGTGTGCTTATAAAACTGTAGTTTGATTAACTAATACAATAGAAGGGTTATAGTATTTGTTGGGGTGACACGACTGGTAATTATAACGATTATTTTTTTATAGACGTTGAGCTCCATCAAGTAGTTTTGTGTTTTGTAATAATAGATTTGTGGATCTTATGGCAAATGTGTGGAGATTGTTCTTTCATTCGTGGTGTCTGCGTGACTATATCGTAGTTGTTGTGAGATGGTCTCGATGTATACACGTGTGGGGCGCGTGTCCGGTGGGCGTGGTTAAGGGTGCCGAGAGTCAATGATATAACATAATCGACGCGTTCAGATGGACCTCGAGAGATGAAGGTGCATGAAGCAGGCGGGGTGTTTGAACGGGCGCGGCGGGCTATTGCTTCAGATTGCGCTCTGATCTGTTCCGGAGCTTGTGTTGTGGAGAAGAAGTTTCTCGGTGGGTATGCTCGTTGCGTTCTACAGTGATGTAGTTAGAGGTATGGCCAGGTTTATCGCGGAGAGCGGGTTATATGGCTTATCTTTATTGTAAGTTCGCGGCTTGCGGTCGTCAGTAGATGAGCTTCCGCACGGGGAGGCTGCGGCGTGATAGACTCGGCTGGCGGAAGCTCGGAAGTTGTGACGATTTGAGACAGAAATAACTACAGGACCGTGAGACTTGGTTTTGGAGACCACTAGACGGCAATAGATCTGTTTTTTTGTGACTTTCTGATTGGACGGAATAAATGACTTGTCCTTTGTCAGTAGTTATGTATGTGTGAGGGCATCGGCAGTGCGTCCCGCCAAGCCGTAGCGCATATTTTTAGTGCTCAGGGTTAACAGATGATAGTTCTACTTGAGGTAACATATATTTTTTGTATATTTGTTTGGGATTATAGAGAAGTATAGTTGTGCTTACAACCGTCCTTCTCCATGTGAGAGGCTAATGGATGGTAGGACGCTGTGCGCCAGCAGTGGGACGGATAACGACTAGAGTGCTACTTAAATGATAATTCATCATTAGATCGTCTTGTTGGTCTTATCTTAATTAGCTGGGTGGTGGCAACCGGAAATACACATCGATTTCGTTTGTAAGTATATTTCAGCCTCGGTTCTCTGAGGCTAACTCATAGCTGATGAATTTGAAGATTTAATCGTTAGTCGGGGGAGGACAGTAGCTTAGAACAGTACAAATACGAAGGTCGTCTTTTAGTATTTAGAGGATTACCCTCGTTTAACTACTACTATAGGTTTTATTGGAACCTAATAAGTCATAGTCGTTATTAGTGTGTTGCAGTTAAATTTATAGGCATTCACATTATGCTTCTACCGAGCGGACGCCGATGAGTGCGTCGACGACGAGATCGTCATACAGCATATATTAGCAATTGGATTGGATTGATCTCGATTCACCATTGCGAAGGCGGGATTGGTATTGTTCGACGCAAACAAGACTCATTGCATGGAGGATTCTCGGTAGAGCTGATGGGACATTGGAGCTAATCATTCTTAAAATTTTAAGTTTCTATCGCAAATTTCTTTCGATCTCACAACAAAAGAAAGAGACATCATAGTTAAATGAGGAAGTAGGTGCGTGCGAGTAGAGGATGAGGCATATTCCGCCCGAGCTCGGTTGGAACTCTTACAAGGACACGGTTCGAAGCTTGAGAATGCTATTGGCGATCTGCATCTCAGGATTTATTCGAGCTTAAACTTGATTGGTTGCGCTGTTGTCTCCGTCTTGTATCGTAGTGTGTACTATAGATTATCTGAGGTGTTTGGGATTTCGTAGTTTTGTTGCTGTTTCAGTTTCAGCTGGCATTTTGTGTGCTTTCCCAGTTGGATTTATGAGTATCTTGTTATTACTATTTTGACTGTGTTTATTGATTGTAGATGGAGGAGTCAGCTAGTAGTGCCTGTGGTATCCTTGGTGATTTAGTGGAAGGAGGACCGGAGGGTCAGTTCGGCGGAGAGATTTTCTTGGAGTTCGAGCTGGGGGGTTTTTAGCAGGGGGGGGGGTTTTTTTTAGTCTTTATTCAGAGCTATTTATTTTTTTATATTTATTCTTATGTTTGTACAGATTTTTTAGTTGATGTAATAGTGCTTGGGACGCGTATGGTGGTATGGGCTTAGTGGTTTTTTGGGTACTGTGACTTACATATGTTTAGGCTTTTTTGTTTCTGCTGTTATACGTTTTTTATTTCTTTGGCCATGTTTTTTATATTGACATTGGTCTGATTGCTATATTTTTTATTATTTTATTTTGCTATTTAAGTTGTGTTCTGGCTGGTGTGATGTATAGCTGTGAACTTTATCTTATGAATTAGATGTGTTGGTGATCAGCTGAGTTGCTCATGTCGAATTATCGTGTCGTAGGCTTGTGTTGACTGTTTTGTCTTCTTATGAAGCGGTCTGTAACAATTTTTTCTGTCTTGTTTAATTTCCTGTTACATCTTTTTTTTATTTTATAGTGTTTATGCGCTTATACATTCCCGCTAGAGCTTCTGTAGGCAATTTTTTTGATTGTGAGTTTTTTTATTTTATGTCTTTGCAGTTGGTGTCGCTGGGAGTGTTATGTATATTTAGTAATTGTGTTGGCACGAGTGAGCTGTAGCGATGATATGGCTGAGAATTGACTTGTATTTTCGTTTAGTTGTGGGAGTTGAACTGATACGTCGTGTGTATTGCGTTCGTCTTTGGCTTAGTGTTCATTTTTTTCCATGATTTCTGTACAATATATGATTTTTTGGAGTTGTGTATTTGTGGTGATATATTGCTGTGATGTAGAGGTTACAGTGTGGTCTATTTGGAGTTCTGATGGGATCCTCCTGCGCACATTGGTTGCTCCTTTCGTTCCCTCCCCTTTCTCCCATATAGGTATCACGGCATCGCTGAGCCAGCGTGTAGGCTTGGACTCTTTTCTCCGGTATTCTACATTTTTTGCCATTTCCCAGTGCCATGATGTCAGATACTATGAGCCACTGAGGGCAGCCACCAGTTAATACCGCGTCTGGGATTTTGCACGGACACCGCGCACACTACGCACACGTCGCTACACGAAAACATCTCGCGCAGCACCTTCCAGCTTCTACCTAAGCATATGGATTCCTCACCGGTTGTTGTGATTGCGCAGGTTTGTTGGTCGCTTCATTGTCCTTATCGTCCTTTCCTTGCGTTTCTGATCTTTGCCCGCGACCCTTTAACTTTTGCACGCGTCTTTTCTGGTAGTCGTAGTGTAAGTGACTGTCTGATATCTGTGGTCGCGCCTCTCAGCCGGGCTTCTTTTCGCCGTTTTTCATTTCTTCACGTTATTGGGTCTTGAGATGGTTTTCATTGAGGGCTTTCGTTCTTCGCTTTTCGTTTTGCTGGATTTTATGAGCGTCACACGCATTTTAAGGAGAACACACTTGTGAATTGAATATGTTTTAGGTATGCATTCTAGACTGCTTTGCATGGTTGATAGTAAACAGCTCCGTACGGATAAATTTCCAGCGTCATATTTGCCAGCAGATGACGCTTAGGGAAAAACTAGACATGGCATTGTATGGGTGATTGAAACCTGCAGCTGGTTTGATAAGTAGTAAGAACGGGTCGATCTATTTTATAGTCGTTCCGTAGTCACTTATGCGTAAGAATTCCTCCTTGATTTGGCAAAAGGACTAGACAGACACCTGTATGTACGGCTAGAGGCTATACTGGAACGTCCTCCCGCCTGCAGCGCGTGCAGGTCGCCGCCGCGCGCAGAGGAGCGGTGCCCGTGTACAGCGAGCCCGACGGGCTAACATGGACGCGTATGCCTCGCCACCGGGTAGCACTGTAATGTAGCGGTAGGAGGTCTATACTGGAACTACCTCCCTGCATGCAGGCGCAGTGCAGTCGCGCGCGCGCTGCGAGGACGCGGTGCCCGTTACAGCGAGCCCGACGTGCTGCTGGGAACAGGACGCGTACTGCTTCGCCACAACGGGTAACGCGTCTGCCGACAGTTACGAGAGCAAACTCACTATAAGCACGACATAGTAGGAGTCCGCTCTATTGGACACTTAATGATATAGGATCAATCAAGTTTGCTTTTCGATAGGCTTTAAAAAGTTTATGTAGTATTGGTACGTACAGTACATAGTTTTTAGGACCCTATGAATCCATCGGGAAGGGATAAGTTCACCTAATCGTAGTGCACGAACCCACGATAATGATAAACGATGGCTATTAGGACATTTTTAATACCACAAATTATAAAAAAAAAAATCTGTAGGGAAAGGAGAAAACTTAAAATATATCGTACCTTTCATCCTAACCAATTGAACAAAAAAAACAATGTATGCCTATTAAACTTTTTAGAATAGATTTTCTACCCTAATTGTGTTTGCATCACAGGTTACTAAAGTTTTCCAGGTGCGTTATCCTCACTCACTGTATTTGTGTTGTGCACGGAACTTTTTCTCTGTTCTTTCTCCTTCTGGCCGGTGTGAATTCTGCGAACCTATAACACGTTGCAGAAGCTACGATCAAATTCTACGCCAAGCATTCATTTGGGTTGGGCTGAGCTTATAGATCAAAGTTTCTTGATCGACATGTATTCGTTCAATGTCAAATTGATTTTATTTCCATTTGTCCTTGGACATATTCTGGAAAATTGCAAAAAGAGAAACGTTTTTAAGAAACTTTGCTTGCATCGTTAAAACGGTGTTTTCTTAAAGAAGGACGCAAGGAGGTGTACGTATAAGTTCGACGGCTACGAGTGTTCTCTATAGTAGAGTACTGTAATTTCGAATTTACAATTGGAAATTAAGCTTAATTCCCTATAATAGACGTCCTACTTGTTGTCTGTAGGAGGCCTATCTCGTATCCTCTTGCGTCCTCCTCGAGACCCTGCGCTTGTCGCACCTGACGCATACTGGTCAGCATAAGTGAACGTGTCGGTCCAGGTAAGCGCTTCCTCCCTCGCGGTCCAACTGCGATATCAGTGTGAAACGTCGCAAGAGATGATTCACCTGAAATAAATACCAAATCCTTTGTGTAGCCAGATAATGCGTGTCGGGTTTCCCGGATGAACGCCACACGCCCCTTTCTTTTCTTTTGTCGATGGAAATCATCAGATGACCCCTGCCGCTGTGGGTTGACAGCGTGAGGGGTGTCAGAACTTTTACTGTTCCAAAGAAGGAGTACTTTTGGTGATTTCTTTCTCTCTTGATACCTAAATGGTCTGAAGATTTCATGGGGCGGTTAAGGGCCCAACATCAGACAACAACGCCTCTTATTTATATGTAAAGATGTGTAAAATTATTTATAATAAATAAAAAGGTTAAAGAAAACTTTTTATAGAAAAAGCTTTTTTATTTAATAAGCATCTAAAGAAGAGAAATAAAAATTCATTTCATATAAAAGCTTGTCGCCGAGGTTAACCATAAATATTATGATATAAGGTAAAGGAATATTGATAA
>NWSH02000537.1:7985070-7995382 GCA_002382865.2 Heliothis virescens
GACCTTTTATAAAATATTCTTCTTATCGAGTGAGCTGCAGGTTTAATCACCTAACAAGCCCTAGTGTCAGAGTTTTCTCAAATCCGCCTGACGGCCTCTGACGTGGATTTATATACGACTGCTACTAAGTAGCATTCGAGGACGCCAGCTTTACGTGCCCTCCCAGGCACGGGGGTGTAACACCGCCAACTTCCAAACTCCAGGCTGCTTTGTGAAAGTTTCTAAAACCCACAAAGCGATTTCGGCCTAGCCCGGGAATCGAACCCGAGACCTGTGATCGGCAGTCGCGCTATGCGACGACTAGACCAACGAGGCAGCAAAATATTGACATGCCTTAAAATCTTAACCTGGTCATCTTGCAGTCACTAAAAGTTGAGCTATTCAAAGGGATATGATTAAGAAGAAATTGAGAGGGGATATTCTGGGTTCACAAGTGCAGTGACAGGTTTAAAATCATTCACATGCGACTGGTCATTCAAAACTGTTACCATAAACTTAAAAAAATATCAAACCGCATGCAAAATATGCGTTTATGCCTTACCGTTTACTGCCCGCCTCAGAGTCATACACGTAGGTGCGGCTATGTTTGTTCAGCGCGTAGTTAGTGAGGTGCATGAACACGTTGGTTGTGTTGTTCACGTTAGGGTCCGCGTACCGGCTCGTTGCGAATCTTTTATACAAATAAAATAACCGTAATCATTTTCGAGGTTGATCTCCCCTTTATTAAAAGTGGCGTTCCTCAAGGTACTATTCCTGGTCCTCTAATATTTTTAAGTGACATTACACACATATGTAAAAGACATAAAAACTAAACCAAAATGAAATTGCTATCAGGTGTAATATTTTTATGTGACATTACACACATTTGCATAACAAATAAATGTTAAGCCAAAATGGAATGGCTTTCTGGTTCTGCTTTCCGCCATTTCTAGAGAGATAACATAATGTCCTGTTACACAAAAATACACGTACCTTACAAGTCCTTCATTGTACACAAAAATTCGGAGAGGATCGCACGACGTTATAAGAGTGTATACTCGAATGTCGAACTTATAGCCATCCACTAAGTACGGTTTGGAAAGATACACCTGAAGCACAAAAATAAAAAAAATACATTATCTCAAAGATACTTAGAAGAAATAGGAAAAGTGGTAAAAGATTTGGCTTAAATGTTGAACCAAATTCATATCACTTAAATTACCTGACAGATAAGTT
Organism: Heliothis virescens; assembly: GCA_002382865.2. Lineage (NCBI taxonomy): Eukaryota > Metazoa > Arthropoda > Insecta > Lepidoptera > Noctuidae > Heliothis > Heliothis virescens. The sequence continues at coordinate 7,986,286 of NWSH02000537.1, forward strand.
TGTCTGTAGGTTTAATATCTTTGAGAGACTTCGTCAAATAGATGCCTCGGCCTTGACTTCCACATTCTGGTTTTATTATGAAAGTTTTATTTTTCCGTGATTTGCTGTAGTTCAAAGCTTCACCAAAACTGAAATGTTTAATATTTAACTATGCAATTGATTATAACAGATTCTAAATAAATTCTTCAAAGTATTGACAACAACTTACTCTGCAGGCAAGCACCAAGTTTTTGGGAAAAAATTATATTCTTTAGGATAAATTTTCTGCATTCTATTCAAATTCCGTGCTAACAGGTCTTTTCTGAAAGCAACCATTAAATTATAAAATTAGAAGATACCATAATAATTTAAAATCAATTAAGCGTCAAATAAGTATATCTATAGTTTTCTTTTTTAAAAGGGTACTATAATAGAATCTGTACCTGCAGATCTCTAACATCCCAGGAAAATGGTTTATGCGCTGAAACCTCTTCATCTCTTTAGCTCTTTCCACAGAAACACTCATGTCAGTCCAGTAAAAGTTCCAAGCATCTTCTTCTGACACTTCTCTCATTCCAAACGCACTAGCAACTTTTCGTATTGACTCATATCGGCAGTTTGTTAGACATATTGATATTTGAGATCTGAAATGTATAAGTAAACTATAATTGGACATGTTGGAAAATGGGTATGAAAATTCATGATCAATGGAATATTTGTTTTAGAAATCTAGAAACTTACACCCTAGCAACAGCATTATGCAAACAGCTAAATACCAGAAGGCTGAGTAGACAACACATTTGGGACTTTGTTCAATAACAAGCCCTAACCAAACAAGGGACGGAATCCTCACTCGAGGAACAGCTCCCACCTTCCAATCAATCCCAGCAACCAAACTGCTTAAGACTTTTAAAGCCAATCGCAAGATAAAAAAAAGAAAACTAGAAAATAAAAATTACCTCCTTCTTTTCTTTTTCTTTCGTGATGCTTCTATAGGTATAATGGGAGCAGTACGGGAAGTTGGCTGTGAAGTATCATCTTCACCGTACAACTTGGTGTCGTAATTACGCATCAACATTGAAGCTATGTTTTCGGCTTGTTCCTTTTCCTCTTTAGCTTGCTGTTCAGTTACTGCTTTATCATCTGCAAATATCAAATCGAATTCTATGTTCTTAGTTGAAAAGCATACATTACTTCGCACACCTGGATACTGTCCTGGTACTTAGTAAGCACTCATACTCAGACATACAATACTACAAATTTAAATCAAAATCAATATAATAGACAAACATTATTAGCAATATGAATATGGTAGTTGTCTTGCAAGTAAATATTCTGAAATATTGAAAGAACTCACCCTGTACTTTATCATTTTTTCTTTTATTTGGCACTGCATATGTTTGTTTCGAGCTGTGTTGTGATTGCTGATCCTCGTCACGCAAGAAAGTGTCATGTAAGTCCACCTACAAATTAATAAGACCTGTATTTTAACAAGTGGGTGTGTAACTAGATTTGCTATCAATAATGAATATTTAACCATTCTTACCTCCATTTGCTGAAATGAATTAATATTAGTGACAAAAGACCTAGACGCTCTTGTTAGGCATTCTACTGCATGCAATAATATAGCTCAGTGCTTATGAAATAAGTCACCTAAATAAGAAGACCTAAAACAAAAATTAAAAATCGCTGAAGCAGGAATATAAATCATAAAATAATTGATCCGCTAGACTTTCTTATCACCGTGACATGTATAATATCAGTCTTACCAAACTTTGTTATGTAGTAATTTCATTAAAATTTTGCGAGAGACATTATTGGAAACTGTTTTTTGTTTTTGTTTCATGTCAGCTGTCATGTCATACATCATTTCCGCAACGAAACTTTCCGGAAAATCCGGAAATGACATCATAAATGTAGATCGGATACATCTTCCAAAATTCGAATTTTTGTCCAGATTTCTTGTCCATGGTAATCATACTCCTGGTTTTGTCTATGGCTTACCACAAACAAATCATGGCTGATTTGGCGAACTTGGCAACACTGTGAATTTTTTTAGCTTGTTCATTGAGTCCGGTCCAGCAATAGAATACGATTTTTTCCAATAAAAATCCATAGAGAAGCAGAATTTTCGACATAAGTGACTAACTTCGCATGTGTTACGTGGGAAACAAATTAAACTCTATTTTTTACTCAATAAAACATAAAAGTGTTTGATTGCGATTACGGCTTTCGAAGTTCTAACATTTTACCAAAGTGGGCCGTACCCTCGGCCGTCAACTTAACACAAATCGTCAAATTCTACATTCTTGTACATATTTCTGCTTTTCCGCCAAAGTACAGAGTCATTCTAGATTTGCCAAAATGGCAGAGGGACAGGACGAACCCAAAAAAATTACTATCACAGTGAAAACGCCGAAAGAAAAACAGCAAGTTGAGATTGAAGAGGATGCTGACGTTAAAAAAGTGAGTACGGCGCCGCCAGAAACTTGGCTCATGGCGTAATAACATAGATATTGAACACGCAATCACTGACGACATTTATTAAGCTATTCGGCAATGTAATATGAATTTGTTGTTTGATTTTAGCTTAAGGAAGTGTTGTCCCCTAAATTCAGTGCGGAACCGGAGCAGTTATGTCTCATATTTGCCGGAAAGATCTTGAATGATGCCGACAGCCTGAAACAGCACAACATCAAGGACGGGCTGACAGTCCACCTCGTGATTAAGACGCCTCCCAGGCCCGAGCCTGAGGGCGCTACGCGACGCCCTCCAGGTACTGAATTACTTGCATCCTGTCATTATTGTCAACAAGAGGTTTGAAGTACAACTCAATCTAGGTGTTGGAATTATGCATCTGTAGGGTCTATTTATTGACCTTCGTTCATACTTTTGTAGTCAACTTCAATAATTTAGTGCTTATGTAAAAATGAAATAAGTTTTGGTACTGCAACATCACCATAATCATGGTGTGTCTAATCAAGATAAGTAGGCAAAGTATTGAGCAGATTATAAGTGCACAACCACAATGGAATGTGAAATAGTGTAATTTTAATTAGGTCATTGACTAATTAATATATTCAAGTAACACTGAGTTTCATAAGAGGTTGGACAATAGTGTTCAATCAATTACTTGAGAAATAAAAAGCGAATACAAAACAAAATTAAAGCTAGCTATTGACGCTTGCAACTAACTTACAAATTTTATCAATCACTTAGACATTGCATGAAAGACAATTCATCCAAACATGAGTTCCATTCATGAACTCCAAACAAACCCTCTTTCTGTTTTTGTAAAAGTATAATAATATGTTATCAATGGCTATGGAGGTCAGGTTTTTATATACAAAGGGAAATAATGCTTATGGTGAAATCAAATAAAATAACTTCCTTGGAATGTGATATTACTAGATTTGCACTAATTACTAAACTTATTTATATATTTGACCTGGTGACACGGTTCAATGTTTGGGTTATGAACAAATTGAATGAAGTTGTGGAATGGGAATTGAATCTTCCAGACTAGTGGTTGCAACTAACAATTGCAGCTTTAATGTTAGATTACATCTCAGTTTCATCATAACAGTATTATTTCATCATAATATTTAAAGGCATGTGACAAATATTGTCCACATTATGTTTGTTGGCATCTACCCAGCTAAGAGTTAGTGACATCAAAGCCATAAAGATGTTACTGCATGCTTTCTCAGAGTCAGTATAATTGTATAAAATAAACAACAATTTTATATGGACACTTCTCTAATGAAAGTGGCCCTTTTCATATTCATACTCTATAGTCTGTTTAGAAAAAAAATACTGTAATAATGATTAATTTTCAGCTGATGTCGGTGCCACACCATTTGGGTTGAACTCACTAGGTGGATTAGCTGGCCTAGAGAGCTTGGGTCTTGGTCAAAGCACTTTTATGGACTTGCAGGTACTTGTCCAATATAAATCATATGTCATTTACTTTTTAATACTCTTACTCTTGGATCTTATTTTCTTCTAATACTTTATTCCTTCAAAGATAGGTTTAGAACATTTAATTTGTCATGTTCCAGGCTAGAATGCAACAAGAACTGCTGTCTAACCCGGACATGCTGAGGCAAGTGCTGGACAACCCACTGGTGCAGCAGATGATGAATGACCCTGAGAACATGCGCACACTCATTACGTCCAACCCACAGATGCAGGATCTAATGGCCGTAAGTTCTGTTTATGGTATATCTTTTATACTACCAGTTTTAGTGTAGATTTTTATTACTTTACCATATTCATTCAGAATCCATCATAGCATATTCATGCTGAAAATAAAGATTTATGTTACAATCTTTTAAAAATATACAAATACTAGCTTCCGCCAGCGGTTTCACCCGCGTCCCGTGGGAACTAATGCGCGCACCCGAATAAAAAGTAACCTATAGCCTTCCTCGATAAATGGGCTATCAAATACGGAAAGAATTTTTCAAATCGCATCAGTAGTTCCTGAGATTAGCGCGTCCAATCAAGCAAACAAACTCTTCAGATTTATAATATTATTAGTATAGATGTGTTACTTTCTGTGGTTAGTAGAATGCTATGTACTGGTCTAGTATCTCATTACAGTTGACTGTTGTAGGTACTTACTTATGATTTTATTGTCTTGTGCAGAGGAACCCAGAGATTAGCCACATGTTGAACAACCCTGAGCTACTGCGGCAGACTATGGAGCTGGCTCGCAACCCCGCCATGTTGCAGGAACTGATGCGCTCTCACGATCGCGCGCTGTCTAACCTTGAGAGCATACCCGGTAAGATTGTGATCATTTATGGCCATTATTTCTCTAAATTACTGCGGAAATCAATATTCTGTCTATCTCATTGGATTTGCTTACTAGTGATAGAATTTTGACATTAGTCCCATACAAGTAATGTCAAATTCCTATCTCTTTTAAGCAAATCCAGAGTTAGATAGGTTATTGGGAACGGCCGTTAGTGAATGTTTGAAGTTTCTAAACTAGCTATAGCTATTTCTGTAAATTTTCTGCTATGAAAAAGCCACTGATAAATGTTTTTTTTTTTCAGGTGGCTACAATGCTCTACAACGCATGTACAGAGACATCCAAGAGCCTATGTTGAATGTAGCTAGCAGTATGGCGGGCAACCCATTCTCAGGGCTAGTGGACAACTCTGGTGAGATATGTTTTATTATGACTGTATCATATAACTTTTGTAAATGTATTGGTAAATTCATGTTTTATTCCAATTTATGTTATTTCATGCAGCTGCATTAACCATATAAACTTGTTGTTCCAAGTAGACGGCACAAACCCACAACAGGGTGCAGAGAACAGACAGCCCCTGCCGAACCCGTGGCAGCGCGGCGGCGGCGGCGGGGGCGGGGCGGCGGGGGCGGGCGCCGGCGCGGGGGCGGGGCCGGGCCTCATCAACACGCCGGGCATGCAGTCGCTGCTGCAGCAGATGTCGGAGAACCCGCGCCTCGTGCAGTCCATGCTGTCCGCGCCCTACACCAACACCATGCTGCAGGCTCTCGCCGCTGACCCTGATATGGCGTCACAGCTCATTAACCAGGTGCACTTCGGTTCAACCATTCTACTCCTGTATTCAATCTTCCATACGTTTAAATTACTTTTGTCAACATCGCTATTAACATTTTGTCTTGCTACTGTTCTAGAATCCGATGTTCGCAAACAACCCACAACTACAGGAACAGATCCGCACAATGATGCCGCAGATGCTAGCGCAGCTACAGAACCCAGAAATGCAACAAATGATGTCTAACCCACAGGTCAGTTTTTAAATTCAATAGCGAATTCAGATTAGCATAGTTGACCGCGCGGTACGTTTCTGACATTTACAGGCGTAACGCGTATATGGGCTTATTCGGGCCTTAACGTTTGTACGAGTACAAAATAGAGAGATAGTCTGCTTGTAAGGGCCAGTTAGCTCCTTACACTGTAAGTTTGTAGTTGTAGAAGTTGCGGTAGCACACAGAAAAGATCACAAGTTAGTAGTTTTCAGTTGCGTATATTAAGTTTGGTAAAAGTTACAAGTAAAGTTATAGTGTTTCTTTCCTTGACGTTGCACGGTTAAAAATGTACTACTACTAAAATTGCTATAATAAGTTATTTTATATGCTATGCATAGGGAGACGCGCATTCGATATTGCTGCGTCGACTAAACGTGCTATGTGCGGTTATGAAACCGTACATGTTGGCAAACCCAAAAAATAAACTAGAAAGAAAAAAAGAGAAAAGAAATAAGAATAGAACTATCGAGCAAAGAAACACTTTTACAAAATTAAAATAATTAATATCGTATCAATCAAAGTGGAACGCTAAGTTGTCTGTAGCTTGAAGTCCCCGTCGTGGACGCTCGGCTCGCGGCTCCGATTGACTCTTCGATGACGTTGGTTCTTCATGAGGTCTTCTTGGTATCGGTTGCAACTCTATGTCTTCGAACTGGACGTGGTTCGTGGCTGGACTGTTCTTAGCTTGTCTTCTGCAACAAGTTGGGCCGAATCTCCTTACAACCCACCACAAGGTTGCAATTACCATGACACCAACTATCGTGTAAGAGATGGCATACTGATGGATGTCATGATTGGTAACAGAAGAAGGAAGCTGCTCTTCTTGTTCCTGAAGTGTGGCTATTTGCTTGTCAAGTTTGTCGAAATCTCCATCCGTATTAAACGTCACACGAGAGCTGTTATGGTATGTTTTGTTTATAATGTTGTTCACCATCGAGTTAAGAGTCGGAACATTGATATTAAAATCCATCGTCATGTGGCTATTATATTGGTTGTGCGAGTGTATGGTAAGTTCCTTTGATTGCAGCGAACACCCTTCGGNTTTAAGCAAATCCAGAGTTAGATAGGTTATTGGGAACGGCCGTTAGTGAATGTTTGAAGTTTCTAAACTAGCTATAGCTATTTCTGTAAATTTTCTGCTATGAAAAAGCCACTGATAAATGTTTTTTTTTTTCAGGTGGCTACAATGCTCTACAACGCATGTACAGAGACATCCAAGAGCCTATGTTGAATGTAGCTAGCAGTATGGCGGGCAACCCATTCTCAGGGCTAGTGGACAACTCTGGTGAGATATGTTTTATTATGACTGTATCATATAACTTTTGTAAATGTATTGGTAAATTCATGTTTTATTCCAATTTATGTTATTTCATGCAGCTGCATTAACCATATAAACTTGTTGTTCCAAGTAGACGGCACAAACCCACAACAGGGTGCAGAGAACAGACAGCCCCTGCCGAACCCGTGGCAGCGCGGCGGCGGCGGCGGGGGCGGGGCGGCGGGGGCGGGCGCCGGCGCGGGGGCGGGGCCGGGCCTCATCAACACGCCGGGCATGCAGTCGCTGCTGCAGCAGATGTCGGAGAACCCGCGCCTCGTGCAGTCCATGCTGTCCGCGCCCTACACCAACACCATGCTGCAGGCTCTCGCCGCTGACCCTGATATGGCGTCACAGCTCATTAACCAGGTGCACTTCGGTTCAACCATTCTACTCCTGTATTCAATCTTCCATACGTTTAAATTACTTTTGTCAACATCGCTATTAACATTTTGTCTTGCTACTGTTCTAGAATCCGATGTTCGCAAACAACCCACAACTACAGGAACAGATCCGCACAATGATGCCGCAGATGCTAGCGCAGCTACAGAACCCAGAAATGCAACAAATGATGTCTAACCCACAGGTCAGTTTTTAAATTCAATAGCGAATTCAGATTAGCATAGTTGACCGCGCGGTACGTTTCTGACATTTACAGGCGTAACGCGTATATGGGCTTATTCGGGCCTTAACGTTTGTACGAGTACAAAATAGAGAGATAGTCTGCTTGTAAGGGCCAGTTAGCTCCTTACACTGTAAGTTTGTAGTTGTAGAAGTTGCGGTAGCACACAGAAAAGATCACAAGTTAGTAGTTTTCAGTTGCGTATATTAAGTTTGGTAAAAGTTACAAGTAAAGTTATAGTGTTTCTTTCCTTGACGTTGCACGGTTAAAAATGTACTACTACTAAAATTGCTATAATAAGTTATTTTATATGCTATGCATAGGGAGACGCGCATTCGATATTGCTGCGTCGACTAAACGTGCTATGTGCGGTTATGAAACCGTACATGTTGGCAAACCCAAAAAATAAACTAGAAAGAAAAAAAGAGAAAAGAAATAAGAATAGAACTATCGAGCAAAGAAACACTTTTACAAAATTAAAATAATTAATATCGTATCAATCAAAGTGGAACGCTAAGTTGTCTGTAGCTTGAAGTCCCCGTCGTGGACGCTCGGCTCGCGGCTCCGATTGACTCTTCGATGACGTTGGTTCTTCATGAGGTCTTCTTGGTATCGGTTGCAACTCTATGTCTTCGAACTGGACGTGGTTCGTGGCTGGACTGTTCGTAGCTTGTCTTCTGCAACAAGTTGGGCCGAATCTCCTTACAACCCACCACAAGGTTGCAATTACCATGACACCAACTATCGTGTAAGAGATGGCATACTGATGGATGTCATGATTGGTAACAGAAGAAGGAAGCTGCTCTTCTTGTTCCTGAAGTGTGGCTATTTGCTTGTCAAGTTTGTCGAAATCTCCATCCGTATTAAACGTCACACGAGAGCTGTTATGGTATGTTTTGTTTATAATGTTGTTCACCATCGAGTTAAGAGTCGGAACATTGATATTAAAATCCATCGTCATGTGGCTATTATATTGGTTGTGCGAGTGTATGGTAAGTTCCTTTGATTGCAGCGAACACCCTTCGGCTAGGTTTACTATCCCGGTCGTCATTGAGTGTGACGTGACATCTTTCTCACATACAGTTCGTAACGTACAAGTTCCGCAACAAATTGCTAACCAAGTATTCGCAGTATGCAATGGGATCCACTCCTCCTTGCATGACGTTCTTTGTACGTCACAGGGTGACGTAATTTGGTGACTCAATAGTTTTGCTTCACATGGAGCGTTGTTGTTATATAGGTTGAAAATAGGCAGATTTTTGTTACATATCAGTTTGCCAGGTTGAAGCGGGATACAAAGTTTCAGGTCATCTTCATTCAACGAGACGTAACTATTCTTCCTAAAGTTGACAGCTATGTACTGTGCAGACACT
>NWSH02000537.1:7999602-8019218 GCA_002382865.2 Heliothis virescens
CGCCGCCGCCCCGCCCGCCCCGCCCGCGCCGCCCGCCGCGCCCAACGCCGCGCAGCCGCCGCGACAGCAGCAGAACTCCGAGCTCTTCACGCAGGTAGCACTCCACACACACATCCATAGATAGAAAAGGAGGTCATACAATACATGCCAAAGTTACGGTGATAATTATACCATAGGTGGCCTTACGGCGCTTCGCAACATAAATATTCCATCTTTATCATCCTCCTACCCTTATTTTGGTCATTACATTACTTGTTTGTGCAGGCTGCTTGTGCCTCGCATTTATTACCTACCACATAGCAGTGATATTATATAACACCTCTTTTGCTATGGGAGGAAATATTAAGTATGAAATCCTAAACAACTTTAATATGGTAATATTAAACAGTGGTTTCACAACAGGTTATGAGTATTTTGCTCTTAACTGCAGTAAAACCACTAACAAGGTAGACATATAATGCTTTGTCTATATGTGCCGGCTTCGTCGCAGTCGATCGGGCACCGGCCGCACGTCGATGTGGTACCTAATAACTTTTAATGTTGAGTGAGTTGTTAGTGAAAAATACGTTATCGTGTATTATTATGAAGAGACCAAAACAAATGGGATAATTGGCTTATTTTGTTTGTTAACAACAGGTTAATTTATGCCTTAATTGGGAACCTCATTTGTTTCTGTACTCTTGTATCATTAGAGTTGTGTTATGGTGCGTCCTATGTGAGCAATCTGGATGCGAACGCGAAGCACCGCGACTTGAAAACAACAAACAGTCGATTTCCTTTGAAGTAACTTTGCGTGGTACAGCACTACGCAGCGTACATGCGTCAATTCACTTTGGATCGCTTCGCGTTCGCAATTCGTCCACCTAGGACTCACTCTTAGAGTACTCATAGGTTATGTAAAGTACTACTATTTTAACATTAATTAAAAGTAGTAACTTGTGGTGTAAATATAGATGTAACTGTAGAAAGTATTACACAATACACAAATTTACCCATATGTGGTAATGTATTAATCTATATTGTTTGGTGCACAGTTCATGCAGCGAATGATGTCTGCAATGGCGAATAACCAGACAAATTCATCACAGCCACCTGAGCAACGCTATTCCCAGCAACTAGAACAACTGACTGCTATGGGATTTCTCAACCGGGAAGCTAACTTGCAAGGTAAGCCTGATCATTCGCTTTACGAGGCAAGTTGTACAAGGCAACAGATAAATAAATATGGAGTGCTAGCTTATACCAGCGGCTTCGCCCGCGCAAAACTTAAAATCCTTTTTTCCCGTTTCCTTTCGAATTTCGGGAAATCCTTTTATTAGCGGATGCCTACGTCATAACATTTACCTGCATGCCGCGTCGTGCACGCGTCAATTTCAGTCCGCTCCCTCCAGTGGTTTGGGTTGTGTGTGGATAGATCATTATGTCAGTCAGTCACCTTTGAGTTTTGTATATTTAGATTTAATATTGACATTTTTGGTACTTGTTTTCAGCACTGATCGCGACATTCGGTGACGTGAACGCTGCGGTGGAGAGGCTACTCGCCCTCGGCCAGCTGTCCATGAGCTAACACTCGCGCGGTTAGCAACTTAGACGTCCACTACTGCGGCTACCATTTGCTTACACCATACTAACTACTCTAATCTTGTTACAAACAATCAACATTCACAGGTTGAAATTGACCAACGAAGTAAAAATGAGGTTCGTTTTGTTATGTATCACAGTTCTTTGTTGTTCCAAGCTTCGTTACTCGTGATCACGTGTGGTTTGCTAGATGTCGACACTTAGGATAAAAAGCCTATGAGGCCCTATAAAAAAATATTACAAAAATGTATGAATTAATTGACTTTGGGAATTGTGGCAGTTTTGCCACTTCTTCGTGCTAATTATTGAGAGTGTATTTTTATGAAATACTCTAGAACTATCCAAGAGTGAAAACAACTGCTGATTTAGTTCAGTGTCATGTACGTTTGTAACAAGATTAGAGTTCGATACATATGATGTTTACGGTTTCGGTATAAAATTGTGTGAGCGACGTTTTCAATATAATAATATTAAAATGGCAGGATTCGAAATACGTGTGTTTTATGATAATAAATATTGAAAATACATTTAAACTCATCTTCATATTTATTGAAAGGTAATTTCAATAGTTATTAAATGGCACTTAGTGAATAAATAGTAAAACATACTCAAATTTTGAATAACGTCATTTTATAGAGATACTATCACTTGGTTTACTATTTCTGCAATGGTGTAAGTAAGGAAGGCTAGCGACAACGATTTACAACAACCTTACATTTATGACTGTTTCTGTCGTTACACACGTCTCAGTTTCCCTTTAAATAATTGTAATTATAAAAATTCATTCCTTCTTGTTTTTAGGCAATATGCAAAATTGTTGTTTATACGTTAAGTAATGAAAACACTAGAAGAACTCCGTATTAAAATCGACAGATTTTTTTATTGTACTACTGTAAAGAAATATAAAATGGTATTTCTATGATTTAATTTAATGTATTCTTGTTATACTCTATGTTATCGATGTGAACTTCACTTGCGTAGAATTACGTAAATAATAGGTTTATGTAAATAGATTTGCTTTGAAATAAAAATGTGGAAGAAACACACTTTCATGCAATAAACTTTATCATTTATGAATAATGGAAAATTATTGATTTTTATATAATTTTCAAAGTTTCTTCATGATTTTTATGTTAGTCACAATTTTAAGGGGTATATAAGGTTGACTGATTTTTTTGCATTATGCCAGGTAACACTGAATATTGGTTTAAATACGGACAAAAATATATCAATATAACAAAAGACAAAAAAAAAATACGATTTGTTTTCTTTTTCTTATATGTATCTCAATTATATATTATAATGCCTTTATTTCGTTCTGTTTTGTCTGTAGCCATGTAAAGTATATTTTATCTATTATTTTGTGGTGGTAAATACTTTTATATTACACTTTTCTTTTGTAGCCTATTGTAGTGGTTTTATAGGTAATTAAATTTAAGTTGTAAAAAGTATGAAAGAGTACTACTGTTGCTCAGTTTTGTAGGGAATTTGTTAAAATTACCCAGAAGTGATGAATCACTTTAGTGGATATTACATTTATACAGAGGCGTTTATCATAAAAGCACAGCCTTTAGTTATCGTTAAAATATCATTTCAATGTCCTCCAAGTCAATGCATTTAATAATGCAGGCATTCACTGGTTCAACTGGTTTGGATAAAAAATAAATTTCGCTCGGATTCTGACTATACATATTTAATTTCCAAATTCTTGCCAAAATACGCATTGATTTGAGCTTCAAAAATTCATGTTGAAATCAACAAATAGGTGTGTGCTCTGTGATGTGTTCTAGACTGCTAGAATTGTTTAAAATCGTATGAATCTGGGTGTAACAATATTATTACGTGACAGAATGCAATTATTATAAATAAACTTTAAAAACTATGGTTTTATTTAATCCTTTATTTTATACCACCTTTGCTAATGATGAAGAAACAACTCCAAAAACGCAAAAACCTTTCTGAAGTCAGCGAGACAAAAAAAATACTTTCGCATTATAAAACTGAAGAGTTTGTATCAACTCCCTGTTCTCAGAAACTATTAATCCAATAGGTACTAAAAAAATCTTTCAGTGTGGCAGCGGGAGCATTTGCGGATCGAGAACAATTTGCACAGTTTCATGGCTGCTGAAGCGGGCTGACCTGACCCTCCAAAATTCTTTTAAAGGAGTAGTAGCCAACACTCAGATAAATGAAATACATTGTGTCATTTATCTAAGAGCCAACAAGTGACGTTCTTGAATAGACAGATTATATCGCAGAGCACGAATAACATCCTTAGCTTTTGACGTTATAGACACTGACACTTCTGTTGTTTGACAGTTGACAGCTAGTGTAACTCTTGATGGTGCGGATTTATCAATAATAAATTGAAATATATAAAATCTAAACATTATCGACAATGATATTCAATAAGAACAAATAACCGAGCGAATCTTGCAAGGTAATTATTGTTTGTTATAGGATCTATCGCTGTAGAAAGTTGATCACTTGTTATTCATTCATGTTTTGTAATAAAATCATTCGTTTCAGATGTATTCCCCACGCCAGAAAATTTTATGGTTTGCGTTCAGTAGCAGAGTTATTTTAATTATCTTACAAGCAATATCAAATTTTATAATACCAGACCATGACGCCAATGTATTTATAAGCCCTGAAGATCCGAACTTGCGTAAAACGCACGCCGACATAGTCGTGGATAAATTATTAGGAGGAATGAAGAGATGGGATGCTCAGTACTTTATACATATTGCCCAGTATGGATATACGTACGAAAATTGTTTAGCATTTTTTCCATTGTTCCCGTTAGGTGTAAGATATGTTGCCTATGGGCTTAACAGTCTATTTGGAACATTCCTGAACTTCCATAGCACTTTGTTGATATCTGCAACTGTTTTAAACATTGTCATATTTGTTAAATCAGCTGATATATTACACAGACTAAGTTTAAGAATATTGAGAAGTGAATGCAGAGCATACAAGTCTGTGATTCTGTATTGTGTGAACCCAGCAAGCATATTCTTCTCAGCTCCATATTCTGAGTCACTGTTTGCATGGATGTCATTTTACACCATGTTCAAGTGTACTGAATGTGAGACTTTAAGATTTGCTAATATTGATATACTTAGTGGTTTGCCAGCAGGATTTTCAATGATTACTCGATCTAATGGCTCTGTTAATTTAGGGTTCATATTGTTTGCAAGTTTTAAAAATGTTGTAGAAAGAACTTTACCTGAAATCATGTACAAATATAGAACATTAAAACATAAGTTAATATTGCCATTCTTACTGTTGCCACTGTTTACAACACTAGTGTCACTCTTCCTAACTGTGGTCATAGCATTGTTACCATTTCTTTTGGTTCAAACTTATAACTACTTTAAATATTGTACTCACAGTGATCACAATTTGCCTGAATTTTTATCTAATACAGAATATGTTTTGCCAGGGAGTGCTGAAAGTCCATGGTGTAATAGTAGCTTACCTTTATCATATTCCTATATACAGAGTCATTATTGGAATGTTGGTTTCTTCAAGTATTACAAATTAAAACAAATTCCTAACTTTATTCTTGCTGCACCTATCATTCTTATAGTAATGTACCATTGTTGCTCTTATGTTATGTGCAACATTAGGCTATGTTTTAGACTTGGATTGAAGACAAGTGTTATTGGATATTCAAACAAGATGTCTTACAGGCCAAAGCAATATTCTAAATGTTTTGGGGCCAATGATCCTACAATGTTTGTGTATATAGTCCATATATTATTTTTGTGTGTATTCTGCATTATATTTGTACATATTCAAGTGTCAACTAGACTTTTAGCATCAGCTAGTCCAATTTTGTACTGGATATGTTCAGGGAAGATGAATGTTGGCCCTACACCAACATCAGATCAGAATACTATAAATGAACATTTTCGACGTATTGGGATAGGAAAGCGAATTCCACCTCATCATTTATCTATAGCTAATCTGGAGGGAGTTGACAATATGTATAGTAAATGGAAAACTTTCATTATCTCCAGAAGGATGCCAGACTTCCAATCACGAATGATACAGTATTATTTTATTGGATACTATTTTATAGGTACAGTTTTGTTCTCAAATTTTTATCCTTGGACTTAAATTACATTTTATTATTATACTGGACATATCATTTACGTATCAGCCACAGACTGATGATTTAAATTAACCTGATTCATTTAACTACATATCATTTGTGATATATTAAATAAACTGTTACATTCCATTTATGAGAACAATCTTTCATAAATATGTACTTTTTCAAAAATATATTTACTAAATACTGCCTTATCATGCAACATAATAGTATTGAGTGAGATTTTTTAGCAAATTAATATTTATAGTAAATAGATGAAAATTATATATTATCAGCATTCTTAATTAGTTAAGGGCCCTTAGTGGTCAAAAGATCATGTTAAGGTTTTAATGCTTGAAATGGGGCCTTTCAATGTTAACAATTTAAAAAAATAAGCTACAATGTCATTTAATAAAAATCGCTTTTATGAATTAGGAGTAAGGTTTTCGTACAAATTGACTGTTACTTAATCTAGTCATTTATTTATAGTTGTAGAGAAACAAAAATATACAGCAAATAATAAATAGAAACTTAACACTGAAGAGTTTGCTGTGAATTTACTTGAGAACTTTTTACGCGTAATTATGAAGGATCAAGATTATGCTTGTAGGTGGTTAGAAAGACCAGCATTCCATAGTTGCGGCCACTGGCGGCTAGTATTGCAATGGTACAATAAATAATGTAATCAGTAATCATGAATTCGCGAATTTTTGGTACATTTTTTAAGTCTCACTGTAGTTATCACTATACTAGTCTAGAGGACACCAAATAATAGATCAATTGATCTTAAAACGGAATTGACTTTGAACACGAATTAGATTTATAAGTATTAATTATTATAAAGCTTTGATAAGATGTAGCAAGGGACCACCGAATGAGAATTAGATGATACCGGTGACCCAACATATTCCTATAGGTCTTTATTGACAAGTCCTATTAGATGTAGGTATGTTCCAATCCAATGTATGGATTAAGTTTTCTT
The DNA here is from genome assembly GCA_002382865.2 of Heliothis virescens. Taxonomy (NCBI): domain Eukaryota; kingdom Metazoa; phylum Arthropoda; class Insecta; order Lepidoptera; family Noctuidae; genus Heliothis; species Heliothis virescens. The sequence continues at coordinate 8,006,265 of NWSH02000537.1, forward strand.
ACGGCACGTCAGCTTCTCAGACATGTAGAACAACCGTCCATTTTGAAATAGCCACCACAAATTATTGTATTTACTTACCTACCATGTTTCCTGATTTCCAGTTCATAATGATGTTACAAACTTTTCAGAATATTTATAATTAAGCTGCACAAAATATATAATTTTAACTGCGTGGTTTGTAACAATGTTTGTAACGTGATAAACTAAAACAATAAGACAAATTTAGCTTTCGCTAGACATTACAAGTCCAATGTAACGCTTTAAGCTAAAGTTTCTACATTATAATATCGCCATATTGAAACAAAGGATCAATAATTGTATGAGTAGATACACCTATTTGTACAATTTTAGTTCTCAAAAGAGAGTTAACTGCAGGCTCCCAGATAATAACTAGTTAGATTGTTAAAATCAATAGTTTTAAGTAGGTAGAAAATATTTGTTTTGTAAGAACCCTACAGGCTACACAGCGTAAGCATCGACGGGCTCCAATCCCAATAGTCCTATATCTTACCAGTATCTCTTAAATATAGGTTTTTATTAAAATTGATTTATAATATTTCTTTTTATGGTTGTGAATATGTATTTAGCTAGATTTAGACCGCACTTCTGTCACTTACTGTTATTTTCGTATTAAATTAAACACGATATCACAAGTTATAAAATAGTTTTATTATTACAATACAAAATTTATCATTTACTTAATTTAGTGTTTGAGAAAATATTGTCGATTTTACAAATAGGTAATTTATGATTTAATTCTAATTTATTTGACGAATATGTATAAACTGATTTTTGTACTGTAGATTGTGTTCTCATTTCCATTACAGTCTACTAGATTCAATTGGAATTACACCCACTGTTACCGTGTATATCAGTCACTGAGAGTTAAATTTATACTTGAGGTTACCACTGGCATGCAAGAGAATACCCTTCTTGGCAGTCGGATAAAAACACGGCAGTCCAAAAATTGTACCTTATAATGAGAACTAGCTCCCTAGTAAACCATTGCCTCATATACAAGCACAGTTAAAACATTCACATTTGTCTACCAGCATGCAATTATTTAAACCAAATGTTATAATTTACAATCGACAATTTATATTAACCTACATACACTTACGATTAATGGCAGTATATCTACCCTTTTCACTCTAGAATAAAACTCGAAAGAAGACCTCAATAGATATGGAATTAAATTAAAGACAGCAGAGAACTTTCGTGAGATTCTCCCAAAAGACACGTCTTTAAAATATTCATTCATTATTATCAACAGTCATATCAGCGGACGAAGGTTTCGGAGAGGCTTCAGCGGAGTCCGACAGCCGGGACGAGGGCACGGATAGATCGGCGACGGGGTCGGCGCTGGCCTCCCCGTCGCCGGCGTGTCCCTATGCGACCGCGAGCGCCTCCTGCAGGCGCTGGCGCGCGCGGCGCACGCGCTCCTCCTGCCGTCGCACGTCGTCCTTAGTAATTGTCACAGCCGCGATAAGCGGCTGCTCAGGGTTTAAAAAAACACCAGGATTCTCCAGTATGGACTGCTTAGATCCGGTTTGGCCTGCAATTAGAAGATTTTTTTTTATAATAATGCTTGTATTTCACCTACTGTAGAAATAAAAGTGCAGTGATTTTATTACTTAAAAAAAAACTGGTGTTATTATTTTTTACCTGTAATAGGCTGAGAAGAAACATGGAGTGCCGTTGCAAGGGACTGAATAATTGTAGCATCTGAGTTGTATGGGCCCAAGGGCTTGATGTATTTGGGCAGGGAAGTTGTGCCTCTCACTCCATCCGCATCACACGCCGTCAGGCCCTGGAATAAGGTGAAGGGAAATGATAATTTGAAATTCTACAGCCACACAATCAACTATTACTATTTTATAGTTTGCAGTGTATGGTTTAAACTTACTTCTAGCCTCTTTTCCCAGAATAACTGTTTTGGTTTCTCTTGTGTACCATGTTTGAGGTCAGTTTTCACTTTGCTTTCCTGTGTCTTATAGACAGTGACAGGCTGCTTGAATATAGACGCCGTCTGGCGAATAGGAGGTACCAAAGAGGCATCAGATCGGACTCCCCTGTCAAATAGAATGTTACATTTAATATTGTGTAAGTATGAAAGTTAGACATGACTACAGAAGTCAATTGTATTATTTCTTGTATATTTTAAAAAGATTTTAATGTTTTGTCACTCTGTCATGCTATGGAAATGTTAATTGAACAACATGCTTACATTATTTCTAAGACACACTTTACTACTTCCTTAAAATTATACAATAGTATGTGTATTTTATTCCTCGTCAGAATTTTGCAAGTGAGCATGAGTTAAAATTTTTTTTTATAAATATTTTTTATATATTCATAACAATAAATTTGATTAATCAGAAGTTAAAAACAACAGGGGACATTTTAACTACAGTATTATTTAAATAATTATGTTTGGAATTAATATTAGTACTATACTTTGCGTGTAACTATTGGTCACATTGTATTACCAAGTTTGTATAACAATGGTTTTTTTGATGATACAAAGTTTTTGCCAGTCACATATAACAACAATACAATACAAATTGAACATTATTTACCAGCCACACTAATACCCATACCGGCCCAGAGACAGTGATGGTTAATGACACAGAACTACAGGTGATGCTTTCAATTATGACACAAAAAATATTAATTCACAGTAGGAAAAACAAAAATTAAATCAATCTACATTAGCAGTTACTCACTTACCAACACTATACATGTACATTATGTTATAAAAAGAGAAGGCTATAGGAAGAATACTATGGAAAAAATGGTATGATCTGAATGTGTACAAGCATTTTGCTCAGTGCATTGTACTATAATTGGCAAAGCTAGTTATGGTAAACTATTTTAATGAATAAATGGCAATGGACTGTGAAATGATGAAGCACTAAAAGCCTAAGCTTATCAAGGAGTATGGTTAACTGAACAGGTACTAAAACTGGTTTGTGTCAAGCGGTGCATTTCGGGTGTGATGACTAAAAACTACTACACAGACAAACAACACTGATTATGTTTCATAAACAAGGAAAACTAAAACATAATCATTGTTCACACACAAAGAGCAAACTATACCTAGTCACACTGATTACAAGCTTCTATTGGATAGCATTATAAATACAGATGGTACACAAAGCAGGACTGCACTAATGATCACAACACAAGTGGAAGAAGTTATGACACTAATGGGAACCTGTAGTCAAACTGCGCGCGTGCTTTCTTGGCCTTGCACAGCAGCATTGTGTTTATCTGACCCTGCTGAAAGTCGAAACACGACAGGTCCATACTATCACCCAGATAACGAACTAGCTCAGCCTTACTGCGAAACTTTTTACCTGTTGGGCTACAGAAAATTTTATTGTCACTGTGGACCAGTCTGCCAGGAGCTGGTGTGTGTTAGCTTCGGGTAAACCCTGATTTAGTGATGGATATGTAAATGTATAGTTAGACATTCATTAGCCATGTTAACTGAACAGTTGATTAATATGTCATAGCTTAATCTAAGTTTGTATCAAATTATTTTTTCAGGATACTTCATATACTCAGTACATGTTCAAACATATGATTGTGAACATGCTAATTATAATAAAAAATAATTACTATTCGCATAAACACATCATTTTATGTTTACAACAAGGATCTCATATAAAAATATCTATACATAGAGCAACTTAGTTGATTGACAGCCAGAGTTTTTAGCCGAATTATTTATTATTTACATTAGGATTTTAATGATCAAAACGAATATGTACCTGTAATAGTAAACATCAACTTTTCCGGCAGATAAGCCTGTTTTCCTGAGAACTTCTTCCCTTTGCCAGCCCTTGGGTAAGGCTGGACAGTCGGATCTTTTCTTCTCTATAGATATATTCATTGTACTCATATTTTCAATTATTTGTAATCTTCATCGGCTAGAATTAATAAATAAGTTATTGTGTTATTATTAAATGTAGTTTATTTAGGGTATTTTACTCATGCAAACAATACAATCAAGACAAAAGTGAATGCATCGGATATCGCTTGGACAACGACACTGCTTCACTTGACACTGACATTACTGACAATAATGACATGTCAATACATTGTTTATTATCGTTCTTTCTTCAGTTACTTCATCTATTTGTTTTTCAAGGAAATGAAATTAATCTCGCCTAACCAGAAAATATTCTTCAGTTAACCAGCTAGCAATCATCGGGTAAAATCATCTTTGTTCGTGTAAAACTGTGGAAAAACTTTATTTTTAGTCAAAGCAGATATATACTAATTTACTAATAAGGCACTAATCGTGTGGTGGTGACAAGATGGTCACACATCCACGGTTCAATCAATCCGATAGATCATTTCGCACGGTTTACCTTCGTCACAAGTTCCAAACTACTCTCTGAACTACACAATTTACAGAGAACAGTTCAATACCCCTTGCCTTGTTCTCCATAACTTTTATTTCTAAAGTTTCTTGGATTCCCCCTATCCAGTGTTACCCTTTAGAAAAATTTAAATCCATTCCACAGATCATGTATTGCTTTGAAGGGAGTTCACTCATTCATTCAGTCAGTGCGGTCGTCGTAGGAATTCTGTCTTGCGGTGAATAGTGAATAACGTTAGGTTTATTAATTTTACCAAGAAATTACGAATTGAATTTACCTAACTTTCAGTTGAAATATATGGTGGTATTAGCAAAGGCGTCCAGTTTTTATCAAGGATAATTTACATGTGAGTATTTGCCCTTTATTTCCCATTAACTTGTGTTGGTCTTGGTTATTTCGTTGAATGATGTCAACTTTTGCTATGATACTTTCACTTTGAATCATTTTATGAATTCAAATGATTATAGTGATTACTATTGGGTTTATTAGGCTCCTGAATGAGGAGATTCTTTTACAAATCCTATAGGTTTTACTCAAAAGTTGTCATCAAATGAATTGTTTGTTGGTCCACATCACAAGAATTGTGTTGAATGTAAATAATAACAAATTGGTACAATCTAATGAATTTCAAACATTGATTATCTCACTGTCAACTTCCAACACACTATAGTTGTACCTAATATAGCTGATAGTGCTGTAGACATAATTTTATTGCTGTGACAAGATTACCCACTTGTGTTTTTATCACTTTTAATGTATTTTACCTGGTGTATTTATCTTTTTGTGTAATTGTCTCTTTTATTTTTGACTTGTTGAGGAAAATTCAGAAATAAAAGTAGTCTCAATTGTATTAACCCCAATACTAAATAAATACCTAGTTATATACCTACATGTTAATGCTTCAATATCAATAAAACATTGCCTGAATTATTTTGAGATTGTAGATGTATACAGCATGAAATGAAACACCGACTATTGAATAAATCTATACTAATATTATAAAGCTGAAGAGTTTGTTTGTTTGAACGCACTAATCTCAGGAAATACTGGTCCGATTTGAAAAAAAAGTTTGTGTTAGATAGCCCATTTATCGAGGAAGACTATAGGGTACTTTTTATCCAGGTGCGCGCAGTAGTTCCAATGCGAAAGCGGGTGTAACTGCTGGCATAAATATGGAAGCTAGTATAAAATATTCATAAAACAAGTACGAGGGTAGGTTCTGTCTTGTTGTACACACATTTATCGGTAATTTTAGTTTTAAGAACAAACAACAATCCATACCCTACTTAAGAAAAAAAAAATTTTTTCTTAAAAATCCCCAATTTAATATTTTTTTCATTTTGCTATAATCTGCTTATTTTGTCGATAAGATAGAAGAAGATTCAAAATAAATTTATTTTATTTTAATCAATATAAGAAGAATATTGAGTAGATATTTATGATAACGTATCTGTTTTCCTGCTGTTTCACCTGTGTTTCGGGGGAAACTTCTCCCCATACTCAGATAATTGGGGCAGGATTTCTATTACATTTTGCTGGTCATACATCTGCCTGGTCTTCTCCCAACTATGTTAGGATCAGCTTCCAGTCTAACCAGATGCAGCTGAGCCAGTGTTTTACATGGAGTGACTGCCTATCTGACGTCCACAACCCAGTTACCTGAGCAACCCAGTAACCCTTGGTAAGACTGGTTGTCAGACTTTCTGGCTTCTGACTATAATGACTGCCAAATGACAGCCGGGTTTATCGACCAGTTTATCGTGCTTTCCGAAACATGGAAGNTTAACCAGCTAGCAATCATCGGGTAAAATCATCTTTGTTCGTGTAAAACTGTGGAAAAACTTTATTTTTAGTCAAAGCAGATATATACTAATTTACTAATAAGGCACTAATCGTGTGGTGGTGACAAGATGGTCACACATCCACGGTTCAATCAATCCGATAGATCATTTCGCACGGTTTACCTTCGTCACAAGTTCCAAACTACTCTCTGAACTACACAATTTACAGAGAACAGTTCAATACCCCTTGCCTTGTTCTCCATAACTTTTATTTCTAAAGTTTCTTGGATTCCCCCTATCCAGTGTTACCCTTTAGAAAAATTTAAATCCATTCCACAGATCATGTATTGCTTTGAAGGGAGTTCACTCATTCATTCAGTCAGTGCGGTCGTCGTAGGAATTCTGTCTTGCGGTGAATAGTGAATAACGTTAGGTTTATTAATTTTACCAAGAAATTACGAATTGAATTTACCTAACTTTCAGTTGAAATATATGGTGGTATTAGCAAAGGCGTCCAGTTTTTATCAAGGATAATTTACATGTGAGTATTTGCCCTTTATTTCCCATTAACTTGTGTTGGTCTTGGTTATTTCGTTGAATGATGTCAACTTTTGCTATGATACTTTCACTTTGAATCATTTTATGAATTCAAATGATTATAGTGATTACTATTGGGTTTATTAGGCTCCTGAATGAGGAGATTCTTTTACAAATCCTATAGGTTTTACTCAAAAGTTGTCATCAAATGAATTGTTTGTTGGTCCACATCACAAGAATTGTGTTGAATGTAAATAATAACAAATTGGTACAATCTAATGAATTTCAAACATTGATTATCTCACTGTCAACTTCCAACACACTATAGTTGTACCTAATATAGCTGATAGTGCTGTAGACATAATTTTATTGCTGTGACAAGATTACCCACTTGTGTTTTTATCACTTTTAATGTATTTTACCTGGTGTATTTATCTTTTTGTGTAATTGTCTCTTTTATTTTTGACTTGTTGAGGAAAATTCAGAAATAAAAGTAGTCTCAATTGTATTAACCCCAATACTAAATAAATACCTAGTTATATACCTACATGTTAATGCTTCAATATCAATAAAACATTGCCTGAATTATTTTGAGATTGTAGATGTATACAGCATGAAATGAAACACCGACTATTGAATAAATCTATACTAATATTATAAAGCTGAAGAGTTTGTTTGTTTGAACGCACTAATCTCAGGAAATACTGGTCCGATTTGAAAAAAAAGTTTGTGTTAGATAGCCCATTTATCGAGGAAGACTATAGGGTACTTTTTATCCAGGTGCGCGCAGTAGTTCCAATGCGAAAGCGGGTGTAACTGCTGGCATAAATATGGAAGCTAGTATAAAATATTCATAAAACAAGTACGAGGGTAGGTTCTGTCTTGTTGTACACACATTTATCGGTAATTTTAGTTTTAAGAACAAACAACAATCCATACCCTACTTAAGAAAAAAAAAATTTTTTCTTAAAAATCCCCAATTTAATATTTTTTTCATTTTGCTATAATCTGCTTATTTTGTCGATAAGATAGAAGAAGATTCAAAATAAATTTATTTTATTTTAATCAATATAAGAAGAATATTGAGTAGATATTTATGATAACGTATCTGTTTTCCTGCTGTTTCACCTGTGTTTCGGGGGAAACTTCTCCCCATACTCAGATAATTGGGGCAGGATTTCTATTACATTTTGCTGGTCATACATCTGCCTGGTCTTCTCCCAACTATGTTAGGATCAGCTTCCAGTCTAACCAGATGCAGCTGAGCCAGTGTTTTACATGGAGTGACTGCCTATCTGACGTCCACAACCCAGTTACCTGAGCAACCCAGTAACCCTTGGTAAGACTGGTTGTCAGACTTTCTGGCTTCTGACTATAATGACTGCCAAATGACAGCCGGGTTTATCGACCAGTTTATCGTGCTTTCCGAAACATGGAAGAACAAGATGGTCACCCATCCACGGACCGACCGCGCCAAGCGTTGCTTAACTTTATGATCTATCGATCCCCGTGGGTTTGCCTTAGTCGCGAGCTCTTCAGAAACTTCGAAGTATCAAATATTGAGGTCTGCAAACTATTAAACCTGAGTAAATAAGAAATCTGAAGTGTACTGAATCAACCAAAAATACAATTCCAAAAGCAATAGCTACATAAGAGCATTTCCGAATTAGTGCATTTGCTGCTCGCGTTTTTCACGTGGTAACGTGCCTTTCGTACAAGCGTTATCGTGCGACAGCAAATAATTGACAAACAAATTTCTGCGAAAATCCAAAAATTTCAGGAACTACCAGTGGGGACAGCCGGATTGTTCGAAAGAGTTACCGCGACTCTTGTCAACATAACCGAATCTGTACAATTTTCCCAATCGAGCATTAAGCTTCAAGTATTGTGATAAGGCTGGAAATCTATTGAAGGATTGTAATAGTGAAAGATTTCAGATTGTCTGAGTCTGTACGGGCACAAAAAGCTCCAGAAGGAATGTGGTGGGTTTTAGTCAGCAACAGTCTAACAATCCCTCATGATGCAGCCACAGAGGGCGGGGGGATTCTTTACCAGAAAACAAGAAATTACCAGTGGCGACAGAAGTAAATCTACATGATGCTAGCTGCAAAACTTGCCTAGAGAAGCACCCAAACCAACTTGTGAGGCAACTTGGAATACCTGATACTTGTTATCGAGCTATAGACGGCCGTAATGTTATTATAGCATCTAAGCGATTACTGGTGCCAAAATCTTCTGCCAGGCTTTCTCGATGCGAGCTTTCGTTACTATGAAACACTACACTTAGCGACATAAACAGTCACCTTATGTTGTTTTCATATGCGTGCACTAAACAACTGGCGTATCTTATCTTACATAATAATCACGTATAGCAGTTATGTATATTCTCATATAATCACTTGGGCAATAATTGCACAATCGTTTGTCGAACTGGTTGCACTGACGTTGATTGTTTCCAATGTTAATATTGTGGTGTATGGTATCACGACTTGAACGGCCGGTGCGTCGGCTGCTGCCAGTCTCACGCCTGTGGATCAATTAATCATTTCAAATATTCATAAATCGAATGAATGTCGGCGGGTTGCCTCCTTGAACTTTCTTTTCGCAATTGGATATCTAAATGTCACAGAGTTCGTGTTGCAGGCATGTGGTTTTATATCAAACACTAAGGTGCAGTCTGTGTCTACATACGTGCTCATTGTTTTTGTTACCCTTTAATTGCACCTAACGGCATACCAGTTGTTGTATGGATAATATGTATGTACAGACAACAGCAGGTCAACGTATACGAATCTGTCAAATTTTACCAATCGAACATTAACCTACCCACTGTTGTGATAAGGTTGAAAATCCATTGCAGAAATTTGACAGATTGTGGTAACTTGATGTGCTGTTGTCTGTACCAGCCTAAAAATTAGTCTAGAAATGTGATAAATATAACCTTTGAACCGATTATGAAAAACTAGCTTCAGCCAGCGGTTTCACCCGCGTCCCGTGGGAACTACTCAGCACACCCGGATAAAAAGTAGCCTATAGCCTTCCTCGATAAATGGGCTATCTAACACTGAAAGAATTTTTCAAATCGGACCAGCACTTCCTAGAGATTAGTGCGTTCAAACAAACAAACAGCGGGATGAAGTTTTTTAAAATATACATACGCGATTGAATTGAGCACCTCCTTCTTTTTTGAAGTCGGTTAATAAAAGCGAAGTGTTAGTAAGGACAACTGGCACGTACACCGTACACTGCATAGGTCAATATTTGCATATAACATATAAAGGTTGCCATTCAAAGCCTGTTTTTAGCTTTTTACCCTACTTTATATACATTTATATGTCACTCGATAGTTTTAAAATAATATAACGCCACTCAGCAAAGTTGACACGTAATAAATCAATCAGTTTTGTATTCCCTCGACAAATTATTTTTGTTGAAAACACTTAAGTTTCACACTGCACTTGAGTATCTTGCGCTGTCTAAAAGATTAGTAAATGAAAATTATTTTGTGATATATGGTTTGGTTCAAGCGTTATAGCGTCGCTGGCGCAGATCCGATCATGCTCGATGATCGATACATGCGCTGGTTCCGATCGACAAGCAAGAGATGACATTACCAATAAATTTTAGTAATCCAAACATCTCTCACTGCCTCAGAAATTGAGATTGTATTTCTCCTTTTTCGGTGGAAAATAACTGGAGTTCCTTAGCTTGCCTACCCTTAGTCATTAGCATGCGGTTTTGACAATGGAATAACTTTTGTAGGTTAGCTAACTTAACGGCCAGTAGCCATCACCAAGCGGTTTATTGACCCATGTCGACTATAAAGAATATTAAAACTCTGCACGCAATCTGTGTATTATATACCCAAGCCTGCTTATGTGTTTCAGATTTGCTTGATACTGTGTCTTTTTTCATGCATTATTTATATTAGTTTGTTTATGTAATACATCTAGTATTTCATAAAGTATGTGGTATTCATCCAATGTTAGTCTTAAAAGTATTTAAGTAGGAACTCATTCGATGGTAAGTGAAATTGATTAGACAGTTTAGTTGATTGATCGGGTATGCCTGACTTAATACGAAGTAAATAGGCGCCCAAAAGCCCAAAATCATCTTTGGCACGCGACGGGGAAGTAAGGAGAACTGAGGGGAATTTAGACAGATTTTAACACTTCTGAATTAGGAATGTTTCATGGGATTGATGGAGACAAAATCGTAGCCATAATATCGCCAGCCAAGTGAAGCTATTTGGACTTTGTATCGTTTTCCAATAATGGTCTGTGGATGACGTATCCCAGGATAAGGAAGATTCCCAGTCATCCACGGTATACGTCATAAATAAGTATTTATTTGTCAGAGTAATTGAATAAAAGGTGTTTTCCTGAATTCTAAATATATGAGTAAATGCCATTTGTTAAACCTACACAAAAGAATAACCATAACCCACGCAGTCGCAGAACGTCCCTAGGGCCTAAAGCTTACGAGCACATTAAGTCCTAGAATTAGATATATCTGCGTACCCTGTTGATACATATCTAAATGTCAAGGTAAGGCACCGCGGCATAAGCGCGAACATGCGGAGCGAATAACCCGCAAAAGCTCTGAAAGCTATTAAGCTTTTTTGGTTATCAGCGACGAAGCTAGGTTGGGCTGCTTTGTTGCTTTATCCGAAAATGTCAGGCGCGGCCTGTGACGTCATCAGCGAAATGGCGCGACATTTCGCGGTGCGCCTGCCACACCCGTGCCCACCCTAATCTCTTGTCATGGCAGGGTTGTCCGAGCGAATCGTCCCCCAAGGTTCTTTCTTAGGACCGGCCTCATTTTTTTTTTTTTTTTATATTCAGCAGTGCTGGTTGTTACTGAATTATAGCATCAGGAAAAGTAACTTTACGATCGCCGGTTCTACAAGTAACTATTACGTTTATCTTTAATATGGGGAAATACCATTACCATCATCATCTACCTAACCTTTTCCCAGTTCTGTTGGAGTTGGCTTTCAGTCTAACCGGCGGCAACTGACTGAATCTGGCCTACCCAATCGAGTTACCTGGGAAACCTAATACCCTTTGATAAGACTGGTTGTCAGACTTTCGGGCTTCTGACGCTGACCTACCAATTTAACGTCCCTGTCGAAATACGGAGGTACCCGTCATGCCAAAATGATCACCCATCCGCGCAACGACCCCACGAAGCGTTGCTTAACCTTATCATTGATCGATCTACACGGCTTTGACTTAGCTACCAGTTCTCCAGAAGAAACCTGGTAAAATACCATTACCAAGTTAACCCTTAACACCACACGTGGGGGAGCAGAGTCCCCCACCAACCACTTTTTTGTAAATATATTTTTTATTTTAAATGTTACGCTTTCGCGGCTCCGTGTATTCTCAGCATCGCCTGAGAGGAAGCCGGGTGCGGATTTTCGTCGGGCGGACACTTTTGGTTTGCGAGATACGTGTTACAACGGGACCTAGGTCCCCCACGAGTGTAGTTACGTTACTACTTTTTTTTTATTATCTTATCGTGTTGTCTATTTTTTTTGGATTTTTGAAGCACAATTGTGAAAAAATCGACTCTTCAACAGATAGAAAACCAGTAAAATGAAACAGAGTTGGATGAAGGTAAAATAAGAATATTTTTCCGGAAGAAATAGTCGATTTGAGTGGTGTGGAGGAAGAAGCTAGTGATCATAACACTGAAAGCGAAGAGGAACTTGGCGATGATTCTAAAGATATAGATCGACAGACTGATAACAGCTCTAATGCTTTTTACGGCAAAAACAGATGTCAGTGGGGGAAAACACCCCCATCGCGGTCAGAGTTCGAGCGTTCGTTCATTCGATTATAACTAAACACATACATATTGTAATTTTGCATGTTTTTTTAAATGTTCCAAATATTGTATTTTATTTGAATTTTTTGTTATATGTCTGAAAGGAAAAAATACTCATTTAGTTTAAAAGTTTATTTTTTCATTTTTATTTTCGTTTCTAAACTTAGGTCTAATAAAATTGTAGCCAAAAAGGCACTTATTTCGTAAAACCTCAGAAAAGTGACATTTCTGTTTTAAATTTCAATAAAACTGATTTTGTTTAATTTGTATTAAGCCTTTTATTTAGTTTATATAAAAAAACTTCATTAAAATTATTAATTCCCAATTAAATAAATACCGAATTCATAGGGGACCTAGCTCCCCCACGTGTGTATATGTGTGGCTTGAAATAACGTGTGGTGCCAAGGGTTAAA
>NWSH02000537.1:8020728-8039153 GCA_002382865.2 Heliothis virescens
TTAACCCTTAACACCACACGTGGGGGAGCAGAGTCCCCCACCAACCACTTTTTTGTAAATATATTTTTTATTTTAAATGTTACGCTTTCGCGGCTCCGTGTATTCTCAGCATCGCCTGAGAGGAAGCCGGGTGCGGATTTTCGTCGGGCGGACACTTTTGGTTTGCGAGATACGTGTTACAACGGGACCTAGGTCCCCCACGAGTGTAGTTACGTTACTACTTTTTTTTTATTATCTTATCGTGTTGTCTATTTTTTTTGGATTTTTGAAGCACAATTGTGAAAAAATCGACTCTTCAACAGATAGAAAACCAGTAAAATGAAACAGAGTTGGATGAAGGTAAAATAAGAAGATTTTTCCGGAAGAAATAGTCGATTTGAGTGGTGTGGAGGAAGAAGCTAGTGATCATAACACTGAAAGCGAAGAGGAACTTGGCGATGATTCTAAAGATATAGATCGACAGACTGATAACAGCTCTAATGCTTTTTACGGCAAAAACAGATGTCAGTGGGGGAAAACACCCCCATCGCGGTCAGAGTTCGAGCGTTCGTTCATTCGATTATAACTAAACACATACATATTGTAATTTTGCATGTTTTTTTAAATGTTCCAAATATTGTATTTTATTTGAATTTTTTGTTATATGTCTGAAAGGAAAAAATACTCATTTAGTTTAAAAGTTTATTTTTTCATTTTTATTTTCGTTTCTAAACTTAGGTCTAATAAAATTGTAGCCAAAAAGGCACTTATTTCGTAAAACCTCAGAAAAGTGACATTTCTGTTTTAAATTTCAATAAAACTAAAACAGAAANACGGCAAAAACAGATGTCAGTGGGGGAAAACACCCCCATCGCGGTCAGAGTTCGAGCGTTCGTTCATTCGATTATAACTAAACACATACATATTGTAATTTTGCATGTTTTTTTAAATGTTCCAAATATTGTATTTTATTTGAATTTTTTGTTATATGTCTGAAAGGAAAAAATACTCATTTAGTTTAAAAGTTTATTTTTTCATTTTTATTTTCGTTTCTAAACTTAGGTCTAATAAAATTGTAGCCAAAAAGGCACTTATTTCGTAAAACCTCAGAAAAGTGACATTTCTGTTTTAAATTTCAATAAAACTGATTTTGTTTAATTTGTATTAAGCCTTTTATTTAGTTTATATAAAAAAACTTCATTAAAATTATTAATTCCCAATTAAATAAATACCGAATTCATAGGGGACCTAGCTCCCCCACGTGTGTATATGTGTGGCTTGAAATAACGTGTGGTGCCAAGGGTTAATGTCATAATCTTCGACGGTATAATCTAGCTTTGTTTATTATTGAAGTGGATTATTATGTTTCCATCTAATCCGTTAATTACGTAGTAATAATAAAACACTTCAATAACCCATTGTGACTTTTATTACCTAGATCTCGAATCATTCAAAAGCAATGAGCACTCGCTGCATCCTGCAGTTCGGAGTAGCAGAGACGTAACGCAGGGAAAAAGCCTTTTTCCGCCAAAAATGAAGCTAATAAATGATTTCTTGCAAAAGAGGCCAAATGTTGACATATTCTTTGATGCACCTAATGTTGTGATTAAAAATGTCCTACTTTATTTAGACGAAAGCAAACGATAGGTGTGAATTTGATATATAATATATTACTGACTATAATATAAATAATTATAATTAGATATGACATTATTATTGGACAAACTGTTAATTCGATTTAATCTTAAATAATTTAATTTAATTCAATTCAATATAAACGTCGATTGCTTTCATCTATTCTAATTCAATGATATTAATAGTAATTTTATCTGTATTGTAATTAGTATAATTAGTATAGCATTATAAGCGCTTTGGTGTACACTGTAAGCTTATATTGCTTTTAAGGATTATGAATAAATGAATAAAATGCAGCGGGATCTCCATGTCAAAATTTCATTAAAATCCCTTCCGCAGTTTAATTATTGTAGAGTGACGTAGAAATTATGGTATATGTTTGGAAGGATTATCAAGATTATAACGTTGACTACCTAAACATATGCGTGAATTAATGAACGATATCAATGGCTGCGAGCGGATAGTGTAAATAATTTGCATGAATGTTGTTTAAATAATGGTTTATTTTGGTTAACAGGTAATAACTATGGCAGTGATGGCCCAGTGCCTTTAGGACCCGTTACTGTTTTCGGCTTCAGGTGAGTTATGTCTATTTATCTATATTGGTACAGTATTATTCCATCATTTACCCTACTGAAGTTAAACTTAACGATGACCCGTCTTTTCTAATTGTTCAATTGTGTGACTGTGATCGATGGATCAGCTGCCTCATGTCTTGAAATAATATCGCCCAGGAACTTTGTAACCAAGCTTTTGTAAAGAAGCCTAAAATTCCAAGTTATTGTATACAATCAAGTGACCATTGTTTTTCACGTCAACAGAGTTGATGAATTATTTCACCAACTTTTCGCGAAATCCGAAAACACGAAACATAATGCGGAAGAAGGGTGTATTGTCTTTGAAGGCCGTCACTCCGAGGTGCGGTCGTCACGCGTTGATGTTTGCCAAATTAACAACAATATTCTAGGTTTAATTAATTTAAAAACATAGTATAATTAATTAAAAACCTCGCTTATAATTAACTCTGATTGGACAAAGTTAATCTGTGCTTAATGAGTGAACCAATTTTAGAAATGACTGAGTATTAAGTGTTAATAATTGTAAAATGATTATTCTTTTCATTTAATAATTATGATAAAGAATCGATCTGAAATGATGAATCAGCAGCATATGGGTGAAACGGTATTGTTTGATATTCCGTCGCCATATATACAAAATCAAATGGTCTGCATAAATTATGAGATTAGTCAGTGGTTAGAGTCCTTAAACTTCTTGAGAAACAACATGCTGTTGCGTATCTAGCAATATATTATTAAAAGTACTGAACTGACAAATGATATCATTCTGAAAACTTTCCCCTGTGTACATTTTTAAAAAGTGAAAAGTCCAAAGTAAGTTACAAATGTATATAATTGACAAATTGGCGTTTAAAATAAATCAGCCATTACGTGATAGCTTACTGGTGGTGACCCCATCAAACCCTATCAGCTAATCGATTACACTGACGAGTCTATATTGGTGGTGACCGCATAGACGCGTGATGGGTGCCACGCCACGCCTAACTCAATCACGACCGGGACTAAGCCTTAATGTTCTGAAAGTAGAACACGGAAACTCGTAAGCGTTTTACGCCAAACTAGTTCTTCTTTGTTGCTGTTAAGGCTCGATGTCAAAGGTTTATCTATTGTTTAAGGGGTGGCGCTGTTTGCTCGCTCTGTCCGCGCCCCGCTTAATTTGAAGGGATTTGATTTTGTTAACGGGCCCGATACCTTCATATATTCTATAGGCTTATACTGACAATATAGTAGTTTAGTTACACACAATTTGACGCATATATGGCAGTTCTATAATGGCCCATATATCCGTTCAGTTTGGCGTTGTTTACGAAGTATATCGTTAGATTTTCCCGTAAATGTTTATCGGAAGTTGTTACCCTTTGATAATCTGGTAATAATAAACGACGCTACATTGAGGTCATCTTTAGAGGTTCACATTTAGCTTTGGAAAATTAATAGTCTGCACTCTGCAGCAGTGTATACAAGTTTACCTGTTTTATGGACTGCATCCTCTGAAAGCATGTCCCAGTTATATGATCTTTGTTTCTGTAACTAACATTTAGGCGCCACCTTATTCGAGCTGCCGGGTGGCAATTTTTGAAGTCTCAACTATCAAAACTGTACACCAGTAGCAAATTGAGTGCTCTTCATTTAATTACCAGTAGCGTAGGTAATTGAGCTCATGATGTTACAAACAATAAATGTTAATATCTGTGTCCAGTGCTATTAAGCAATTATTCGTTTATCTAGAACAAGATGAAAAATCTAATATATTGGATTGATGCCAATTCCGCGTGACTGCTTTCACTGATTATTCATAGATTTATTCTTGCTTATTGAAAAAAATATTGTAAAAAAAACACTCATCTTACTTACAACTATTTTAAGAAAAATTTGATAGCATTAAGACATTGCAGTCCTCTTTTGGACACGTATTTAGTACGATCTGGCGATTTAAAGGAATTCGTTTTGCATGGGTACTTAAACAGATTTCATTTCGGCTTTTCCTTCTTAGCCTCTGTGATGATATTAAAAAATTAATATTTCCTCATGAAGCAAATTTGTTAAGGCTAAACATCGTTATAAAAACATCAAATAACTTTCTCGCAACACGCCACATTCTTATGATGGTGCTCTTGCGCATATGGCCCGCGATTGAAGTCATGGACGGGATAATATTTACGACATGTCTAGACAATCGGCCAAGTAACTTAATCCGAATATTGTAGATGGCCTAATAAAGTGGCCGAAAATCCAACAGAGGATCAACAAAACATAGGCTACACAGTATCAAATTGATGATTGTCATTTAAATGTTTCTTACTTGCTTCATATTTTGTAAAAAAAAGACACGAGACAAGATAAATGTCTTCTTTTTACTTGTACAAACTTCTAATCCAATCTTGATGAAACCTTGTTTGTGCATTGTCTATTTAAAGTTGGATATTGCAAATTCTGAATTACCGCTCTATTTTTCTAAGACCTTGCAGCGTCGCCACTTTCACGAATGCGCATTTTTCTGCAAATATTGTTAACAATCTTGCTTGTAGTGATTCATAGCAAGTGAAGAGTATGTTTTCAGCGTTGTTTGTTATCTTTCTGCGATCATTTTTATGAATCATACTCGCATCCTTCACATTTTGTTCCTGAAAACCTTGTTTAGCAGTTACAACTATGGCTTTATTAGTCAAAATTTCTGCACTTTTAAGCTGTGTAGTTGCCCTTTCCATTCCTGCGAAATTCGCGTCGCCAGTGTTGTCATAATGCATTGATAGTGTCGTCAGTGGTAACAGTGCCTAGCCATCCGTGTGTGCCGTTGCACAAGACCTGTCGACATAATGGCCCACTACAAACGATGTTATGTTTGCTATTTAACTGCAGGCAACTGAAATCACCTATATGTATGTGGGATAGAGGGTGTTGGAGCCGAATTAAACACTGGATTCTGGATATAAACTGTAGTTTTAATTATTCTTTTGAGATCAACGTCTTAGCTCGTCTTGCACACGTCCTTCCGTTCTCCCGTCCTTGTTCCAGTCTCTTTTTATACTTCAATCTTTAACATTATACTCCTGTCTCTTTCACACCTTATACGTCATCACTTTCACTCTTACTTTATCATGCTTCACATCTGTCATTCATCATTTAACGTTCCATTTCACTCATCTTCCTCTTACGTTCCTACAACTCGGCCATTCTGCTATCTGACTGTCCCCAGTCAGACCTAATCTGATATACAGGATACACCTTACACACCTTTGACTCTATACAATAAAAACAACTGAACTTAAACCTTTCATACCTAAATTACAACATAACAAAAACTTAATTATCTTATCATTACAGGCTTACACTTACTTGTTATTTCAATTACGAACTCTTTACACCACTATAACTCTTTAACATTTCAACTGTCTTTAAATTACACAGAACTACTCTTAAATTGATAACAAACATTGAAAGTACACCAACACTGTAGTGACTACACTTGAATATAAAAAAGTAAACTAACTAAATTCTTAATCTTACAGAATTTAAACACTTAGTAGGAACTTATTTCTTAATTAAACAGACTTTTCTTCATTACTGACTTACATGCTTACATCTAATGAAATTTACTAAAGTAAACTACACAGAGTACACACAACAAGTCTTAGAATCACATTGCACATTTACAACTTTTATAAACATGATGTAATTTACACCTTATAATGACATATTAGGTCAAGGACGATCATAGGGATACCCTAACCTACACATCAGCTGAAAATCTTACCTAATCTACACCTGAAACAAATAAAACTATTTCACCTACTCACGTAGCTCAACGCTATCACTAGACAATGGCCATGGCTTCATATAGTCAGCAGATGAGGATGTCAAACGTGGACCGTCTGTCATATGATCTATCTTCTCCAGATCATATCGATCATTTCTTTTGACCTTCGTCACTCGATATGGACCCAAATATTTAGGCTTGAGCTTCAGACAAGGCCCAAATTGCGTCCTCCTTATAGCTACAATATCTCCTACGGCATATTTTGTGCTTTCCTTCCTTTTTCTATTATAAGTCCTGCAATTTTCGTCTTGTACTCTTTGTATCTGTTCTTTCGCCTTAATCTTTAAGTTTTCTCTTTCTTCTATAAAATTATTTCTCTGTTCATCCTGGATTAGTTCATAAATCTGTAAATCTTCCTTTGTCTTCATCTTCGTACCAATCATGAGCTCGAATGGAGTGGTATCGATGCTTCTCTGATATGTGCTATTCAGCGCTCTCTGCACTCGACTGACCTGCTTATACCAATGAGATGGTTCTTCAATGCACAGTTTCGTTAAGACTGATATGATGATTCTGTGGATACGCTCCACCTGCCCATTCCCTCTTGGCACACCTGTGGTGATTGTGATGTGTTGAATGTTCTCCTTATCACAATACTCCTTAAAGTCATTGCTGGTAAATGCAGTACCTCTATCTGAAATCAACCGTGTGGGATTACCAAATGTTTGTTGGTGTATCATCAACTTGTCTATTGTTTCCTTACTCGTAGTACTTTTCACTGGAAATAACCATACAAACTTTGTGAATGCGTCTACCACTGTTAAGATGTAATTGTACATTTTCCTCGTCTCTGAAAGAGGTCCAACATGATCACAGTGTATAGTATGCAAAGGGATACTGTCTTTGTCAATACTGTTTAAAAATCCTTCTTGTTTACCTTCTTTTTTAGTTGCCAGCAAACATGGTACACATGACAACAAAAGTTCTTCAATTTTCTTGTTAACATTCTTTATGTAATAATCTTGCTCTAATAACTCTTTCATTTTTCTTTTTCCAAAATGTCCCTTCTGATGAATTCTTCTTAATATGTCAAATTCTAAACTTTTAGGTATAACTAACCTTCTTTCTTGTCCTTTGTACAGTAAACCATCACTGTAAGAGTAGTCTTCAAACGGCTGTAGTTTTAAAATTTCTATAATCGCCTTTAAACCATCATCTAACATCTGCGCTTGCTTGATCTGTTCATGTAGACTCAACTCAATAGTACCAATAAATGGATTCCTGCTTAAAGCATCTGCATGTTGCATTTTACTTCCTGGTCGATGCTCTACGACATAATCATACTCTTCTAACAGCATCACCCATCTGGCTACTCTAGTCGATAGGTCCTTCTTATTCAAAGTTTTCTGGAAAGCTTGACAATCTGTTACAATTTTGAAATGATTACCAAATAAATAGTGTCTAAATTTCTTTACTCCCTCAATCACAGCTAATGCTTCCAGCTCATAGCTGCTGTACTTCTTCTCGGCATCACTGGTCTTCCTACTGTAGTAATGTACAGGATGTAACTCGCCTGAGTGATCTTTCTGGAGCAATATAGCACTATATGCTATTGCAGAGGCGTCTGTATGCAATTCTGTTTGTAACTGAGGATCATAAATTCGTAACACAGGACTACTGGCTAATGCTTTCTTTAGCATATTGAATGCACTTCTATGATTATCGTTAAATTCAAACTGTGAGTCTTTTCTAAGTAAATCTGTTAACGGCTTGGCTATAAAAGCATAATCTTTGATGTATTTTCGAAAGTATGACGTTAGTCCTATAAAGCTTTGAACTTGTTTTAAAGTCTTGGGTTCTGGGTACCTGGTTACAGCGTCTGTCTTCTCCGAGGAAGGTTGCACTTTCCCGTCTTCTATAATATGACCTAGGTACTCTATTCTTCGACATAGTAGTTGTGCCTTCTTCCAATTGATCTGTAGACCGTACTCTGATGCAACAGCTAGCACTTGCTTTAGGCGTTGCAATGCCTGGTGTTCGTCAACGGCTGGAATTAGTAAATCGTCAATAAATATAACCAAAATTCCCTGTGCTATCAGTTCCTGAAACACCATGGTCACAAATCTCATAAAATATTTAGGACATACTGACAATCCGAAAGGAGCTCTTAGAAATTCATACTGTCCATTGTGGGTAACAAAGGAAGTATACTTAATGCTGTCTTCGCTTACTTTTAGATGAAAAAACCCATTTTTTAAATCTAACACACTAAAAACCCTTGAAGCCCTAAGCTTATCAATTAAGTCGTCAATAATAGGTAAAGGAAACTCGTCTTTGACTATTTTCTTATTTATCGGCCTATAGTCTATGCAAATCCTAGTGCCACCATCTTTTTTCTTAATTAAAACCAGAGGAGAAGAATATTCAGAAAAACTTACACGTATTATGCCATCTCTCAACCATTCAGATACCTGTTTCTCAACAAGTTGCTGCTCTGCCAACGAAATGCGTCTCGGTCGCTGGGCTATTGGGATGTCATCTTTAAGTACTATGCGTAATTCAATCGGTGCCTCCTTAATTTGCACCGGGTTATAACTCTTGACACATTCAATGACTTCTTGTTGCACCTGTTTATTCATAATGTTACCTAGAACATATTCGTTATGACTAACAACACACGAAATCTTTGACAACCACTTGTTCATGTTCGGAGCTATCAGAATAGAACCTTTGGACATGATCGTAAATACATCTTTAAGAAACTCTTGACCCAATATAACACTATAAGGCATAGCATGTCTTGGAACAACATAAAACGTTACCTCGTACTCGTGTCCGTCTAACAATACACTAGCATTGAACTTTTCTGTTGACACAATACTGCCTCCTAAACCTACAAGGTTTGTGGCGGTTTTCATACACTGCGGAGACCCGAGATGAGCGTAAAGTTCGGTACACAATAAGTTCAATTCACTACCAGAGTCAATTAATGCAGTAACTCCGCACTTATTAACAAATATCTTCTTGCAAGCATTATCAAAACGAATTTGCGCCGGCGTCGTTTCCTGAACGTAAACATCCTTGAAGTTCGTATTGGTTCCTATCTGGTACGCCATCTTGTTGTGGTTACTTATGTTGGTACGTCCGATTGAGTTATCCAATGAGCTGTCATGGCTGCCACATTCGTCAGGTTTACCAACCTCGTAATCGCACGTAGTGAAGTCAGCCACGCACATCGCTCGGCGATCATCGGAAACGTTCGGTTTTTCACTCCGACGTTCACGTACTCGGTCACCATTCCATTCGCTCGTTCTTGAACGAACTGTTTCACCTTTTTGTTTACATTCCGTCGAAATATGCCCAAACTCGTTGCATTTGAAGCATTTCAGCCCTTTTTCTTTATTCGGACACTCTGATGACTGATGATTTCTTCCTCCACAGCTATAGCATCGTTTGTTACTCTGATAAGCAGCTTTATCACTATTGTCTGGCCTGTTATTTCTGTTAGAACTTGCACCCATCTTTTCCTTCATAACATCGTAAATCTTGATTTTTTCTTTGAGTTCACCGTACGTTGTAGCGCCATATAACACCATTTTGTTCACTTCTGTGTCGACTATGCCGTCAATTATGTATTTTATAGCGACGTAATCAGGCATTTTTCCGCGTTTTCCCATCTCCTTCATGACCAGCATGTAATCCAAACACTTTTCGTCTTTCTTCTTCTTCCTAGCCGTCATCATTTCGTGAATGGTTTTGCTGTCGATGGAATCAGGAAATTCCTTGAGTAAAGCCGTCTTGAGATCGTCCCAACTCTTGAAAGGTTTTTCTGACTTCAACCATAGAGCTGCAGTACCAGTTAGCGACTTCCTGGCGACTATCAGGGTCTGCAATGGCGTCCATTGAAATATTTCTGAGTTTTCGTCGATGTCCTGCGCCCATCTAGCGGCAGAACGTGTTTTGTCTTGGCCGCTGAACTTGGAAACCAGGTGGTCTGTACCAAATGCAGCCCAATCTCTGCAGAACGGAAGTCTGACCGCGTGGTCGTCGTCGTTGAAATCGGCCTGGCGACTTTGCCTGCGCCGCTCCTCGCCGCGTCTATCCATTTCGTCTGTCCTGTCCGCGAACCAGCGTTCCCGTCTTCAATAAGCGTCTTTCGTCTTTCGTCTTTTGAAGTGAGATCGCCGGCCACCACACCGTCTTAGGCACCGGTTTTCTCAGCTCCCGTCGTAACGTCGTATTTCGGCTCCAAAATAATGCCCTATCCCGGACGAGCCCCCAAAAAGTTGTGGGATAGAGGGTGTTGGAGCCGAATTAAACACTGGATTCTGGATATAAACTGTAGTTTTAATTATTCTTTTGAGATCAACGTCTTAGCTCGTCTTGCACACGTCCTTCCGTTCTCCCGTCCTTGTTCCAGTCTCTTTTTATACTTCAATCTTTAACATTATACTCCTGTCTCTTTCACACCTTATACGTCATCACTTTCACTCTTACTTTATCATGCTTCACATCTGTCATTCATCATTTAACGTTCCATTTCACTCATCTTCCTCTTACGTTCCTACATGTATATTGCTGTTATTGATTTGTGTCCGTTGATAGTAACACCAATATTATTAATTCCGCCAGCGGTTTCACTCGCGTCCCGTGGAAACTACTTCGCGCACCCGGATAAAAAGTTCCCTATAGCCTTTCTCGATAATTGGGCTATATATTATCCAACACTAAAATATTTTTTCAAATCGGACGAGTATTCCTGAGATTATTCTTTAAATTAGTTAAAAGAAAGATTTTTCTAAAAAGAAACTAATAAGTAAGTTAAGGATTTCAAGTTTTTACACTTCAGTTCAATATTCACATTCCCTTTAAAGTTTTAAGAACACAATACAGGCCGGTCTTTACTATAAAGGAAATGGTAACAGTGAAGTTGTAGATTGCTGGTAATGGCTTAGTTGTGTTGAATGTTATTGTACCGCGGCCAGCATTGGACGTAGAATGAAGCGAAACGTTCAATGGAAGTGGTGTCGGGGGCTCACTTTGGTAGAGCTCCAACTCACCTTGAGGTTTGCTGTTACGTACGCTAAAATACACTATCAAAACAGTGCGTTTCGTTCACCGTTCCGAGTCACACGCTCGCTCGGCAAGCGCTCCGACCATATAATTATTGTTTAACAAATAAAGCCGTGAAATAAAGTCGCGACACATTCAATAGCGTTTGAAAACAGTGCCTTCTAATGTTTTAGTATTAAAAATAATAGGTTTTTGGGCTGTTTTGAAGCTTAAAATTATTTTTGTAATGTGAATGTGACGTGTTTAACGCGGACTCAGCGTCTCATTGGATTGTCTGAGATTCGTCTGGGCGAAACCTATTTCTATGATGTGAGTTAATTTTTTTTAATACGGAAATAGGCAATAGTGTGGGTTATGATATTTATTTTCTTTGATCATGGTCACGTTCGTTGTTATTTTTCAATCATTTGTTTTATTGCCTGATAGCTAAAAGGATCTCAATAAATAAGCACCATGTATTTGAAGTAGCAGTGATTTAATAAACATTAATTGACGATGTTATTATTATTTATACAGTATTAAAATTATTTTTATTGTGTCGTAATATTGTGGTTAAACAGATATGTCTATATTATTCTTTTTATTAATAATAAAATATTGTTAATTAAACTTTAATGCTTCATTTATTAAATCGTTTTCGGTATTTTATTTTAGTTAAGCAAATTAAACGTAGCAAACGGGGAATAACCAATTCATTTCGCTTGATAACAAAACTTATTTCCGAAGTAATGCACACTATCTACCAAAGTCATTGTATTACTTATTCAACATCTAACAAAATATAATATCCCATTTTTTAAGCTTACAAAATTATTCATTTAAAATTCATTTTGCATTTTGAATTTACTAGAAATCTCTTGCTAAATGCAACTCTTATCTTAATCGTCATAATGTGCTCAATCCATTTTTATGTCGTTAATAATACCATTACACAAAAGTATCACCTTGTATATTCTGAATCAGAATAATTTTCGATAAAAGTATGTTATTTTCGGAATGAGAACATACCTAATTTGTTTGATTGTTGTTGCCATCCAATCCTTTAGTTTAGTTTTGTAACAAGATAATTTAACATCCGATACGTAACTGTCATCATTATAGGAGTGTAGAGTATTGATTTAATATCTGATACGATTTGATAAAGAAAATGCTATCTCTCTCGCGCTGGTTTTGTTGGATTGTACGTCAATAACTGGTTCAATGGGGGTTCAGCCTAAACGACCAGTCACCGTCATTTCAAATGCTATGTCACAAGGAAATAAGGTAATGGGGTGGACACAATCTAAACCAAATTAATGCAAAAGTGGTCGCTAAAAAATCGCACACTTATTCATTTTTGATATCGAAAGCTAAATAAAGTTGGTAGTCACATTTTCATATTTTTTTCAAATCAATTTGTAAAGAAATGTTCCTGTACAAATCGCGAACAAAGGCTAATAAATTACTGAAACTTGTTAAATAAGAACCAACAGTAAATTGTATTACACGCAAGACTTCGAACATCACCAAGACTTCCTTAAATGAGTCATCAACGCTTGGGCCAAACCCTTTGACCTACAAACCTGGCATTAAGGTTGTCCCTCGCACATAAAATGTAGGCCATCCCTGTACTAAAAATCCAAACATAAAATGTTTACAGTACATTAAATAAATAATAACAAGGCATGTGAAACAAGGTGAGATTTAGATATTGTTTGTAAAGTAACCCAACGCAGTGGGTGTATTTAGATACAAGATGAATTAATGGAGTACCAATTTCAACTTGATTATGGTAGAGATAATGATAGCATCCAAGCGAATTATTATCAATTCTTGTAAATCAAACATAACACCAACACCATCTTACATTAGTGGAATCTGAATAAAATACATCAGACCTAAAGCACTTCCCTGAGGTACACCGAATTTGTTTGTCGGCAATGTGAATAGACGCGAAGCGACAGACGTTTTACTCTAATGATGATTAATGAAAGAACTATTTGCCGTTACGGTTCCTTTTCGTTACATACGATGATATTTAAATAAAAAATCAACCAAGTGTCTGTGTTGTGGAACTGTGGTTTATGCACGCATATCATGTTTTAACTGTGATACGATCATAATCAATAAATGCAACCCTAAAGCATTTGCGTGAGTATTTAAAACAAACGTTGATTGTATTGCGGGCTCTACACTGATGTATTCTATTTTCCTTATGAAAACTGACGATATTATTGATATAACTAGCACTGTGTATTTGAACAAACGTTACTGTCTTTAATCACCTATCATTAATTATCAGTCAATACTTGAAATAATTGCTATGAGCTAACTGACTCACTGTGTGATTCATATGTCAACTTATCTTGAGAACAGAAACTTTCCTTACTCTGGAACAGATTTGCAAGTGGTCTTTGTAGTATCTAAGCTACCCACAATTATCAAGAGTGGCATGGGCCCAGAATTTAATTTCTGTTAAATTAAGTAAGAATATATTTTCAGGTGAAGACAAGGTGGTCACTCACTACACATACTCTCTCGGACGGACAGCCTGGTCTCTCTCAAGGTTTAGGATTTACGTGGAACAGAACTTTAAAATACTGTTCTCACATAAGGATTGTTTCAAATGTTTTATTTTTATCAGTATAAGTAGCTAACCAAGATTTAACGTGTCATGATGTCATCGCTTGACATGAGCCCGTATTTCCTACATAGGTATACTGTAAGTGGGCTACCTTACGTAATTCCATACATAATTACGTAATTTTGATGTAGATATATAGTATTGAGTAATTTGTTATAAGATGAGGTTTACTACATAAAATTAGCTCAGAAAATGTTATTATCTTCAAGTGAAGTAGACTGTATTACTAAGCCCATTACCCAAACAGGTTGATGTTTTTCCACAATATTTTACGAAAGCGCAAAAACCTCCAAAAGTAAATCAGGGAGAAAAGTAAAGCGTTTAGAAATCCTATTTTAAAAAATTTTCTTACCTTAAGTTTAAACGAATATTAGGAAGATTTGTTGCTATCCACAAACCTCTGTCAAACATGTGTGGGTTTTGCCAAACGATAAGTAATTTTAATGCAGGAAGATCAGATCCTGTTACCATCGATAAGAACGACGTGCTTTTCCTTATATTGCAACAGAGAATATAAACGTTACATTACATTGTTCATTGATCCTAGATATAGTTAAATGTATACAAAATGTATGTCCTTCACTTTTAATACCAAATCCGCTGTTTTGATACCGTATAATAATGTCTAGCGTTGTAAAAATTTCGCAATGGACAAGCTGGTTTATCAAGCGTCCTTATGCAGAGATCTAGGCTACAACATTATCGCGTAAAGACTTTCTGAAGTTGTTGTTACGTGTTGAAGATATATAATTATAGATGTAAGAGCTTGATTAATTACCATTACACACGTCGTGCTTAATCTGCGGGTTCATCGAGCATATTCCTCACCAGCTTTTGTGACGTGCAGCCGCTAGATATAGATTCAATAGGAATCAGTGAACACTATATTCAATTAAGTTTTAACCCATTCGACACCTAATGCGACCTTGTCTCAGTTGCCTCCACTATTTTTAAAATGGTCTCTAATTGAGAATATTTTTCAAGTCCATCGTTGATAAAAGATGATGACACGTGACTTGTATCAAGCGGCGCATCTCAATTCACCCAATAAAGTTTAATTGCCACATCATTAGCACTGGTTGGCGGTCTGTCTCTAGGACGAAAAACATCTTGCTCATCTATCCTAATACATATGTATAAAGTTGTACAACTTTTTACAAAATGCGTATCTCAAAAGTTTCATTTCGAAATTCTGTCCATTCATAGAGGCATTCTTAAGGCAGGACATGGTCAGATAAAATTGACTTTATTATGATAAACAGGCACGTCAAAGATATAAATATATATAAAAGAGAGAAGTCGCTAAGCTTGCCGACGTGGCTGTGTAAAACCTTGGAGTTTTGAGTTCGGCTAGTATCCTGTAAGCCACATGAAGAGATGGTGTAAACGTATTATGTACTTCGATGAATACCGGTCAAGCACATACTCAACTCTTATGATAAGTGTTTCTTATCATAAAATGTGATTATAGATTAACTGGTAGGCAATCATTGTCTCTGATGCAAAGCGTTTGGCGTTGATGGAATTTGCCTATGATTGCATGCATTCGCAATACGTGCAATTAAACTATTTAAGCTAGCAAAAATGGACCGTTAAGAGAACACTGGGTATTTAAAACACAATGCTTTGGTCACACCAGGGAATTTACCGTTCCGATGCTATTTAAGCACAACAGAAATACAATTTACTTAAACAATAGTATCGCTTTTATTTGTAACATTGTTTCCTCGCTTTGGTGGAATATCCGTAAAATGTAATTTACCGCATAGGAGTTATCGATACGATACACGATAAAAAAGGCTTGTCTCAAGCTCTAAACTGTAAATTCTAGCTATTGCATAGATTAGACAGGATTTGTAATAATATTGTTTGTAAATTGTCTTACTGTAATCGTCACCATGTGTGATTCAATCCTCTCCTGATCCATCTTTGGATTTCTTACAAAATCAATTTTCATTTTCGCCAACTTGAAATAGAACCTTTGTCGTACCTAGTTGATAATTGCATTATTGGCTCATAATTTAATTGTTTACTCCGAGTTTGGTGTAACATAACCTTATGAAACAACTAATAGTGTAGGTGTAATACTATCGGTATTGTAATTCAAAGCAATTCATCTTTGAATGGCGTCAACTTGTTGCTTGTGGGCGTGATTTAAGGTATTTGTTTGCTTAGTTTAAGTTGTTATTATTATACTTACAACTTTATTTAAAAAATGATTGAATATTTGATTTAAAGGTCAAGATAATTGAGCGGGCAAGAGTTATCCTGATTTCTGATCCAATCTTTGATAGCAGTTAAACTGCTGTCATGTCGCATGTTACTCGTGATCGACTGTCCATTATACGGGCTATCGTGCAAGCTCTGTGTAGGATTTGATTGAATATTCTTTCATTTACTGCGAACAAATGGTTTCTTGATAACAGTAAGACCCATTCAAGCGAAACAAGTATAACATGACTGAATGTGGCCTATGTTATGTTAAGAGACTATACTTCTTATCCCCGAATGCAATCAATATCTTAAAATTTGCTACATTTGGTCGTAAAAATATAACTACATATAAAATAGCCAATAACAATCTGCAAACAGTTCCATGTGGTTGCCTGTTATGTCGTTGCCGAGTTTCGAGTTTAGGAACGTGTTTAGTGATTCATTTTTAACCGACTTCAACAAAAAGGAGGAGGTTCTCAATTCGGCCGGTATATTTTTTTTTTTTTTTTTTATGTATGTACACCGATTACTCCGAGGTTTCTGAACCGATTTACGTAATTCTTTTTTTGTTTGATACGGAATAGCTTCGAATTGGTCCCATAAAAATTTTATCCAGGTGGGCCCGTTAGTTTTCATTTTAGGAGCATTTTTCTAAAAAAATTACCTGTAAATTTTACGTGGATGACTTGATAACAGGCCGGCGAGGCCTGTTATCAAGTCATCCACGTAAAATCTTACATACTGATAAAAACGCAAGACTAAACTAAAAAGTATAAAATAAAAATAACTACGTTAAAAAAAACCGACTTCAAAACTAAAAAGTAAAAAATAAAAAGTTTATTAAAATAATAGGTTTGATGTCGGTGCCAAGTAAGTCAATATAATACTTACGTAGTAACTAGGCACCGACATCAAACCTATTATTTTAATAAACTTTTTATTTTTTACTTTTTAGTTTTGAAGTCGGTTTTTATTGTTTAGACACATAAATAACATAACCGAACAAAATCTCAGAGTTTAACGCTATGACTACAAACGGTACAAAAAATTTGTCCCACAAACAAATTACGATATCGAGGTTGTAAGGACCTTAGAATCTGAGGGCTTAAGTGGCCACTTATCAACCTGACGTACTACGATGTAAAGGTACGCGTCGATTGACTGACACATGGCTTACATGTCATAACTGCAACCTCGCAATGGCTGTTGGAAACTTGGAATTGTTAGGATACTTTGCATAGCGCTCTGCCCACCATAGGCTTTGAACGCCACGCATGTGTTTAGCCACTATGAGCCCGTTGAAGAGTATCTAAGAAAACACACAAAGACGGTGATTCAATTGAGTCTTATCACTGTTTACTTAAAGGGCGGTTGTGAATTGTGGTTGATGTCATTGAAATTCCTGTTTATTGTTGGACAGAGAGTCATATTTCTAAAATCAAAGAATGAAAATGCAAATGAGGTGTGTTAGGGATATCTTTTTTGGCTTTTATTTCCACCTGAGTTATTTACTGATGTGATGTGTTTTGTCTTGTTTTAGGAAGACGAAGTGCTCTGGCGGTGCACAGAATGCCGATCGCGCCGCGCGGCCCTCCGCCCTCGACGCCTCCCTACCACCTGCTTCTCCATAGGAGACCTAGCTTAACCCTCAAGTGTCCTTCGATAATATAACGTCTAACTTTTTGTACGCCTCTTTTATACCGACCTATAAGTATAAGTACGCACAGAGTGTTTAAGTGTCGCGCGCAAGTGTGAGTGTATATGTGTGTCGATGGTGCGGCCGACATGGGAAAGTCCTCGGCGAGAACACATGGCCAAGGTGAGTGTCTTCCCGCCCACTATACACCTGTCCCCAAGGTCGGATGTGCTGTTCCATGTTCTACACGCGTGTTTCTTAAACAGAATATTCTAGAGGATGCCGTCCTACCATCTGAATTTATTGAATAAATTAAATTAGAGGATCTTAGGGAAAGGAAGAGAATCACCGGTAGAAGAGCAGTGAGGAAAACAGCAATAATAACTTTAATTTTATTAAAATAATCTATCTTTCTATTATATTAGCTAGAGCCGGTTTTTGTGCTTAGGTGAATGTAGAAAACAGATTCATGCATACTGAATAGAAAACACCTCACGTATGTCTGATATTGTAATGCTCGTTTCATTCATGTTTTTTAATTATATCAGCTGAGCTTTCAGCGATACCGGTGTGGTTTGAGTCAGAACACATGATTCATTCATGACTTTTTATTTGCGCGAAACATCACTTCAATTACATTTTCATTTGCGTGCTGAGAAATTTATTGCAAACGGGTGTAAAGCTTATAACAGCGGTTACTGATAAAAGTTTTTGAAAACGTGGACCGTATAAACAAAAGTTATAATAAAGCTAAATTAACTATTTTTATGAATCACTGTCTTATATTTAGACCCTGATCTTGATTGCTAACTGAATAAGTAATTCTTATTTTTAGGGTTCCGTAGCCGAATGGCAAAAAACGGAACCCTTATAGATTCGTCATGTCTGTCTGTCTGTCTGTCTGTCTGTCTGTCTGTCTGTCTGTCTGTC
>NWSH02000537.1:8065977-8091692 GCA_002382865.2 Heliothis virescens
CAAAACCGACTTCACAAAAATACACTGAAAGGGATAAAATAAAACTTTTCACATGGCTCTAGAAGTCGGTGGCAAAATAAACATAGTCAACAGACCTGCAGACACCGACTTCTAGAGCCATGTGAAAAGTTTTATTTTATCCCTTTCAGTGTATTTTTGTGAAGTCGGTTTTGTTTTTTTTCCTTATACTAACAAAAATAAATTAACCGCAGCGATTTAATTAACTGTTAAAGCATACACAACAAAAGGAACGTGTTGCTTCCATAAATAATTCTAATCTGTCGCTTCCAATTAGTTCGTGTTTTTGCTGATTACTGTTTCGCTATATTTGCGAAATTGTCTGCGGATTCCGCGCGCCTTGCAGCGGTGTCGCGATTAAGTAACGCTTCAGAAATCGCTTGTTAATACCTAAATGTTTATGCGCTTGCTGTTGCACTTTATCATGCTGATGGATGCAAGCTAAATCGAGCACTTGAATGTATGAATCACATGGACTTGGGTTGCTCTCTGCCATTAACACAGTTAACGGAAATTATCTACATAATCGTCTTGTATGTTTTTCTTCTACTTATCTTCATTTGCAACTAATTATTTGTTTAGTATAATTGTTATTTTTTCTTGCACGTAAAGTGTTAGTTACATGGAAGTCATTTCATTCGAGTTAATTGTTTTTCGTTTAGTTATATTTTGTGTTAATAATTAATTGTTATTCGTTGACTATTTCCTTTAACTAGTTTATCGTGCATGTGTACCTACACTTAGATAAAAAAGGAAACGTCAATTTAGGAACTGTACCTAAATGTTTTAATTAAGTAAATGGTAGGTAACCTTTTAGGTGGAAGGCAATCATCTTTATTGCTTTCCGATAAATATAGCCTTGTGTAATCTAATAATAATAACGCTCTGTTCACGAGTCATATTGCATGGGAGGAATGATATCCAATGAAAAGTTGTCCTGTTGATATGATAAATTATAATGGATAAACCGGGGCTTAGACTGCTTTTTAACCAATTAGTGATACAAACCAGCAACACAAACAAAATAATAGACGTGTTACGAATGTCGCGATTAGAGGTTAATTTAATTAAACGATTAAGCAATGTGATTAAGGCTTGAGTATGGGTATCACCAAACAATCGATTAGGTTTAGCCTAAACATAGTATTATAGTAATAGAAACAGGTATACTCGGTTGACTTAACAAAGCTCCGCTCGCTGTTCGCTCACCACCAGTTTAGTCGTGACGTCATAGACGGGGACGATGTGCTAGAACAACATAGTTATAGAGGGTGCTCACAATGCCAGCTTGTGTTTGCATTCGTCAAATAAAAATGATTTGTTTGCTGGTGAACGAGTTGACGACTGAATCAAAGCTTCTAAATATACAATCTTATAATAAGTTTCACCTGACGGCTTCTTACATGGTATAGTTACAACTTTGTAGAAATAACAAAGTCTGGAGAGTTAATTATCGCTCCCTCCAAATAATGCTTAAATCGAATTAACCGTTCCCAAAGAATTTCAATAGACCTTATCGCCAGAAACTTCTTCTTCTTCCTAGCGTATGCCCCGTCTCGTGACGGAGTCCGCTTTCCGTATCTTCTCCTTCCAATTCGCTTTGTCTTGGACATCTTCTTCTTCGACTTCGATATCTTTCTTTACAATACTCATCCACCCTAATTTTGGCCTACCTCTGCTCCTTTTGCCGGATATGTTGAGATTGAGTGTCGCATTGCCAATGTACTCAGGTGGTCTCCTTTTTACATGTCTGTACCATCGCAGCCGGTGGTATCGCCAGTAACGACCCAGTTTATTCACATAAGTACGTTCTTTCTTCCTGCCAGGTACGCTAAGCTGGCGCAACCAGCACTTCTCCCTCGACAACGACAAGATCCTGCTCCGCGGCTGCGTACTACGCAATACGCAGTGGTGCTATGGCGTTGTCGTGTTCGCCGGGAAGGACACCAAACTCATGCAGAACTCCGGCAAGACCAAATTCAAGCGCACCAGCATAGATAGGCTACTTAATTTTCTTATTATAGGGGTAAGTCTGATCTTTTCTTTATTTTATTTAAAAACTGAAAATATGGTGTGTTGAACAAGACTGGACATTTAGGTGTGAATTTTAATGTAAATCTGTCATTTGGTAGACAAAGCAATCTATAGAAAACTTGGTTTCCCAGTTATTTGATTATGGGGTTTAGATGATTGTGTATTCTACGACCAAATTTTGCATTTCAATTAGTAGAATATAGTCGGTTTTTCCTTACACGTAATCTGAATATCAACCGCTGCACGATTTCTTACGCAATGTTTAAGAGTGCTTGCAAAAGTCAGCGCCCCTCAGTTGTTTTATGGTTTCTAACATCACTTAATTGTAATTTCATTAAAAGAAAATTACATGAACTATGTAAAAAATCGTGCCAAAAATTATTTATTATTTGACCACTACTTAGCAAAGTATAGTTCTCCAATTTTTTTTATCGTTACGCAACATTGCGCTAGTAGCTGCACAAAAACATCGAGTTTTTCGAGGTCTGGAATTTGACTTAGCTTTACATACATACGTAGCTGTACAGACGTTAGCACATCGAGTTGTAAATTTTGACAGATTGAGGTAGATTAATGTGCTGGCGTCTGTACACCATACTACTAGTTTGTAACGAAGTGCTGTCTCCACAGATAGTATTCTTCCTGCTGTCGATGTGCGTGTTCTGCACGGTGGCGTGCGGCGTGTGGGAGTGGCTGGTGGGCCGCTACTTCCAGGCGTTCCTGCCGTGGGACACGCTGGTGCCGGCCGAGCCCACGTGGGGGGCGCTCGTCATCGCGCTGCTCGTCTTCTTCTCCTACGCCATCGTC
The DNA here is from genome assembly GCA_002382865.2 of Heliothis virescens. NCBI lineage: Eukaryota > Metazoa > Arthropoda > Insecta > Lepidoptera > Noctuidae > Heliothis > Heliothis virescens. The sequence continues at coordinate 8,068,837 of NWSH02000537.1, forward strand.
ATGAACACTGTCGTGCCTATATCGCTATATGTGTCTGTTGAGGTTAGTCACACTTGACAATATTATTTCTTTCTTATTAGTACCATGCCAGTGTCAAAAAACTATTTTAGTATATTTATTTGTTGTTATAGCGGCAACGGAAATACATAATTTGTGAAAATTTCAGCTTTCTAGCTATCACGGTTTATGAGATACAGCCTGGAGACAGACAACGAAGTCTTAGTGATAGGGTCCCGTTTTACCCTTTGGGTACGGAACCGTAAAAAGGTTTATAAATACAAACATACTACACTTAAAATACACGATTTGTAATATAACAGAATAGTTTTAGTTACCTAAAATTCGGTTTTGCTGAAAAACATGAAGGAAAAATTGATTTTTTTTTGCATTGATTTACGAAAATGATTCATTAATGATTCACAATCAATGACGCAAAATTGCCCCCAAAATGTACTATTCTAAGTTAGACTTTGCGGCAGAGTTTACCGTGAAATTATTTTTAATTCTGTTGGATTTATATCTTCTGGTTATGCGTTTATTTTGATCCATCAGAGCGACACTCTTCGTTGTGATATTTATAAACAATCGTGCATCTATTGTTTTTTTTCTAAATCAATGTGTTTATGCCGCCCTACTGATTTGATCAAGTTCTACATGATAGCGTGAATGTACTTCAAAGGATGCGTCAAACTCCTTAACCTCGTCTTTGTGGAATTAAAATATGCAAGGATACGTCTATTAATCACGGGAATATAAATATGAAAAAGGCATGCATCTATAATTGAAAAATTTCCATTCCCAATGATTAATTACGAACAAGAAATACCACTTGATGCCGTTAATTGCGTGACTAATCTAACTAGTATTCTTATCTGTTTCTAATAACAACAATCATGTAGCTAGGTAATCGTGTAGGTAGTGTAATGTACTGAAAATTTTCTGTTCTAGGTTATAAGGTTTGCCCAAAGTTTCCTTATAAACTGGGATGAGAAAATGTATTACGAAAAGACTGGAACGGCGGCGAAGGCGAGGACGACCACGTTGAATGAGGAACTCGGTCAGTATTCCTGATTTGGCTAAGCATTTTTAATTGTCAGGTGTATAGGATAGTATGATTGTGATTTATTTTCTTTCCAGGCCAGATCCAGTACATATTCTCAGATAAAACGGGCACTCTCACTCAGAACATAATGACGTTCAACAAGTGTTCGATAGCAGGCGTCTGCTACGGAGACGTCGTCGACGAGACCACCGGTGAAACCATAGAGCTCGCCGAGGTACGTCATGTACGTTCAGTTCCATACTGCCACCGAACAAGTACCACTTTCAAATATTTCAACAGCACATGCCATAGACTAGACCATAGACACGATATGCATGTAGGTTGATGCAGTCTTACAATAAGCACTTGAAGGGACGCGCACGTCCACAAGTTCACATCTTTGATTTTGCATGTGTTTGACTTGATTTTTTCATAAAGAAAGTATTTTGAAGTTTTCACGTTTGGTACTGTAAATGATGGAATTTGTCCTCGTTCGCTCACGCTTTCGGGCCATGTGAAGTGTTTGAATTTTTTGTCATGTCATGTCATGTCATTATATTTGTGTTCGTTTTACAGTTAGTTTGTGGATCATAATACCACCTGAGTATCATGTTTGTGTAATTAATATGTTCACTACACGGATGAAGTTTTCACTCGAGCATCACTAGATAGATAGAATTTGGTTTGAGTTTTTTTGCATGGTCACACACCACATTAGTGGCATAAGAACGTGCCTGGACAACAAACACATGAAATGGGGACATGGGTCATGTTTAGTTCCAATCCTACAAAATCACTTCAATAAAATAATGGTCATTATAAGCATGATAGATAGACATGAAGACTGGGTTCAACTGTTTATAAAAAAGTTGAACATCTATAGCCCGGCAAATTCCAATGATACGTTCCCATGGATTGCCGGCGACATCTGACTCTGGTGTTAATCGAAGCATTGTTGGCGAAGTGACTACCCCACGTGGACTATCCGAGTGTGTCAAACGAATATGCCAGGCTAAAGGTGTTCAATTGTTTAAAAAGTTGAATGTCTAGTCGCGTTAGGCGTAGCGTAGGTAGCGTGTAGGAGCGTGAGGCAGCCTCAGCTGACGCTGTCGTGTCCGCAGCCGGGCGGGCGCGGGGCGGGCAGCGGCGCGGGCGCGGCGCGCGCGCGGCTGCTGGAGCTGGAGCAGGACGCGGGCCGCAGCACGCCCGGCGCGCGCCGCCCGCGCGTACGCACCACCGTAACTGTTCTGCTGCCCCGCGGCAATACGTGGCTCCCGCCGCCGACCTGTTCCGCGCGCCACACCCGCGCATACACAATCTTAATAAATAAAAAAAAAACTATTATAACCAGATTCTAGTAAAACATCCAGTGTTGATAAAAAAATATGACAGCACTCAATTTACTCCAATAATCTAAAAATCGCATGTTCGGACAGGCGTGTAGGTTGGCGTGCGGAACGATAATAATTCAACGGGCTATCCAAAAGCGATCATTTCGAAAACTCGTCTTGCTTGTTTTCAGTTACATTAAATGTGCGCTATCAACATTATGTTCGCTTTTTACGGATATGACTTGTACTGCATATCTTCGAGTCGATGTTTTCTCAGTTTGGCTCGTATTGCGGGCGGGCAGCGGAACTGTCTAGCGCCTGTGTTTCCGTGCATATGATCTGTATGACCTTCTCAGCCTCCCCTATTGTATCTTTGGAATGTTTCGAGCTAACCCACACGAGTGAAGTAGCAAGTCTCCTAGTGAGACTCGCTCAGCACTAGTCTACAACTAAGCCCTATGACCTACTTCAGCTATACTAAATGAAATTATTACTATTCTCTTCTATGTTCTATATTAAAGCTTATTTTAATGACCTGACAAAATTAACCAGAAAAATAAAATCTAAATATTTACCTATTCACAAAATAATTTTCTTATATTGTATTTAATGAATTAAACATACACACACGACCAAAAAATGTAACAACAGTAACAACAATTTTTGTGATCATTTCATAAGTATAACAATATGTACTAAGTGGTGTCTGCCATTACGGTAACATCATACATACACACATACATAGGTATTTCCTTCTCTTTTGGGATATTCCTACTGGGCCCTATCTAATGTTTCCCACACACTATCCGCTAATGTATAAATGTAATTAACCAATGGTATCAATGTTTCATGTCTGCATGTTCGCTTTGCATCGTGTGTTTCTTGTTACAAGCTTTAACAATATTAATTAACAGCTATAATATAGCAACAAATCTACGAAAAACATTTTTAAATAAAAACATATAAATTAAATTTTAAAATAAAATGTCATGAAAAATGTTGTATGGGAATGGCAACACAGAAAATGAACTGGCAATACTTTCATAATAATTTCAGTGCTAAAAACTTGTCCCTTTGTAATTGGAACTAACTACGCCACAAAACTTTACTTTGCTCATTGTTTTCAATCGATGTTACTTTAGCCTTTAGCCTATTTAGTTTTAGTATAAACATCTTCCTTTGTTGCGAAACATAGACTTTACAAAGCCATTTCTGCTGTCGCTTCTCCCATTTACAAAGGCTCGTAGATTTGTCGCGATGTATCCAGCTTTTTGTTTCTGACATAGTTATTTATGCGTACAACAGAGTTCTGAACCGTTGGACTTTTCGTTCAACCCTGAGTACGAGCCGGAGTTCAAGTTCTTCGATGGCACGCTGCTGGACGCGGTGAAGAGGGGCGATAAGAACGTGCACGATTTCTTTCGCCTGTTAGCACTGTGTCACACGGTCATGCCCGATCAGAAGAATGGTCGGCTGGAATACCAGGTGAGGAGTATAGAATTAGTTCCCATATTATGGTCGACTTTTGGTACTGTTTCCATCGATAGTGTATAAAAAGTTTCTGAAGCAAATTTTTGGATCAAATAAGACTTTTTTGGTTTGAAATCAATTAATGTTTAGTAAATGGAGTCAAAAAATATGGATATCGCAACAATTTTTACCCTAAAATCAGTTGATTCCTATCAAAATTCATGTTAGAGAATTTTCAATGTTGAATAGTTAGAATACTGGTAGATATAAAAATGTTTCTAAGTTTCCTTAGATAAATAAAATATGGTTAAGGTATTTATGATGTCTAATTAATTCGGTATGTTGTTGTTGTAGGCGCAATCGCCCGACGAGTCCGCGCTGGTATCCGCAGCCAGAAATTTTGGTTTCGTGTTCAGAGAACGCTCGCCTAATAGTATTACAATAGAAGTAATGGGTAAAACAGAGGTATGTACAAATCAAAAAAGTTTTAATTTATTAATTTAAAATAATAATAATTGTATTAATACTAGTCTTTTGTTTCAGGTGTATGAATTGTTATGTATATTAGATTTTAATAATGTTAGGAAAAGAATGTCCGTGATATTGAGGAAGGATGGTGAAATTAGGTTATATACAAAAGGTGCTGATAATGTAATATATGACAGATTAAAAAGTGGTAACCAAACTGAAGTGAAGTCTAAGACGCAGGAACATTTAAATGTGAGTTTATTTTGTGCTTTTTTGTTTCAAAATCTTACAATTTATTCAAGAAAACGGAAATGTGAACATCATGTGAACGAAGGAGAAATCGGTTTCAAACGTAAGCCTTGCGGTAGAGCGAGAGGAGCACTCGCTCGGTTGTTTTGAAAGCCCACGGGAAATGTGTTTCACATTATGTTGAAGCTAAATTGACTTCACGTGAAGTGTCGTCACCTTTGACGTTGTGGGTTAGGGCTGGCGTTGACCTACGCTATGGAACTGGAACTTTGTTTTTAAAGTGATTTTTGACGTGACAACGTCTTATAATTCGATTGAGCCGGCTGCACGCACGAAAAAACATGACTCATGCGGTGTTACCTCGCTCTGAGGCGTTCCATGTAATAAGCATGATAGATAGACATGAAGACTGGGTTCAACTGTTTATAAAAAAGTTGAACATCTATAGCCCGGCAAATTCCAATGATACGTTCCCATGGATTGCCGGCGACATCTGACTCTGGTGTTAATCGAAGCATTGTTGGCGAAGTGACTACCCCACGTGGACTATCCGAGTGTGTCAAACGAATATGCCAGGCTAAAGGTGTTCAATTGTTTAAAAAGTTGAATGTCTAGTCGCGTTAGGCGTAGCGTAGGTAGCGTGTAGGAGCGTGAGGCAGCCTCAGCTGACGCTGTCGTGTCCGCAGCCGGGCGGGCGCGGGGCGGGCAGCGGCGCGGGCGCGGCGCGCGCGCGGCTGCTGGAGCTGGAGCAGGACGCGGGCCGCAGCACGCCCGGCGCGCGCCGCCCGCGCGTACGCACCACCGTAACTGTTCTGCTGCCCCGCGGCAATACGTGGCTCCCGCCGCCGACCTGTTCCGCGCGCCACACCCGCGCATACACAATCTTAATAAATAAAAAAAAAACTATTATAACCAGATTCTAGTAAAACATCCAGTGTTGATAAAAAAATATGACAGCACTCAATTTACTCCAATAATCTAAAAATCGCATGTTCGGACAGGCGTGTAGGTTGGCGTGCGGAACGATAATAATTCAACGGGCTATCCAAAAGCGATCATTTCGAAAACTCGTCTTGCTTGTTTTCAGTTACATTAAATGTGCGCTATCAACATTATGTTCGCTTTTTACGGATATGACTTGTACTGCATATCTTCGAGTCGATGTTTTCTCAGTTTGGCTCGTATTGCGGGCGGGCAGCGGAACTGTCTAGCGCCTGTGTTTCCGTGCATATGATCTGTATGACCTTCTCAGCCTCCCCTATTGTATCTTTGGAATGTTTCGAGCTAACCCACACGAGTGAAGTAGCAAGTCTCCTAGTGAGACTCGCTCAGCACTAGTCTACAACTAAGCCCTATGACCTACTTCAGCTATACTAAATGAAATTATTACTATTCTCTTCTATGTTCTATATTAAAGCTTATTTTAATGACCTGACAAAATTAACCAGAAAAATAAAATCTAAATATTTACCTATTCACAAAATAATTTTCTTATATTGTATTTAATGAATTAAACATACACACACGACCAAAAAATGTAACAACAGTAACAACAATTTTTGTGATCATTTCATAAGTATAACAATATGTACTAAGTGGTGTCTGCCATTACGGTAACATCATACATACACACATACATAGGTATTTCCTTCTCTTTTGGGATATTCCTACTGGGCCCTATCTAATGTTTCCCACACACTATCCGCTAATGTATAAATGTAATTAACCAATGGTATCAATGTTTCATGTCTGCATGTTCGCTTTGCATCGTGTGTTTCTTGTTACAAGCTTTAACAATATTAATTAACAGCTATAATATAGCAACAAATCTACGAAAAACATTTTTAAATAAAAACATATAAATTAAATTTTAAAATAAAATGTCATGAAAAATGTTGTATGGGAATGGCAACACAGAAAATGAACTGGCAATACTTTCATAATAATTTCAGTGCTAAAAACTTGTCCCTTTGTAATTGGAACTAACTACGCCACAAAACTTTACTTTGCTCATTGTTTTCAATCGATGTTACTTTAGCCTTTAGCCTATTTAGTTTTAGTATAAACATCTTCCTTTGTTGCGAAACATAGACTTTACAAAGCCATTTCTGCTGTCGCTTCTCCCATTTACAAAGGCTCGTAGATTTGTCGCGATGTATCCAGCTTTTTGTTTCTGACATAGTTATTTATGCGTACAACAGAGTTCTGAACCGTTGGACTTTTCGTTCAACCCTGAGTACGAGCCGGAGTTCAAGTTCTTCGATGGCACGCTGCTGGACGCGGTGAAGAGGGGCGATAAGAACGTGCACGATTTCTTTCGCCTGTTAGCACTGTGTCACACGGTCATGCCCGATCAGAAGAATGGTCGGCTGGAATACCAGGTGAGGAGTATAGAATTAGTTCCCATATTATGGTCGACTTTTGGTACTGTTTCCATCGATAGTGTATAAAAAGTTTCTGAAGCAAATTTTTGGATCAAATAAGACTTTTTTGGTTTGAAATCAATTAATGTTTAGTAAATGGAGTCAAAAAATATGGATATCGCAACAATTTTTACCCTAAAATCAGTTGATTCCTATCAAAATTCATGTTAGAGAATTTTCAATGTTGAATAGTTAGAATACTGGTAGATATAAAAATGTTTCTAAGTTTCCTTAGATAAATAAAATATGGTTAAGGTATTTATGATGTCTAATTAATTCGGTATGTTGTTGTTGTAGGCGCAATCGCCCGACGAGTCCGCGCTGGTATCCGCAGCCAGAAATTTTGGTTTCGTGTTCAGAGAACGCTCGCCTAATAGTATTACAATAGAAGTAATGGGTAAAACAGAGGTATGTACAAATCAAAAAAGTTTTAATTTATTAATTTAAAATAATAATAATTGTATTAATACTAGTCTTTTGTTTCAGGTGTATGAATTGTTATGTATATTAGATTTTAATAATGTTAGGAAAAGAATGTCCGTGATATTGAGGAAGGATGGTGAAATTAGGTTATATACAAAAGGTGCTGATAATGTAATATATGACAGATTAAAAAGTGGTAACCAAACTGAAGTGAAGTCTAAGACGCAGGAACATTTAAATGTGAGTTTATTTTGTGCTTTTTTGTTTCAAAATCTTACAATTTATTCAAGAAAACGGAAATGTGAACATCATGTGAACGAAGGAGAAATCGGTTTCAAACGTAAGCCTTGCGGTAGAGCGAGAGGAGCACTCGCTCGGTTGTTTTGAAAGCCCACGGGAAATGTGTTTCACATTATGTTGAAGCTAAATTGACTTCACGTGAAGTGTCGTCACCTTTGACGTTGTGGGTTAGGGCTGGCGTTGACCTACGCTATGGAACTGGAACTTTGTTTTTAAAGTGATTTTTGACGTGACAACGTCTTATAATTCGATTGAGCCGGCTGCACGCACGAAAAAACATGACTCATGCGGTGTTACCTCGCTCTGAGGCGTTCCATGTAAGGCTTGAAGTGCAAGCGAGAGCGCGGAACGAGCGGCAAAGAGGCACAATCGGCTTTGCGTTCGGCAGCGTTCGACATCCGTCTCTCTCCTGCTTGAGTGAAAAATGCTACCATTCCATCAGTATTTTCTTAAGACGTTGTCACGTTCAATTATCGTCAGTAAACCGATTTTACAGACAACCGTTTTTTTTTGTGTATATTTTATTTACAAGGTAAATATTGTTTATAGAAATTCGCCGGCGAAGGTCTCCGGACGCTGGCGCTAGCGTGGAGGCCGCTGGAGGAGCGCTACTTCTCAGAGTGGAAGCGCCGCCACCAGGCCGCCGCGCTAGCGCTGCACGACCGGGACGAACAGCTCGACGCCATCTACGAGGAGATCGAGACTGACCTGCTGCTCATGGGTACGTACACTGCGACGTCACACGCGCACGACCACTGCAAGCGCCGCCACCAGCGCCAGTAAACCGGTTCTATAAATGTAGTACTATCATCATCATCTGCCTAGCCTTTTCCCAACTACATTGGGGTCGGCTTCCAGTCTAACCGGATGCAGCTGAGAACCAGTGTTTTACATGGAGCGACTGCCTGTCTGACCTCCACAACCCAGTTACCCGGGTAATCTGGTACCCCCTGGTAAGACTGGTTTTTTCTACATTTATTTCGTACGTAATGCCCCCATAGCCCACGCGGGGTGGCGGGGGACGTTACCGTCAGCAGCGCTAGCACACGACTCTCNTTCTAGCTATCACGGTTTATGAGATACAGCCTGGAGACAGACAACGAAGTCTTAGTGATAGGGTCCCGTTTTACCCTTTGGGTACGGAACCGTAAAAAGGTTTATAAATACAAACATACTACACTTAAAATACACGATTTGTAATATAACAGAATAGTTTTAGTTACCTAAAATTCGGTTTTGCTGAAAAACATGAAGGAAAAATTGATTTTTTTTTGCATTGATTTACGAAAATGATTCATTAATGATTCACAATCAATGACGCAAAATTGCCCCCAAAATGTACTATTCTAAGTTAGACTTTGCGGCAGAGTTTACCGTGAAATTATTTTTAATTCTGTTGGATTTATATCTTCTGGTTATGCGTTTATTTTGATCCATCAGAGCGACACTCTTCGTTGTGATATTTATAAACAATCGTGCATCTATTGTTTTTTTTCTAAATCAATGTGTTTATGCCGCCCTACTGATTTGATCAAGTTCTACATGATAGCGTGAATGTACTTCAAAGGATGCGTCAAACTCCTTAACCTCGTCTTTGTGGAATTAAAATATGCAAGGATACGTCTATTAATCACGGGAATATAAATATGAAAAAGGCATGCATCTATAATTGAAAAATTTCCATTCCCAATGATTAATTACGAACAAGAAATACCACTTGATGCCGTTAATTGCGTGACTAATCTAACTAGTATTCTTATCTGTTTCTAATAACAACAATCATGTAGCTAGGTAATCGTGTAGGTAGTGTAATGTACTGAAAATTTTCTGTTCTAGGTTATAAGGTTTGCCCAAAGTTTCCTTATAAACTGGGATGAGAAAATGTATTACGAAAAGACTGGAACGGCGGCGAAGGCGAGGACGACCACGTTGAATGAGGAACTCGGTCAGTATTCCTGATTTGGCTAAGCATTTTTAATTGTCAGGTGTATAGGATAGTATGATTGTGATTTATTTTCTTTCCAGGCCAGATCCAGTACATATTCTCAGATAAAACGGGCACTCTCACTCAGAACATAATGACGTTCAACAAGTGTTCGATAGCAGGCGTCTGCTACGGAGACGTCGTCGACGAGACCACCGGTGAAACCATAGAGCTCGCCGAGGTACGTCATGTACGTTCAGTTCCATACTGCCACCGAACAAGTACCACTTTCAAATATTTCAACAGCACATGCCATAGACTAGACCATAGACACGATATGCATGTAGGTTGATGCAGTCTTACAATAAGCACTTGAAGGGACGCGCACGTCCACAAGTTCACATCTTTGATTTTGCATGTGTTTGACTTGATTTTTTCATAAAGAAAGTATTTTGAAGTTTTCACGTTTGGTACTGTAAATGATGGAATTTGTCCTCGTTCGCTCACGCTTTCGGGCCATGTGAAGTGTTTGAATTTTTTGTCATGTCATGTCATGTCATTATATTTGTGTTCGTTTTACAGTTAGTTTGTGGATCATAATACCACCTGAGTATCATGTTTGTGTAATTAATATGTTCACTACACGGATGAAGTTTTCACTCGAGCATCACTAGATAGATAGAATTTGGTTTGAGTTTTTTTGCATGGTCACACACCACATTAGTGGCATAAGAACGTGCCTGGACAACAAACACATGAAATGGGGACATGGGTCATGTTTAGTTCCAATCCTACAAAATCACTTCAATAAAATAATGGTCATTATAAGCATGATAGATAGACATGAAGACTGGGTTCAACTGTTTATAAAAAAGTTGAACATCTATAGCCCGGCAAATTCCAATGATACGTTCCCATGGATTGCCGGCGACATCTGACTCTGGTGTTAATCGAAGCATTGTTGGCGAAGTGACTACCCCACGTGGACTATCCGAGTGTGTCAAACGAATATGCCAGGCTAAAGGTGTTCAATTGTTTAAAAAGTTGAATGTCTAGTCGCGTTAGGCGTAGCGTAGGTAGCGTGTAGGAGCGTGAGGCAGCCTCAGCTGACGCTGTCGTGTCCGCAGCCGGGCGGGCGCGGGGCGGGCAGCGGCGCGGGCGCGGCGCGCGCGCGGCTGCTGGAGCTGGAGCAGGACGCGGGCCGCAGCACGCCCGGCGCGCGCCGCCCGCGCGTACGCACCACCGTAACTGTTCTGCTGCCCCGCGGCAATACGTGGCTCCCGCCGCCGACCTGTTCCGCGCGCCACACCCGCGCATACACAATCTTAATAAATAAAAAAAAAACTATTATAACCAGATTCTAGTAAAACATCCAGTGTTGATAAAAAAATATGACAGCACTCAATTTACTCCAATAATCTAAAAATCGCATGTTCGGACAGGCGTGTAGGTTGGCGTGCGGAACGATAATAATTCAACGGGCTATCCAAAAGCGATCATTTCGAAAACTCGTCTTGCTTGTTTTCAGTTACATTAAATGTGCGCTATCAACATTATGTTCGCTTTTTACGGATATGACTTGTACTGCATATCTTCGAGTCGATGTTTTCTCAGTTTGGCTCGTATTGCGGGCGGGCAGCGGAACTGTCTAGCGCCTGTGTTTCCGTGCATATGATCTGTATGACCTTCTCAGCCTCCCCTATTGTATCTTTGGAATGTTTCGAGCTAACCCACACGAGTGAAGTAGCAAGTCTCCTAGTGAGACTCGCTCAGCACTAGTCTACAACTAAGCCCTATGACCTACTTCAGCTATACTAAATGAAATTATTACTATTCTCTTCTATGTTCTATATTAAAGCTTATTTTAATGACCTGACAAAATTAACCAGAAAAATAAAATCTAAATATTTACCTATTCACAAAATAATTTTCTTATATTGTATTTAATGAATTAAACATACACACACGACCAAAAAATGTAACAACAGTAACAACAATTTTTGTGATCATTTCATAAGTATAACAATATGTACTAAGTGGTGTCTGCCATTACGGTAACATCATACATACACACATACATAGGTATTTCCTTCTCTTTTGGGATATTCCTACTGGGCCCTATCTAATGTTTCCCACACACTATCCGCTAATGTATAAATGTAATTAACCAATGGTATCAATGTTTCATGTCTGCATGTTCGCTTTGCATCGTGTGTTTCTTGTTACAAGCTTTAACAATATTAATTAACAGCTATAATATAGCAACAAATCTACGAAAAACATTTTTAAATAAAAACATATAAATTAAATTTTAAAATAAAATGTCATGAAAAATGTTGTATGGGAATGGCAACACAGAAAATGAACTGGCAATACTTTCATAATAATTTCAGTGCTAAAAACTTGTCCCTTTGTAATTGGAACTAACTACGCCACAAAACTTTACTTTGCTCATTGTTTTCAATCGATGTTACTTTAGCCTTTAGCCTATTTAGTTTTAGTATAAACATCTTCCTTTGTTGCGAAACATAGACTTTACAAAGCCATTTCTGCTGTCGCTTCTCCCATTTACAAAGGCTCGTAGATTTGTCGCGATGTATCCAGCTTTTTGTTTCTGACATAGTTATTTATGCGTACAACAGAGTTCTGAACCGTTGGACTTTTCGTTCAACCCTGAGTACGAGCCGGAGTTCAAGTTCTTCGATGGCACGCTGCTGGACGCGGTGAAGAGGGGCGATAAGAACGTGCACGATTTCTTTCGCCTGTTAGCACTGTGTCACACGGTCATGCCCGATCAGAAGAATGGTCGGCTGGAATACCAGGTGAGGAGTATAGAATTAGTTCCCATATTATGGTCGACTTTTGGTACTGTTTCCATCGATAGTGTATAAAAAGTTTCTGAAGCAAATTTTTGGATCAAATAAGACTTTTTTGGTTTGAAATCAATTAATGTTTAGTAAATGGAGTCAAAAAATATGGATATCGCAACAATTTTTACCCTAAAATCAGTTGATTCCTATCAAAATTCATGTTAGAGAATTTTCAATGTTGAATAGTTAGAATACTGGTAGATATAAAAATGTTTCTAAGTTTCCTTAGATAAATAAAATATGGTTAAGGTATTTATGATGTCTAATTAATTCGGTATGTTGTTGTTGTAGGCGCAATCGCCCGACGAGTCCGCGCTGGTATCCGCAGCCAGAAATTTTGGTTTCGTGTTCAGAGAACGCTCGCCTAATAGTATTACAATAGAAGTAATGGGTAAAACAGAGGTATGTACAAATCAAAAAAGTTTTAATTTATTAATTTAAAATAATAATAATTGTATTAATACTAGTCTTTTGTTTCAGGTGTATGAATTGTTATGTATATTAGATTTTAATAATGTTAGGAAAAGAATGTCCGTGATATTGAGGAAGGATGGTGAAATTAGGTTATATACAAAAGGTGCTGATAATGTAATATATGACAGATTAAAAAGTGGTAACCAAACTGAAGTGAAGTCTAAGACGCAGGAACATTTAAATGTGAGTTTATTTTGTGCTTTTTTGTTTCAAAATCTTACAATTTATTCAAGAAAACGGAAATGTGAACATCATGTGAACGAAGGAGAAATCGGTTTCAAACGTAAGCCTTGCGGTAGAGCGAGAGGAGCACTCGCTCGGTTGTTTTGAAAGCCCACGGGAAATGTGTTTCACATTATGTTGAAGCTAAATTGACTTCACGTGAAGTGTCGTCACCTTTGACGTTGTGGGTTAGGGCTGGCGTTGACCTACGCTATGGAACTGGAACTTTGTTTTTAAAGTGATTTTTGACGTGACAACGTCTTATAATTCGATTGAGCCGGCTGCACGCACGAAAAAACATGACTCATGCGGTGTTACCTCGCTCTGAGGCGTTCCATGTAAGGCTTGAAGTGCAAGCGAGAGCGCGGAACGAGCGGCAAAGAGGCACAATCGGCTTTGCGTTCGGCAGCGTTCGACATCCGTCTCTCTCCTGCTTGAGTGAAAAATGCTACCATTCCATCAGTATTTTCTTAAGACGTTGTCACGTTCAATTATCGTCAGTAAACCGATTTTACAGACAACCGTTTTTTTTTGTGTATATTTTATTTACAAGGTAAATATTGTTTATAGAAATTCGCCGGCGAAGGTCTCCGGACGCTGGCGCTAGCGTGGAGGCCGCTGGAGGAGCGCTACTTCTCAGAGTGGAAGCGCCGCCACCAGGCCGCCGCGCTAGCGCTGCACGACCGGGACGAACAGCTCGACGCCATCTACGAGGAGATCGAGACTGACCTGCTGCTCATGGGTACGTACACTGCGACGTCACACGCGCACGACCACTGCAAGCGCCGCCACCAGCGCCAGTAAACCGGTTCTATAAATGTAGTACTATCATCATCATCTGCCTAGCCTTTTCCCAACTACATTGGGGTCGGCTTCCAGTCTAACCGGATGCAGCTGAGAACCAGTGTTTTACATGGAGCGACTGCCTGTCTGACCTCCACAACCCAGTTACCCGGGTAATCTGGTACCCCCTGGTAAGACTGGTTTTTTCTACATTTATTTCGTACGTAATGCCCCCATAGCCCACGCGGGGTGGCGGGGGACGTTACCGTCAGCAGCGCTAGCACACGACTCTCTCCCGGCGGGTGACCCATCACGCGCGCTCGTGTCACGTCATGTTTCGCTCGCAGACCACGGAAGTGTCAAGTAGAAAAAAATTGTCAAGGCTCTTGAAACATAAGATAATAATCTTTCTCCAGATAAATATACGGTAGTGCATGCCACTCACAAATATGTCAGAGAACTTTCTCCTATTTCTATTTAATTCTTTACAGGAGTGACAGCAATCGAAGACAAATTACAAGACGGTGTACCAGAAACTATAGCGAATCTCAGTATGGCCGGCATTAAAGTGTGGGTCTTAACGGGTGATAAACAAGGTACAATTTAGTGCGACATTTAATTAATTTATAAAGGAAATTGTAATAATTATGATCAACAAATTAATCGTAACTCGTATTTTACTTTACAGAAACAGCAATAAACATCGGCTACTCGTGCCAGTTGCTAACAGATGATATGGCCGAGGTGTTCGTGATAGACGGCGTATCATACGACGATGTAGACAGACAGCTCGCCAAGTGTAGGGACAGCATTAGAGTCGTCAACACGTTTCTACCTCACGGTAAGACTAAAATGTTTCTCCACCTCATATCTGCTAGAGCAAAAAATATTATGGCTCCAAGCTAAATCCATCAGGATAATAAATGAATTTTACTTTTCCGGATTACTTATAATATTTACTTTGTGTAAGAATGTGGAGTATTTTTAATTGATACTTTATGTCACTTGAAGCCAAATGTATGGACCTGTTTAACGCATTTTTTTTGACCCCGTGACTACAATATTTTTCAATAAAGTGTCAACCCTTAGTGCCTTAGCGACCTGGCCGCGCAATGCGCACTTAAAATCGATATTATTAACCTTTCGACTGTCTTAAGTTGCACAGTCCGTCATAATTTTTTTTATTAAAAACTAGCTTTCCGCCCGCGGCTTCGCCCGCGTGGAATTCGTTTATATTGCGGTATAATAAAAGACACACAGCGCCATCTACAATCCATCCATCAAGCAAACAATATTTTTGTTTTCCCTCGGGAATATCTATTTTTTTCGGGATAAAAAGTACCCTATTATTTAATCCGGACTTCTAACTTTACGTCGGCAAAAGCGTGAAAGCGGAACAAACAAACAAACAAACTCACTTTCCGATTTATAATATTAGTAAGGATATAGCATAAGACATGTGGATAAAAAAAATGCTCCAAATGTCTTATGTAATTAATAGGATAGGAGCATTTTTTTTTCTTATGTTGCACTGTGTAACTTAAGACGTTTAAAGGGTGAAGTAAAATGAGTGTATTGCCCGCGGCAGGTCCAGCGGAGGCTCGGCCGTCGGAGGGCGGGCTGGGCGGCGCGGCCAACGGCGGCGTGTCGCGCGCGTCGCCCGGCCGCGCCAACGTCAAGCTCAACGCGCCCGCCGTCTCCGTCGTCACATTTAGGTGGGAACATAACACTCACACAGCACACAGGTAGAGAGACAAAGACACACCTTGTATACATCACCGCTACCCTTACCACGCAGTGTTTGTGCCTCACGTCTGTCTGTGCCAGTCTTGATACAACTAATTTTATCATCATTTGGGGTCCATTTTTTGCCTGAAAGTCGTTCAATTTGGATGACAGTGTAGTTTCACAGAAAAAAGTGTAGTTTCAGAAATAAACACACAAAATATATATCTTTTAATATTGTAGTCAAAGATGTCAAAAATTCTATTAATAATTAAATATGTAATTCGTTCGAATAGTGTGTTCACTAATTATACAAAATATGGTTGTTCATTATAAACATATTTATCTACTTTGTAGATTTTGTGTAATAACAGTTATTTTATCTGTGGGCCGGGGTTACGAAAGCATTCATAGGCTTTAATTGTATTTGTCTGAGTCCGCGCTTCCATTAGTAAATTGTCAATGTCGATACTCCCTATGTGTGTGGCTTTAGCTAAACAAAACATATAATAAATACATATCGCATTAAATGTTCATGTGTTGTCTAACTATGTGTATTAATATTTTTAAATGATTAATCTGCTTATAACAATTCTGATCGTTTAATCGATATTTTGTAATAATCGACTCGTAACCAATGTGTGTCACCTCCCTACTAACATAGTCGTAGTACTACACACTTTTCCGTTTGTACACCAAGCCCGAGTGCTCTTTCTCTCTCTAACCTGTACCGATCTTTTAATCCGGCACCTGTAGAAGACCTGTAGATATCACGATGCTAATGTAGTTGATTTTAATCACATTTGTTGCCATTGAGATTGAATTAAGTACAGACGCCAGCAGGCCAACCTTTGAACTATTGAAGAGATTTGACAGATTGAGGTAGGATGATGTGTTGGCGTCTGTACATGTATTCAACATAGTATCGTATTTACATTTTTATAATCAATGATGCAATTTGTCTACAGAAGTTTCATGAAATATCAACTTCGACATATTACAAAATTAACAAAAAATATTAAATGCACACAAAGTCGCATTAGATAGATAACAATTTGTTTCAAGGATTACTCTCAAACAATATATCAGCGGCAACGAATGTGCTTTATAATTATTTTAAAAGTGATTCAGTATCTATGTTGTGTCTGCGATGTGGATTGTTCACGTTGTGTGTGCCTTGATCAGCTTTATTGTTTTAAGGACCCTTTTATACAATGATCTATGAAAAAAAAAATGATATATAAGTTTTCTCCTTCAGAAAATATGAGACAAGATATTGTGTACTGGATCCTTAAAATGTAAATTGCTATTTCAATGATAATAATTTGTTAAATCGATCTATTCGAAGAGTTAAAGTACCAATTCTGAATCTGAAAATCTTAAATACAGATTTAATTTACCATTACCTATATTAAAAATGGTTCTACAAAGCGTTGGGTATGGTTGTCTCGGTACACTGTAGTAATCAGCGTGTTACAGCAACGAGTACGTGTCTGGCGGCGCGTACGGCGCGGACGCGCACGACCACGCCGACGACTCCAACGGCTTCGCCATCGTCATCAACGGCCACTCGCTCGTGCACTGCCTGCATCCTAAGCTGGAGGAGAAGTTAGTGTTTACTTATTTTCTTGCTGATACTTTAATGATAATGTAAGCCCCAGTTTCACAGGTTCCAGATAAAGTTTTAGATAGCAATCTGACAGATTGAGTGAACTTTTCTATGGCAGTACCTGTTAGATCTTTAGCCTATGAAACTGGCCGTAAAAATTGTATTTAGAACTTGAGAGTCGTGCTAACATAATTATAAAACTTCAGGATCAGTATGAATATGGTGGAAGATGGTTTACCATAAAAGAAAAAGAAAGGGAAGGATTAGACCCTCAGAAAAGGCATCTAAAGATTAATATTTTTCTGTCTTCAAAAGTTTTTTTTTTTGTTTTTCTAACCATGTAGTTAGTCCCGAGTCCAATTTCAACTCAAATCTTTTGCTCAAAGCTTTGATTTGATTTTGTATAACACATTATCTTTTTATGTTCCCCAGGTTTTTAGACGTCGTAATACAATGTCGGTCAGTGATCTGCTGCCGCGTGACGCCGCTGCAGAAGGCGATGGTGGTCGAGCTCATCAAGAAGAGCCGGAAAGCCGTCACGCTCGCCATCGGAGACGGCGCCAACGATGTCTCTATGATCAAAGGTATACTTCGACACAATTTTGGAAGAAGCAAAACAAAAAAAGAAAAAGTGTAGAAAACTTCCCTTAGGAGCTTTTCGTTAATCTAGATTCAGTATTTGATATATCATTCAATGAAAGGCACCCAAACTATGCTGTATGTCCGAGAAAATTACTTTTGTACCAAAATCTAAATCACCTACACTTTTCTTAAAACACATGAATATAATTTTTTTTTGTGCCCGAAACCAAAGAATCTTCCGTTGATAATTCACCAGCATTATCATCACCCAGCCTTACTAAAACTATTTAATTTTTCCTTTCCCAGCGGCCCACATAGGCGTGGGTATCTCGGGGCAGGAGGGCATGCAGGCGGTGCTCGCGTCCGACTACTCGATAGCGCAGTTCCGTTTCTTGCAGCGCCTGCTGCTGGTGCACGGCCGCTGGTCCTACTACAGGATGTGCAAGTTCCTGCGGTACTTCTTCTATAAGAACTTCGCCTTCACCGTCTGTCACTTCTGGTTCGCGTTCTTTTGTGGATTCAGTGCGCAGGTTGGTGCGGTTTTGCATAAAACAAATGACTGTATTATTTGTGTGTCGAGGTTACTATCAGTGTAAACGAAGAGCAAGCAATTCTCAACAATAGCTATTGGTTCGTAAATAGCTTCATTTTCGGTTGGTTGAAATAAACTCCAATAATAACACAAAAAAACGTTAACACTAAATAATTAGCCATCACAAAAGAAACAATTCCTTCTTTACTCCATATCTAAATCACCAGTACTAAAACGTAATGAAACCTTCGCAGACGGTGTTCGACGAGATGTTCATCTCGGTGTACAACCTGTTCTACACGTCGCTGCCGGTGCTGGCGCTGGGCGTGTTCGAGCAGGACGTGGCGGACGCCACCTCACTGCAGTTCCCCAAGCTGTACGCGCCGGGCCACACCAGCCAGCTGTTCAACAAGACCGAGTTCATCAAGTCCACGCTGCACGGCTGCTTCACCTCGCTCGTGCTCTTTCTCATACCTTATGGTGAGTTCATGTTATGGTTCATGTCAATTAAAAATAGCAACAAGTTAATGCCCTTAGATCTTGCAAGACATGCCTCTTGAATTAAGTTTATATTATTGGTAGCCATAGCAAACTGATTTTAAAAGAAATGCTGTGAGTTAACGAGGAAAAGATGTAATTCTTACTCTTCGATGTTCTGATGCTGTACAGATTAGGTAAAACGTGTTATTGATACATTACCTATAAAAAGAAGAACAGTATTGTTTTTTTTGTTCGTAGCTACGTATTAATTGAAACTGAGTCAACTGTAAAAAAATATGGATTAACGCACTTAACATTTTTTTTTATTTCAGGTACTTACAAAGACGGCCTGGCGCCTGATGGCAAGATTTTATCTGATCACATGTTATTAGGAAGTGTAGTAGCAACAATATTAATAATAGACAATACAACACAGGTAACTGGCTATTTTTATAATTGTTTTGAGGTATATTCAAATTGTTTTAATCTAATCATATTCAATTTGTAAAAAATATGAAATCCACCCGGTCTTTTTGGAAGTCAATTGGGGAGGCCTATGTTCAGCAGTGGACGTCCTATGGCTGAAATGATGATGATGAAATGCTACAAAACTAATGAGTTATAACAATCTGATTTCAGATAGCCTTGGACACGACGTACTGGACGGTGTTCAACCATATAACGATATGGGGCTCTCTGGTGTCGTACTTCGTGTTGGATTACTTCTACAACTACGCGATCGGCGGCCCCTACGTCGGGTCGCTGACCGTCGCGCTCACGCAGGCCACCTTCTGGTTTACCGCCGTCCTCACCGTCAGTATCATAGCTGTACACTCGCGCACAAACAATAACAATTATTTGACCTTTTATTTTCATGAAAGATTTAAGCTTACAAAGCCTTTTAATTTCACTGTGAAATCACCAAATTTTGTCACAGTATGCTAGGAAGAAAATGTAGTTGTATAACGTGTGCGCAGATGATCATCCTGATGGTGCCGGTGGTGTCGTGGCGGCTGGCGTGCTCGGTGACGCGGCCGACGCTGGCGGAGCGCCTGCGGGCCCGGCAGCGCTGGCGGGCGGCGGCGCCGGCGCCCCGCACGCCGTCGCCCGCCGCGGCGCGGCGCTCCGTGCGCTCGGCTACGCCTTCGCGCACCAGGAGGGCTTCGGCCGCCTCATCACGTCGGGCAAGATCATGCGCCGCATCCCGCACGCGGACGCGGCGCTGTCGGCGCTGGCGTCGCTGCCGGGCAAGTTCCACGCGGCGGCCGCCGTCGCCGCCCGCGTCGCCGGCGGAGACGCGGGCGCCGACGCAGAACCTGGCGACCGTGGACTTATGATGGCGCCGGCGCCTCGCGCGCCCCCGCACTGTGATAACGTCGGTAGAGTTAAACTTCGTATTGTCCTACTATTGCCTATATTGAATTATATTTGTTGATCGAGATTATATATTGATAGATATTTATCGCGGCCCGCGTCGCGTGGCGCGGGCGGCGCTGAGCCGTTGTTTTGTACTCGTGTCGTTTCGTTCGTTGAGTTAGTCGGTCGGAGTCCGGCCGCCGGGCCCGGGAAATGTGCATTTAGACGAGCCGTCGATATCGCCGGCAGTGAAAACGCGACATGAATGGACTTTTATGTTTTCAAATTGTTATGTTAGTGCCAAAGGAGACTATCAAAAGTTAACAGCAATTGAACTTCTACAAATGTATAATGTCACTATGTTTTAATAATTCGAAAACAATGTACTATATTAACTTTGCCATAATCTAATTGAAACCGGCGACGTTACTGTATTGCGCCTATTTATTGTTATGAGAATGTCAGTTCTGATTGTTATGTACTTAGGACATCTTACATAAAGTATTAATTTAATAAAAAAGATGATATGAACCTACGTAATGTATGTAAATCATTTAAAATATTTTAAACATGTAGCGTTTTAACTGCATGTGAATATTATGATCAACATTTTGCTTTGGAATCAGTTTTTTAATAAAAAAAATAATTCTTAATGCTGTATTTTTATTTATACCTTTGCCTTATTTATTTGAAGGGAATAGAAGGAATGGATATTACAAAGCTATATTATAAAGCTACAAAGTCATATTATAAAGCTAAAGAGTTGTGCGCACTAAAGTTCGGCCGCTCAGAGAATGCGTTTCTGACACATCGCGATTGAACTGACGACGTAACTTTGTAATGGCGTTGCGTTACGATAAAAAAATATTTTTGCTGATTGTTTACCGTTTTAAAAATTAATGAGCATTCAAACAACATTATTATATCAATAATCAATGGATGTTATAATTTTGTGCCAAACTGAGTATCAAATAATTTGGTAAAAACATATTTTTCTAAATCTATACTGCGCTATTACAAGGTTATGTCATTTCATCTTTCATGTCATGTCATCGCTTTATATTTGTAGTGCTGTGCTAAAAATAACAGACAAGTATCGTAATCTGTAACAGTTATACTTGTAATATGAAATATACGTTACGAATCTATATCTATCTTCTATCTATATATATGTTACAGTTAAACCCGTTTTTAGATAGAACGCGATTTCCCTAGTCAGAACTAGTTTTTACTAAACGCCTTTGTTAAAACTAGAAATAACTAGTCAAAACTAGAATTTTGCACTAATAAATTTCATTTGCAGATAAAACTAGTTGTCACGTCCAGCTTTAGTTAAAACTAGCTTTAGAGGAACTTATATTCGCTAAAAGTTAGGTTTTAATGGCAGACACGAATCGCTGTAAATCCGACCCACGTAGTCTTGTCTGCCCTACCCCTAGAGTGTAATTCAAAATCGCGTAGGCGCGAAGGGGCGAGGCGGGCCGCGAGTTGAGGAGCAGGTGGTTGTAACACCCGCCACCGCGGCTGAGGCCGAAGCTGCGGTGGTGAGCGTTAAACCTATCTACGACGATGAACACTGAGAACAGTTTTAACTGACTCGCTTAGGAAAAACGTGTTGTCTAGTAAGAACTAGTTTTAACTGATATTAAATTTTGAGTATTAGTTATTTCTAGTTTTAACAAAGGCATTTAGTAAAAACTAGTTCTAACTAGGGAAAACGCGTTCTATCGGAAAACGGGTTATAACTGTAACATATACATATAATAAAACAGTAAAAAAATCGTGTCTGTACATTAAATATTTTTAGAAGAGGTCATTCTTCTTTTTAACCTACAATTTGAACGAAGCACTTTTTGATATTAAAAAATGATTTAAAAATATACATATATATTTTTCTCAAATGAAATTGTGTATTTTAAACTATCATTTAACCATCATGGATTCCAAAAGCAACCTGCTCATTAAAGTTTTACTCATTTTTCATAATTTCAAAGTTTTTAGAATTAAACGTGTCTTTGAACACCTCCGTCACAAACAAGTTTTTTGTACTATATCAGGTCAGATCTTCATATTTTTATTATTCATATGCTTAACTAAGTAAGAAATATTTACAAACTCTTAGCTCAAAAAAACAGAAACCCTTAGCTGTTAAAAATTATTAAAATAGTTAATATAAAAATGTGACGGAGTGGTATTTTTTTTCTTACACGAATATCAAAGTTAAAATATTCTGTGTTATTCAGGATATTAATTATTATTAAAGGTTTCTAACCTTTTATGTATAGTTTACGGAGGTGAAAAACGTTAGGAAACTGATAAAAACACAAAATATTTCTGATCAAAATAATCAATTTTTTCGAGAGGAAGACAAACTTTTTGTAGGTTAAAAAGAAGAATGACCCAGAAAACAAAAATATGTAGGGTTATTAGGAATTGAAAGAAGAGTAAGAATTCGAAAAAAAAATTTGTCTGTTTGCATGTTTGAATGTTTGTTTGTCTGTTTGCACACGCTAATCTCAGGATCCACTGGACAGATTTAGATGAAACTTGGCAGACATATAGCTTATACAATATGTTATGTTACCCCGTCGGA
>NWSH02000537.1:8096306-8115710 GCA_002382865.2 Heliothis virescens
CTACTCGCTTAGAAAAACGTGTTGTCTAGTAAGAACTAGTTTTAACTGATATTAAATTTTGAGTATTAGTTATTCTAGTTTTAACAAAGGCATTTAGTAAAAACTAGTTCTAACTAGGGAAAACGCGTTCTATTCGGAAAACGGGTTATAACTGTAACATATACATATAATAAACAGTAAAAAAATCGTGTCTGTACATTAAATATTTTAGAAGGGTCATTCTTCTTTTAACTACAATTTGAACGAAGCACTTTTGATATTAAAAAAATGATTTAAAAATATACATATATATTTTCTCAAATGGAATTGTGTATTTTAAACTATCATTAACCATCATGGATTCCAAAAGCAACCTGCTCATTAAAGTTTTACTCATTTTCATAAATTTCAAAGTTTTATCAGAATTAACCGTGTCTCCTTGAAACCTCCGTCACAAACAAGTTTTTTTTACTATATCAGTCAGATCTTCATATTTTTATATTCATATGCTTAACTAAGATAAGAAATATTTTACAAACTCTAGCTCAAAAAAACAGAAAACCCTTAGCGTTAAAAATATTAAAAAAAATAGTTAATATAAAAATGTGACGGAGTGGTATTTTTTTCTTACACGAATATCAAAGTTAAATATTCTGTGTTATTCAGAGATATTAATTATTATTAAAGCGTTTCTAACCTTTTATGTATAGTTTACGGAGGTGAAAAAACGTTAGGAAACTGATTAAAAAACACAAAATATTTCTGATCAAAATAATCAATTTTTTCGAGAGGAAGACAAAACTTTTGTAGGTAAAAAGAAGAATGACCCAGAAAACAAAATATGTAGGGTTATTAGGAATTGAAAAGAAGAGTAAGAATTCGAAAAAAAAATTTGTCTGTTTGCATGTTTGAATGTTTGTTTGTCTGTTTGCACACGCTAATCTCAGGATCCACTGGACAGATTTAGATGAAACTTGGCAGACATATAGCTTATACAATATGTTATGTTTACCCCGTCGGACTCATAAGGTAATTTAGGTTAAGCAATCACAAGACTAAATAAATTTTGAAAACTTTTTAGATTCCTCATAGCAACAATAATAATGAATTTTGAAAAACCTATTTTTTGCCCCAAATGTGCTACAATTTCCCCAAATCAGGCAATTTTAAAAAAGCGACAACACCGATTTCTGTGTATTTGATTTATTAGTGTAGCGTTATTGTGTTTTTAACTTTGAAGTATGCCGACAGCCTTTTCAAAGGCGCACCGCGCGTCCTCAAAGGCGCGCCGCCGCCCGCAGCACGTGTATCATAAATCAGTAGACAATTACTAGAGACGCACTTTTTTGCGATATATTGATTTTTATTATCGATATGTGTCATTATTGTGTTGAATGTTGACTTGAATAGTTTACATGAAGTAGAGTAATTACACATAATAACGAACTGGCTTATGATACGAAGTTGTGAAATTGATACAATCCCGGCAAAATAAACTTATCCAAAAAGTGTTAAACACGAATTAATATTACAATGTAGACGCATCGTTATCTACTAATTATTTAATTATTAATTAACAATTCGTTGGCACTGTTAATTAATAATAATATTTGACAATCACACCTATGATACGAAATATTTTGACTTCAATCGATATCGACATCGACATTTAAAATTTGAATAATATTTAAAGTTACGTCTCTAGTCAAAGGCACCGCCGACTATTGTATTTTAAATTTATTTGGGTTCTATGACCTACGAAGTCATTACCCGGAAGACGATGACCCTTGAACCGTATTGCCATATGATTTTTGTAATTTTATGAATTATTTTAAAGTTTTTTGAGGGGTAATTTTTTACTAGTGTATGGACGAGGTAGTCATAAATGGATCGTATCTGGGTCAGAAACAATACCTTCATGGGACAGACGGGGTTTTCTACATATTGTATATCAGAATAACGAACAAGCTATATTTTTTTGGAAATTCGCTCTTTAAGGGGTAAAAAGGAAGGGGTAAGTTTGTATGAAACTCCGTCAGTTTTGAAGCTAATTCGATTAAAATTAATATTTGGCTATTTGTTAGAAATTAAGAATGACGCAATAGGATTTTTGGAAATTCGCCTTAACGGGGGTAAAAAAGGGGGGGTAAGTGTCTATGAACTCCGTCAGTTTTTTAAGCTAAATCGATGAAAATTAAAGCTGTTTCTGCCCTTCGTTTTGTGACGTTGTCGCTGTTTTTCACACGGACAGCTTTATGTAGCTTTCTCGCGCGTAACTAGCTCCGATAAGCGTTCACTTTAACCGATAGATGGCGTTGTCCATACATTCTAAAAAGGCAGTCAATGCAATGCAATGGTATGGTATGATAAGTCTGAAACATCTTAAATCGTCTCGTGCAACCCGTCGTTTCCCCGGGCTCTTAGAATTCGACATCACGTTTAAATCTTTCATTTTGACGACCCGTTATCGCTGGCATAAGCGACATGTTCCGCGTACGAAGTCGCGGGCAGAAGCTATTGATAATAATATAATTAAACATGTAGGCGAAGATGATGATGAAGACACCACCTCCTCAAACGAATCGGAGTCTGATTAATATTCTGTACGCACATTCAATTCAATGTACTTACTTTATTGCATAGAAATACAGATTGTAACTTTGTAACAAAGAATAAATAAAACAATTTTATAATATGAATATTACCTTTTTTTGGTTTCCACTTAAATAATTAAAATATAAATTTAAATGATTCCACTAATTTAAAACGAAAATAATCTTAAGATAATGCGGCGGTTCATTTTGGAGGAACTGTTACGAACTCAGTGTTATGTTGTGCCCATCACTAGTCGTGTCTAACTGACAGGTGTCAGGAACGCATTCTCTGAGCGGCCGAACCTCAGATTAATGAAGTACATAGATAAAGAGTATTTTAGCAGAAATCAACAACTGTAATGCCATCCCAGTCCCGCAAAAAGGAACTCGTATTCGATAAAACAAGATGGCAATGTTTTTATCACCATGCCAAATTCAAGCCGCCAAATGCCCTCGTTGTCAAACGAGTGTCATACGCTGTCAAAAGCTATCTTATTTGGTAGGATGTTACTCAAGTCTTATATATCATTAGATGATAATTTTGACGTTTTGAGTAGTAGGTCATTTCGACCCTTAGGGATAATCTATTGTGTCATTTATCTAAGGGCCGAACCATAATCTCAAACACTATTGGACTGATTTGAAGATTTATGTAGGCAACTATTTAGGGGTAGCCTAGACGTTCAATTAAGTTGCGCAATATTACGAATGGGGCGGGCAAGTGTCAAAGTGGCGCTAGCGTGTTAAGGACCATTAACAAAACAGTTTTGTATGGAAATTCGAGATTAAAGTTAATTATTAAGAAATTGCCTTAGAGTTGTGTACCAGATTGTATGGAAGCTGGAGGCCACTGCTTTCCTCGAGATAATAAACTAAAAAAATTGGGGCTCAAAGCCATAAAGCGAGTAAAATTTGAACCTAAAAGTAGGGCAAGAGGGTGTCATAAACATTTTAAGGAAATTGACTATGAAAAGATTAATAAATACTCAGGTATGTATTTAAAGTGATTACATTGAATACGACTAGGTCATCAACAACAATTCCCTCTTATTTGTTCGTAAAACACGCATAACCTATAAAAGAAAAACTGCCCATAATTCACAAACAAACTAATGAATGGCCTTCTCATCAATGAATCGTCCGTGAATCAATGAATCGTCCTTCCGTATCTCATTCAGGTCACCCGCCCGCCCCGCACCAACTCACAATTTGACTTTACTCTGACTCTGACAGTCTTTGATCTGACATCTGTCATAGGTCCTTAGCGCACTGGCGCCATCTAGATAAGCTTTCACTTGCACGCCCCATTGCGCAAAATTTACCTTAGGCGTTCCCTAGACGATCAATGAAATTACGCAATATTACGAATTGAGCAAAAGTGACCGAGCATTATTTTTTAGATCATGCCTGTTGAAAATATTTAAAAGGGGTATTCGTCATTGACAATTTCAGAAACAGTTTTAGGATACATCACAAACCATCTGCATACCACCTTAGTACATACAAGGACCCGCAGACTGCAATCGCAGGAGAAAATTCGGCGGAGCGAGTGTGATCCATTGACATATATTTGTACGTAGTACATACAAATACATCGATGGATCTAGACGTGCCGTATTCCAAGCACGGCACCGCATTGCTATTTAATTCATCGACTTTCACGTGTTACGTGATAACTGGTACTGTGGTCTGCGGTCTTGGATCGCCGCACTTGGATCATCTTCACAGACATTCATAAAAACGAGTACAGTTGCAGACTGTCGCTTGCGGCCATTCTGGACTTGTACTTGGCCCAGTGCAAAAATACCTACAACTTTTAATTGTACAACTATTTTGTTGCTCTTTGTATGTTTGAAGGTTTTCATATATTGCTTTAGATCTTCAAACTGACGAACAAACTTCAAAAGTTTGGCAGACACTGCAGTCTCGAGCTGTGGCTGTTTCTCAAGCCGCCAAGAGTTTAGCGAGAGCAATTTTCACAATTGCACTGTCTTGTTCCATAATAATATCTTTGCGTAAGATTCTTTGCGCATGACACATAGCGTCATATCTGTCACTGTCATAAAAGTAAATATTGATTTTCTGAATAGTACGGCACCACCTGTCATTAGTATTGATCGCGCTTCGCGAAGGTTAAAAAAAACAGGTGCTTCATTCCTGCTTTTGGTCAAATTATAATTAAAAATGAGTGAGTTTTACCATATTGTTCCTTGGTACGATAGTGAGGAGTGGCACAGAGTGTACGAAGGTATAACATCAGACGAACATTCGAGCAAAGAAGATGCACTAAATCATTTACTCGTGTGGAAAGCCAGATGTCCTTCACTGCCGTCTGGCATAGAGTCAACTTTGAGCTTACTGCAAGTTTATGTTGAGGATTCAAAGAATTCTAATGATGTGGCTAATGATCAACTACTGCGCCTAGCGTATTCATCCGCCATCATGCGATTTGTCAACCACATGCTGGATACCGAAACAGTTAAAGGTACAAGTTTATATCAAGCAGCTAAGACCTTGGGGGTTCCTGACTGGATTGTAGATCTACGTCATGATACTGCTCACAGCAATACACTTCCAGCCATATCATTGTTACGAGAAGCGTGTTCTATCAGCTTAAAGTGGCTGCAAACAAATTATTGGGACAACCACAAGCTGTACATTCAGGACTATGTGTGTGGACAAAACAACGTGAACGCAACTGATACATTAAAAATTCAAGCATTGATAAATTTTTGCATTTCATTGGGAATATGCACAAATTCAAAAGTAAAGATAAGGAATTTATCTGAAATACCAAATATGGCAATGAGGGAATCAATTGTTAATGATGCTAAAGAGCTGCTCGGAGAACACATTGATCTATCTAACCTGAAAACTGTGTCTATTGCGTCACTCATCAATATTATGAACACTCATGGGAAAAAGCTTTTAAAATTCAAGGACGCAAATGCAGTTGTTAATGAGGCATTGCTTGGAGATGATGGACTGTTCTTGTCAAAGGAACTTCTATTTTTCTTTAGCGCAAATGATTTTAAATTTAAAAACAAATTGAATACTGGTTATGTCCAATGTTTTGAAGTCCTGCTCACATTTCTACACACTAATGATTTGTTGCTGAACTTTATATTGGATCTTATAAAATTAACACAAAGACAGGATTGTGGACACTTTAAATCACGACTCGCTGCAATGTGGCTTGCTGAAATTTTGGCAGCTTTGAAAATATCACAAAATGTCATAGAAAAGACGAAAACGTAAGTACTGCAATCACATATATATTTTCAATATTTCACAACCTAGACTTTGGATTTTATTATGCAGTTATGGTTTTTAGGGTTCCGTACCCAAAGGGTAAAACGGGACCCTATTACTAAGACTTTGTAGTCTGTTTGTCTCCATGCTGTATCTCACTAACCGTGATAGGTAGAAAGCTGAAATTTCACAAATGATGTATTTCTGTTGTCGCTATAACAAGAAATACTAAAATTTTTCAAAAAAATTAATAAGGGAGATGGGATACGGAACCCTTCATGCACGAGTCCAACTCGCACTTGGCCGGTTTTTTAGAAATAATGTAAAACTGCATACAGTGAGATGCTACCCATATTATAAACAAGCATGCGACCAGTAAGCTAATTGAACATAGATATACCTAGTTCCCTTCAAACTTTAAGTTGTAACAGAACATTCCGTGAGTGGCTGTAGTGGATAGGTATAGACAAATGTGCAGACTTGTGCTCCAAATTTAGTTTTAAGAGAACTGCATCTTCATGACTTCCATGGATTTCAAAAATAAAGAATTTATACAATTAACATATAGGTACTTGTGAACCAACCGAGACCGGACAACAAAAGTTTACTACTACTCACATTTTATATTTTCGTAAAATAAAATGTAAATTTTTCTCTACTCGCAATGTAAATTGATCACGAGCAAATTCCAAGGCAAAAAGCTAGTATTAAACTAAAAAGAACAATTCACCAGACAATGGACATACAGCTTCCAAATAGATATGGTATTCACAGCTAAAGGTCATAAATATGATCCCGAGACATGTTTTATGTTGTAATAACATAACATGATATTTTTCAAGTGTTTACCTATTATTTATGCAGAAATCAAAAAACTTTATTGCTATACAATAACAAAATCTTTTACGACTTACCTTTCTCCGTCAGTGAGGTCATCATGAAATAAAATACTGTGAATATATCGCTATACGGCAAGAACGCGGTAGCTATAGCGGTAGATTCTTTACCTTGTGAAACTTTAATTTAAATAATAAATAGTATTTTGATACTGCATAGATTCCAATGTCTAATCATTAGGTACTGTTATTCATTCATTTTTTTTGTATATTTCCAGAATGGTTGATGATAAAGTACCGAAGAGAAAAGATTTGATGCAGTTATATGAACATTGGTACCCGGGAAGCAACATTAAAAATGTGCTTGTTTTGGATCTTCAAAAACCCGTTCCTGGAGAGCTACAAGATATAAGATACATTCAACCAATACTAGCTCACTATAATAACTATCTCACGTATTTTGTGGCAAATGCTTTAGATTTGCTTGTGCCAAAACTTAATGTTGAAGTGAGAAAGAGAGTTTGTATCCTAGCAAAATTAATAGCATCTCCACATCAGTTCCCCTCACCTCCATCTCGAACTATCTATACAGCTGACGATGTGCTAATGGACGATGAGGATGTTGTTGAATACTATGATTATGATGAACAATTCACTATTCTGAAGCCCAAGGTCAAAGAACCACCAGCGAAATTCGTTAATTTCATATGGAACTTAGCTACTGATAAACATGACTGGTCTGCATGCCCTATTGGAAAAGTACCTTGGCAGCCAATTGATGTTGGAACGCAAACTAGTAATTAAATGTTAAATTAATATCAAATAAATATTATAACTTAAACATATTGATGTCAAATATATTATTACTAGCAGTTTCCCGCGGTTTCACCCGCGTCTTGCGAGATTTACTATATGTACCCCGACAAACTAAGCCTATAGATGTTTCACGGGAATAGTCTAGCTTTCCAACAATGAAAGAATTTTTAAAAACGGTTCAGTTGTTTCTGAACCTTTAGAGTGCCAACAAAAAAGTTTATCTTTATAATATTCTATGTATAGACAGTAGACAACTTAAACTTAATCATTTATTGAAAAATATATCGAAACATAACTAAAACTTACCCTATTAATGTCAAATATATTAAAAATTAAAATATTTTAACTAAAACTTTACCTATAAATGTGATGTAATTAAATGTAAAACATAATAATTAAACATAATTGGCATCAGAGGCGGATGACGGGGAGTAGCGACCCCGCGGGTACCAAGTGTTCCAGGGAGAGCGTGTCCCTCAACTCCGACCGGCCGGAGTGAACCATGACGGGGGCGTGTCTCCCACCTCTGGCTTGCCTTCATCGGCCGTCCAGAGTGGAGTGTCGCTAGAGTAGGGTTAGTAGCCCTGCTCAGAAGCTGTATATATATGGAGGGCCTATTTATTACATTGTTATTGACAGGTGTAGTTCCCGTAGTTTCCCCATATTCTAGTTCACTAACATCCCAATAGCTCATTAGTAGTTTATTCCATAGTTAGCAATAGTTTAGCACAGAACCAGGGATTGTCCTTGGGTACATTTCTATAGTGTATACAGGGATAATAAACCGGTAAGACTGGAAGCCGACCCCAACGTAGTTGGGAAAAGGCTAGGCAGATGATGATGATGATACAGGGATAATCGTCGGTATTGTGACACTATTTCCAAGTTTATTAAAATCCAAGATGGCCGCCGCTACAATATGGCGGACAACTTAAGATTATTTCAATCCCATCAATATGGGTATCACATGTAAGGGCTTGTTAAGTAAAATACAGTGCACTATACAAAATCACTGAATTATGTTATTATACATACATATTATTAAAACAAAATTATGAATCCCCCACCCAAGTCAAGATCTCGTATCCTGTCGAGGACTGTGTGGCGTTAGGGTGGCTAAAAATGATACGTCGCTAAGGGTACACCACCCAAGTTAAGGTAAAAGGTAAAAGCGCGCCGAAAACTGTATGACATTAGGGTGGATAAAAATGATATGTCGTTAGTGTTTTCCCCTCAAGATTCAGGCACATCTTGTTGTACATAGCCTTGCTCCTCTATTGGACCTCTGGGGGGGTCGACCGTAATAATGTCCATTACTCGTGGGAACAAAATGGTTACAACAAAAAAAACAAACACAAATAAAACAGAAACTGCAACACAACGAAAAAGGAGGCTTCAAAAAGCGAAAGACAAGTATAAAGCTAAACGCGCAAAAGAAAGTGAAGATCAATCTAATAGCCGACTACAGAAACAACGGGGAAAAATAGCGGCAGAAACACCTGAGCAACGTGAGGCCAGGTTATTGAAACGACGTCAGCAATACTCACAGATGCTGGCGTCAGAAACTCCTGAGCAACATGAAGCCAGGTCCACACAGCGACGACAGCAATACACACAGATGCTGGCGTCAGAAACACTTGAGCAATATGAGGCCAGGCTTAAAAAATCACGTGAAAGACAAAGGGAACGGTTAGCTTCGGAAACGCCGGAACATCGCGAAACCAGGTTAGATGAACAACGTGAGCGTAGTCAGCTATGCAGAGCTAAAAATCTGCAGGCGTTTGAGTATGCTATTAACCCATTTTTCATACACGTTTGTGATACTTGCACTAAACGTTACTATCGTAATCAAGTTCATACAGTACGGTTTAACACCGCTGCATTAACATATCCACCCGTAGAGTTAAATAAAAAAAAAGGTAAAAATAATTTTTAAACCTATGCATTGATTACACTAAAATAAAATCGTGGGGCATATTTTAACTGACGATTATAAAATACTAGCTTCTGCCAGCGGCTTCGTCCGCTTCCCGAGGGAACTATTTCCTTTACCCGGATAAAAAATATGTTAGATATACCTATGTTGTTCCTCAGGGTCTATTCTATCTCTGTACCAAATTTCATCAAAATCGGCTCACTGGTTTAGGCGTGAAAGCGTAACAGACAGACAGACAGAGTTACTTTCGCATTTATAATATTAGTAGGGATTGTCCGTGCCCCGCGATTTTATTTTAGTGTTTTATTATATTCAATAATGTATACTATGTGTTAAATAAATGTATCGGAAAAAAACACATTTGACTCATTATTCTTTTTTTTTATTTTCATATTTTGTATACAGTATAATGTTTTGGTTACATTTCATTTATATTGACACATTATAGGATCCCTAAAAATAGTTGAACAATATACATGTTTATATGATACAAGATTCATTATTGATTAACATGTAGGACAAAGTTCACAGTCAAATGACATCAAGTATATAAAACGACCATGTGTAAACAGCTTATTATTGGTCCTTATAGCAAATACAATTACAGGTTGAATAAAAACATGCCAGTTATGTTTCATAATGAAATATCCAACTAATATCTTAAAATTCTTAACTTCAGTTCCATATACATGGGAATTAGTAAACTTAACTGTTACAGTGAAAATTGGCAACAGAAAAATAAAATGTGATGTCACACAATTTTGATAATATTAATTTCCAATGATAATCAACTTGAAACAACAAACTACCATAAAAAATGTAACAATCCAATTATATAATGCACCAAATTGTTAACTGAACAGATTGATAGGCACTTTCTCAAATAAACAGTGGCAAAGACTGTAGCAGTTCTTAAGATAAAATAGTACCTTGCTAAAGACATAGTAACTAATAAATTATTTACATAAACCTTACACAGAACGGGCGAATATCTACATACACTTCTAAAGTGTCAATAAATTCCTAGTTGTAGCCACATTGCACATTCATTAATATTTTCTCGTAAAATAACTTACTTTAAAATTATGAGTATGTTCGCTGAAAGGGGAGCTCTGAAAACAGACAAATACGAATATGCTATCGAGACCTAATCACATTTATATTTAAATTACGTCAAAACAATGTAGAATGTACGTGGCTAATATAAATGTTGACGCTAACAACGCTATACAAGAATGCTAATACATGTCAACCATCAACAACAATAGCTAGACTTTCAGACGAATTTAGCCTAGTTAGAGACTGCTGAAAGCAAACTAGACGAAGGCACAGAAACTACACTAGATTACTGCGACACAACCCCAATTAAAAGAGAATCAAGTTTTTTTTTACATAAAAATATAGTATTTGTTCGGCACCTTGATGAGACATGCACGTTTAAATGGTTCATTAATTTTAAATACTCAACAAATGCAAAAAGTCTTAAAATAGTTTTCCTTTAGCTTTCTGTTCTCTGTAAATTGCTCAAAAGGTACACCTCAGTATCAACTGTGAGATTCAAACAAATTTTGTGGCTTTAAAATGTTACTTACAGATATTTTGTAAGCTTATTACATTATACATAAATAGTTAGTTTATGTTAAACAGTCCATCATAAATATTGAGCTATTTAGTATGTCCACAGACGATAATTAAAACAAGAGGCTTACAAACAATACAAGTTGTCACAGAGTAATTCGTTGTTTGTATAGTAAATTGTTATAACTAATTAATAAAAAGCGGGTAAAATATTTGTGACTTAATAATAAATTCAGTAGCTTATTTTAAGACAGTCTTTTAGAATATGAAAGCAAATTAAGATAGAGGCAAGGTACATGGTGTTTATGATAATTGTATAATCATATTAGCTTATTGTAAAACTTAATAATCCTGTTGAAAGCCAAGTACCATGACAAGAGGAAATGTTTGTGTTATGTTTAATTATACATACATTTACACATAAAATAAGCATTACATGTCGGACATGTAACAACGATAAGTACTCAGGCAATAATATTTAACGTAAAAATATGTCAAAACATAACTTATATTTTTAAGGTCCGAACGGATCACAAAACATTCATTTTTAATATACATACATATAAATTGCTAAAATAGATTTCAATTAAATTCGTCTCTAATGCGACGTAAAGAAATTAGTTACAAATTTTGGTTTAAAAATAATTAATTCATACCTTGTATAGTTTGGAATTGAACATGATAATTACCTAGTCACAGTAGTAGATCACAAAACGTAATTCTAAACCTCATTTTAAAGATGTCTTTGGATTGGCATGTCACCAATTAATTTAGAACAACATACATATTTTACTCGATAATAGCTTGCTGTACCTTTATCGACTCCTTGCTAATTCAATTGGAAAACATTAAAGTCGACAGGACGTAAACCTGAGTGTTTCTATCAATTCTCATCCCAAATGGGAATTATTCTTCTGTATCAACAAGTGGATAACCGCGACATGCCTGCTTATTACAAGCATTAAATTAAATGGAATGAATACACTCAACAAGGTTTAATCTACTCCCTAATAGAAAATTTTGAAAAATACAGTCACATGTCTTTTATTTATCCAACTATTGACAGAAGAGCGACATTGCTATAAATTTTAAAATCACCTTTAGACAAGATTTACATATTTACACAGGGAAAATATATCATAAAATATTTCAGTGCAAAGACGGGTGTAAATATTTTCATGTACGAAAAAATATTGTTTTCATCATACATCACTTGTTTGGGCAGTCACTGATGTTGCGGCGACTTACAGAATAAGCTCATCACTACGTCTAAGTACAGAGTAGAGCGGCTACAACAATATCTACAGTAGCCGTCTGCGCGGCGCGTCACCTATTGCTAGTACATGTATACTCGTCTAAAACAGAGCTCAGTTACACAGCACAGATGTAGTACACAATAAACCATGAACAATCTGCAACTTCACATCGATGGCTATAAGTAGTTACTTCGTCACTAACATTTAGAAAAGTTAGAGGACAGCTCGTAAATATAAAATAAATACTTCACGGTCCGTTTCATAAAACTTAACAGTAATGTAACATTCGATTGTCCTTACAATTTAAAATGTGAAGGAACAAGCACAGGAACATTGTATCTAATTTATTTATACGTTGTCAGGAATGTGAGTAATTTGGGAATGCGAAACTTATCTTTTAGCGCATTGTTTGACAACAGTTCTATAAATGGCAAAACGGGGACATTTTTGCGTAGTTAATGGGTCCCGATTGTTTCTGACTACGAATCGGACATTATGATCCATGTGTGGGCTGCGGCGTGACCGCGCGGTACCTGTCTACACCATGATGGGGTCGTCGGAGGAGAGCTGTCGGTGCAGCAGGCGCTGCGAGCGGATGGAGCTGGCGCCGGTGCTGAGGTCGTCCGTGCTGCCCAGCTCGCCGTCGTGGTCCGTCGTCGACAGCAGGTCGTCGTCTGACGTAGCTCTGTAATGCGACAATATAAAACGAGTGTCCCAGTAAATATACAGACATTGAGTGAGTTTTTCAGTCGGTAAAATTGTGAACTACAATTTGACTTTGGCATTGTGAAATTTGCAGACGCATTTGAACAACCAGGTTGTTTGCTTTATATGAGATGTGTATTGATTTAGAGATAGCTGCTATATTTAACTTGACTAGAATGACTTTATAAGGTCTTGTACTGGTAGAATTTATGAAATACATATTAAGTTTACAAATAAATAATCTAAGGATGTACAGTTTTCACGTGATATAGTATTAGTAGTGCTACTTACTGTAGGGTTAGTGTCTCCAGCGCTTCAGGAAGGTGTCATACCTGATAAGTGTGGGCAGGTTGGAAGTGAGGATGGCCTTCTCCTTCTGTATCTCGTGTATGTGGCCCACGAGGATCTGTTCCTCGGGTCGCGGCGCGTGGCTGTGCGAGCGCAGCGTGGACAGGCGCGACGTGGCCGTGTGGCACGCCGTGTCCAGCGTCGCTATGTCCTGCAGCATGCCGCGGACCTGGCAACACAACATAAAATAATCTTATCAACAATACTCTTAGATTTTGGGTTCTGTCAAAGTGAAATTAGTTATTATTCAGTAATTTTGGATTCTTATTGTTGAGTTACTAATTGCCTATTGAGTGTTCCGCTAGTTTTGAACTTTTAGAATTTTAAATTAATTCTGCATTCGAGTTGTTATTTATGGAAGCAACATTGTTCAACCATTTTAGAATATCTGCATGATCGACTTTTGAGACTGTACTTCTCGAGAAAATAAGATATAGAAAAGTTCCCATCCTTTACTAGTACTATGTAGTTTAATCGTATGATGTAAAGTTTATAATATAGGTAGGCTTTGTGTACGTACGGTGCGCATCTTGTCGACGAGGATGGCCTCGAGGCAGGCGGTCTGGCGCGCGATGTCGTGCAGCGAGTCCTGCGCCGGCTGCACCTTGTGCGTGCGCAGGATGCACGGCGCGAACACTATCGCCAGCGCGTTCGGGCCCATCCTACACAAAAGTTATTATATTATAAGTAAAAATGTTCACTTGCAAATTTGTTATTAAACCTTGTACAGCTCAGTTAGGTTAATAAAGCTATATTTTCGAAGCTGATCAGTGATTTCACAAGATTTAATATAAGTGAACGCGAGTGGTGTCAAATGGTTTTCTTCAGAGGAGAAATGTAATTATTCCGACGTGAGCTGTATGATTTGGTAAAATTAATGTAAAAAATAAGATGTTTACCTGTTGTGTTCCTCTCCGAGAGCCACTCTCGCTAAGTGGAATATTAACCTCTCAACGAGATCGAAGTTTGGTTTGGGCAGCTTTCTCAATATCGTGAATATTGTCGACACTCGTTCCTAGAAAACGAACGATCGTATATACGATATACTTGAAGTTTATACAGGTACTTCTATATCATATCTCTGTGGAGCTCACAGTGATAACTCTGGGGAGTTTGTTCCACCATTTCTTCTTCCCAGCAAAAACATATAGAAAGTGGTGAAGGGCGAGCGTTTTGGGGGCTGTCTTTTGTAAAATTGACCTTCAAAAAGTGCAGATATTCAAGTGAATAAATGAGTTTTTATGTTTATTATGTAAGTGTACCTGTGGGTCGGAGATCTGCGCGGCGCGGATGAAGTCGTCGTAGAGGTCGAAGGTGAGCAGCGGCTCTGGCAGCTCGCGGAAGAAGGTCTTGAGTACGGAGGCGCGCACGTGCACGGCGTACGCGTCCAGCCGCTCCGCCCCAGCCTCCGGCGCCTCGTCCAGCAGCCGCCGCAGCTCGCGCACCTAAGGGGGGACGCGCACTTCAACACCAAACTCCACCGATACAAAGCGAGGAGAGTTCAACGAACTTTTCAAATAGGCCTACAACAGCTCTTTTGAAACGTTAACGTTAAGCTAGTTGCACGGTATGAAGGATTGGATCTCATGAA
Organism: Heliothis virescens; assembly: GCA_002382865.2. Taxonomy (NCBI): domain Eukaryota; kingdom Metazoa; phylum Arthropoda; class Insecta; order Lepidoptera; family Noctuidae; genus Heliothis; species Heliothis virescens. The sequence goes on from NWSH02000537.1 coordinate 8,111,198, forward strand.
AAAGAATCGGCAAGAAAGTTTAATAGAATTTCTTCGCTCAAAAATAACAAGATCCGTAAGTTTATCAATTTACTAGAAAGTTTATAAACTTTCGTAAGATTCTAAACGGGAGATAAATTGTATTATTTTACATCCACATTTTCGTAAATTGATAAAGGAGATTGACCATTATTTGTGTCAAAATCCATAAAATTGTGCCGCAACTTGAACAAGCAGTTAATTATTATTTTTGGTAACCAGGAATTACTTTTTTTTTACTTGATAATTTGCTTTTGGATTTTACATAGCCAATCTTCAATTGCAATACCAAGCCTTATAATGTCAAAAAGACAAAATGTTATTAAATTATTGTAACTCAAATCTTCAGACTAACAGCAAAACAAAATGAAAGCTCACCTTAGAACTAAGTCCACTCTTTCTGTACAATCCCTCAGTGTATAGCCCTGTCATTTCTATCGTGGTGATCAGTCTGTCCACTACTATAGGTATATTACTTTCGCCGGTCGGTAGGTCTGCTAGAGGTACTCCGAACACCTAAAAAATAATTAATACATATAAAAAATATATAAAACACAATCTGCGATAGAACTGACTGCATGACAGGGTGCTTTGCAAAAATAATTCATTTATTTACAGGCTGTTTTTTAAACACATAGGTGTTTCGGTCATACCTTTCCTCTCGTAACAACGCCCATTTGTTCCCGTCCGCCCGCGTCTACAGCACCAACAATGGCGGCCGATGGCGTCTGGTTTTCTTTACGGCATAACGTTGACACCTAGACCACGAAAACAATTATTATATAAACCTATTTATTAAAAAAAAAGTATAACATCTAAGGTATATCTTTATATAGATATTTTACCTTAGTATAACATTTCTTATGTGAGGCAAGTTTACACGTCTGGCATATGAGTGATCGTTCGATGGGCCACATGAAGAAAGTTTTGCAGATCTCGCATTCCGTCGGTATATTGATCATAGACAATATGAATGTATGACCTTTGTATTGTATGGGGTCGTCCACCTGAAATTTTAAATGGTGAATATTATTTTTAAATTATTCTATTTATTTTTCTTTATAAACGAAAATAAGTCTATAATATTTTACCTTTCTCTTTTTATCCTTTTTTCTTTTCGTTCTCGCTTTGTCTGTGTCGTGTTGACTCATAAACTCGTCCATGAACCCCCTGAAGGCGTTGACCCCCATCGTAATAGATAACGTGGACCCCTCTCTGGCACACACAGTTTCCATAACGTGCAGGAAATTCCCTATGAGATCTTTGTACTTGAGCGCTGACCCCCGCGTCTCTACGATACTGTATGTCGCTACTAAGTTGTCTTTGAACTCTAATAACGCGTGTTTGAATACCCTGTCAACCTAAAAACACAAGAAATATTTAGAGACAAATTCTATTTATTTGAATAGACGACAGGAGGTCAACCTACCCCAATCTGTCAAATTTTGCCAATGGAACATGAATCTTCTTGTATTATAATGTTGAAAATTTATGCAGAAATTTGACAGATTGTGGTAATTTGATGAGCTGTCGTCCGTACGTGAAAGCTAGAGTTATGAGAGTCCAATTTACCTCTGACTGTTTCTTCTTCTCATTAGGTTCCATTTCGTAAATCTTCTCTGTAATAAAATTCTGCATTGCTTGTAGCTCAGTCGCGTCCGATATAATCTTATCTGTTCTATCCATAAACTCCGAAGTTCCTGTCAGATTGAAGTTGGAACTGACGGAACCTTTGGAGTTATCTAATAAATTATAATTGGAGTTGGATATGATTCTCTTTCTGTTCTTGTGGCGGCCCCTGTTGGCGACTGTGACGGGGCTGGAGCACGGCATGGTGATCACGCCCTTGTTCTGTATACATTTCGTATGGTACAGCTGTTTGCAGTCGATACATCGTTGCCCTTGCGTAACGAAGGCATCGATAGCTTGATGGCAGTACACGCATTTGTCTCCTTTCGCGAATCGCGTGCCTTTACGAAACCTAGGACAAAATTTTCAACTTTTTCAGTATAAGTATCAAGTACCCGCTACTTAGAAAACATTGTTCGTTTTGTATGTATTTGTAAATTCGTGTAATTGCCAATAGTTAACAAAAAACATTTATGCTGTCAACAAGTTACAAACAAAGTGTTACATAGTAATTTGACTAATTTGCCATGTTTTAACCAGAAAACATTACGATTTTATGATATTGATTTTTTGAAATGTTCCTACTTGTACAGTAGATGTTCAACAGTCATTAACATAAATTCTAAAGCTGTTTCCGATTTACTTTGTAAGTAACATTACGGATATGCTTATTCAATGAATGAAGAAATGGTGACCAATTATATTTTACCGAGAGTTTCGAATCAAGGCATGGTGCCAGGTAGCTGATGTGAAATTAATCAAAGTTCTAGTGCCATCGCTGGCTGGTAAGCTGGCCGCTTTAGAGGGAAAACTGATTTATTTGTAGTGACTGACAGCAACTGTCAACTGCACCAAAAGGTCAGACTTTACTAATGTTGACATATCAAGTTCATCCCTTGAAAACTGATAACTTTCAACTGCACAAAGACGTGGTTGCATTATACGTAAGCACGTATAGTGCCACCACATATTTTTAAACATGTCAAGCAGTCTGTATGACCGACGTATATAGTGTACCTGTGTCCAGCAATCCGGAAGAGTCCGTTCCCGGTCTGTCCGATGAAGTCGGTGGAGCGCGGGTCGAGCGGGCGCACGTCGCCGGGCGCGGGGTCGGAGTTGCGGCGCCGCAGTGCCGCCGCCGACACCGTCGCGCTCGGCACCGCGCCCGCTACTAGACCGCTTATTTGTTCTGATGCCGCTCTGTGTGGGAAAGGTTATGCATAAGAAAGTTTTTACCGGAGTATTTAATGCTATATTAAGATATTGAGCGGCAAGAGCGCGGCAGCAACACGCAAACGCGTCCATACATGATTACCGACGAACGATACTGGGTAATGATTGCGCGCGGCATGTAGCACGCAGCTGCCGCGCACACTCGCCGCTTAATCTTTGGACGCAATCTAACATTGCAATCGAGTTGGATTAGGTACCGCAACCCATTTAGTAATGCACAAAAATCCATGAAATTATGATCGATATTCCGCTCGTCTTCATTTGAAATCAACTCGATGTTCGATACTAAGGGCCAGTTCCAGGGGTTCCGGATATTGCAGCACAGATATTGCTAATGAAATGTTTAAAATTTTGACTACTTTTCTATGGCCTTATCTGCCAGGCCGTCAGTATTTTCACGTTGAGAAACCGATAGATATCAATTACTAAGTAATAAAATATTAAAATTTATAGTTACCGTTTAATGTCATGATCGTGCAGAGAGAGCGAGGCGTCAACTATGATGTCTGGTGGCGGACCGCGGGACGAACGCCGCGGTGACCGCCTGGCTGAACGCGCGGGCGGCGCCGGAGCTACGCCCTCCGCGTTACTGACTGATTCCGCGCTGCCCGCTAGAGAGAAGACATGTTATTTAATGCAACATGAATAATGGATTTTGCAAGTTCTTATCGTTAACTTTCGAAATGATTTTGCTATGGATTGCATGGAATTTTTTCACATAGTTACCAACAAGCTACCTTACATGTTATTTCGTACGGAGAAAGAAGCACAGGGCTAATTTTGCCTACCCATTTGTCCCAGCCATAAGAGAAGCATTTAAAAATCGATCTATTCGGCGTTCGCCGACTTTAGCTTTTTGCTGACCTTTACCTTTTCTATATATTTAATTATGACTTTGCCGACTTTTCTGCATTTCATATTTCTAGATCGTCTTTCGCCGATTTTCGCTGTTTGTTGAATTTTTCAATTCCTGTACTTATGAATAGCTGAACTGCGATTATCAGATACATAACTACATTTAATTCTTGGTATGATGACCATTGGTACAATCGATGACAAATAAGATTGGCTTATTATTTTTCGGGCGACTAATAACTTAAAAGGCGACTAAATGTTGGCAGCAAATAAAATAGTCTGGCAGTTCTGGGCTCTCAATCTAACAGGTATATACCTATATCCAAAAATAATGTCGTATGAAATTCTATGACTTCTGTTTTGGAGCCCTTTGTGTGTCTGGGCCGCGGCAACAATTTCGAACAATCCCACAGCCTCGGCAGGCTCTGGTCCTAGTGGGCCCCGCTGGGGTTTGATGACACTCCTTGAGGAGCGCGTGGAACAACGCGCGCCACCGACACGGGTCTGTCGTCTCCTAGCAGATGGAAGGACGATGCCCAATCTGGAGGGTCCAAACGCCTCCTGCCGTCGGCTATACGCGGGAGTCATGCGATGGCGAACGATCCCTCGCGAAGCAGCGGGTCTTCTTGCCGGGCTGCCACCGTGGGCTTTGAAGGCGAAGGTGCTCTCGCGCATGTATGACGCGAGGAGGCACTGCGCCGACATGTCGTTGCACATCTTGTCGGGCGATCTTCTCGCGCGATCTCATGGTGACCGGCTATTGCAAGCCCATGCAGGG
>NWSH02000537.1:8122511-8133669 GCA_002382865.2 Heliothis virescens
CGGATTGATGTGGATAATTGACAAATTGTGTATAATAGGGTTCCCAACATTCATGCCAATTTTTAGCAAGGTGCGAATTAATGTAACCTTACCCCTATTTTTGATGCTAACTTGACCGGACTATACCTGTGTCAGTCCTGGGCGCGGCGGGTAGCGTGGCGGAGAGCGTGGCGGTGAGCGGCTGCGGCGGCTGCGCGGCGCGCGGGTCGCGGCGCACGGGCGGCAGCGAGTGCAGCGCGCGGCCCTCCAGCGTCGCGCTCGACACGCTGCGCTGATACACAGCCGCTGAACCGCGTCTACGCAATACATATATATTCCGTTTTTTAAAAACACAGTAAAGCCTTAATTGGAATCCCCAAGACAGCCATGCGACGCGCGCGACGGCTTACCACAGGGGCGACGCTAGTCGTCAGCCACGTGCAACCGTCGCATGCCTCGAAAAGGGCGCCACATATTCCCACACGTGACTAACAACGCGCGCGCGCTGGCCGCGAACGTCGGGCGAGAGCTGTTAGCAGCCCGCTGCCGGCCGTGCACGGATACCAACGTTAGAATGTTACCTTTACATTGCTAATGTTTTTTTTTTCACATTCACTATTTCTCACCATTCCCCACTTTTTAAAGTTTTTTTATGACAATTAAATCAGATCACAACATTTTTTATTTAGATTGTCAACAGGCCTACCACTTTGGTAGATCCAAAAATAGCATAGACCTTGTCCAGAAAGGGCGAATTCGCCGCGAATCGTTACTTGGCGAGGTACACGGCGCCAATATCGCGTCCACAAGCATCGCGCGAATTCAATACACGAACGTAAATCGCCTGCACTACGCCAGAATCTCGAGTCGCGCGTGATTCGTGCGAATTGCCCGCGAGTCGAGATACTAGGGGTAACCCTTGTTGCGTCCAGTTCAACGCGCGAACTTCGGGCGAGTGGACGTATCGGGAAAATGGAGCGCCATAATTTTGATACGTTGGTCGCGCGTTTGTACGCTCTCTCTGGAAGCAACGATCGCGTCGTTCGCGCGAGAGAATTGCGACGAATTCGTCCTTTCTGGACAAGTCCATCAAGGCTAGTCGAAAACAGTTTTTTTACCACATCCCCTTTATATTATATTTATTTATTTATTTATAAATCAGCTAACTACAGACTACAACCCGAACTCACCTTGCAGCAGTTTTACTGGTTTCCGTATTGTCAGAAGGGTTCCAGTTTCCTATCTGTCTAAGGTACTCTTCACTGCTACTCGTTATTGTCTCCAAAAGTTCCGCCAATTCTTTCTCCCGTTTTTCTCTTTTCTACAAAATAAAATGAAAAATAATATAATGATATTTTTTTTGAAGTTAAAATGGTAATGTTAATTATCTGGCAGACCAAGTCGTGGGCACTTGAATTTAGGTATTTTCCATCTATCCACTAACTACATCATTTTCATAACATACCTTAGTGATAGCATCTTTTTCAGTCATGAGATAGTTCTGATCGAGCCTCAGCCACAGCAGTTCATCAGCTAGATCTTCGGGCGTGATCTTGTTGGGCAGGGTGACCGCGGCCTGGGGGTACCTGTTCGAAGTCACGTTCCAGCGTTCATCCTCGGTGGAACATTCGCTTGTTTCTTTGGGTATAAGGCTGGAACAATGGAATTTGTGTTTTTATGTAGTCGAAATGTATCGCAGTGGTATAGTTCTCGCAAAACGCAATGGCGGTCCGCAACTCAATTCGGAGCATAGATACGTTCATGTGGCTACATCCCTCGCGCACCCCCGCACCTGCTGCTATCAAAAAGTGGTTTCTGTGCAACGACCCGCGCAATATGACGACAAAAAGTTGCGAGAAATATACACTTATCAGTGTAATAGAAAAGTCTATGTTTCGAGCTTGAAGATGAAGCTAAATATAACGAAAAACTTCTAGCAAAAATATTTAAGAAAAGTTTGTGTAGTACCTTGTGCTGGTTTGTTTTAGCGGATCTGTCTTGGACACCCTCTTCTTCACTTTTTGAACATTTGTATTTTCTAAAGCGTCTATGATGATATCCCGTTTCACCTCCACCCTACAACAATATTAAAATAACGCTTTTAACTATACCTCTTATAAGTTCGATATAGTAGAAGCATAATTAAATAAGTTGGCCGTCATACCTTGGTATCGGCAATGACTGTGTTGCTCTCAGTTGCCTCGAGTTTTCTTGATCCGTTCGTAAGATGTACCTAAAATATTTGTCAAATAAGTAACCCGAAGCAAGTTTACACATAGAAGTAATCAAAATATTTACATTTTATATGTGTCAAACAGACGATTAGCGTTTTTGAAAGTTGATCAATACGAGAAACATGTACTTTTCCATTAGTTCAATTAATGAACAATTCAGTAGAATTAATTAATTAACATGAGATTTAACCAGTTTCTATTATAACCAGCTGGATCAGGATCAGAAAATCATTGAAACTTTTTTTTTGTGTCTACGAATGTGCCAGCATTACACATTCTTTTGTGGATAAAGTCGTGCGGTACTCACAGCGGATCCTTGTTGGCGAGCCTGAGCGTGACGTTGTTGTCGGGCGGCGCGCGTCCGTCATGCTGTCAACACAAACACCAACCACAACGTAGTACGTGTGTACTGACACGCTTGCACGGCGTTAGTCACACTTATCGGTTAGTTTCAGAGCTTGTTTCACTACATCTTTACGTATTTTTATAAAGTAAGACACGAATTTTTTGACTAATTAAGTTAGTTAGACCAATACACAGTTGAAGCTATGAACTTTCTGCGCAAAAGTTTCTTTGGTGACCTAAATATGAACTAAGTTTTCTTAGATATTCCTAAGGGCGTTATGTGAATCCGCGGGAAAGAGATGCCAAATAAATCATGTGGATATCTTTTCATGGTAGTGAAACAAGCCCTCAACAGTTAAATAACATCGATTTGGATATCAGGTGCAAACTGAGTTCAATCAATGAATTGGAAGGACATTTTTGATGACCGGGTGATGCTTGCGAATTTGTATGATTCAATTTTAGTTACATTAAAAAGTGCTGTACATTGCTCTGTGATCCTAAATGAACGATCATGCATATTTCAATCAAAAAAACTTTTGACACAGCAAAACAAATTATTTATTGACTCTCATTCAACATAATAAAGTATCGATACTTTTTTTTACACCCCTAAATTTTTATCGATAAAATTTTCCCCTCACCCGGTTGAAACGACTGAAAGTAAAACAAGGGTATTTTATTTCATGCGTGTTTAGGTACACAAGGGGTGCTTACCTCGGTGTCTCCGATAGCTCTTCTGGCACAGATGGCCCTACGTAGCAGGTGCCCCCTGGCGGCGGCTTGGAAGGCGATGAGTCCGCGGTGCAGTTTCCGCGCCCAGCAGCGCACGCGCGCGCCGCGGTACCACGCCTGCAGGCGCAGCGCCGCCTCGTGACGGGCCGATAGCCATTGTCTGTGCAGACATAGCGAAAACTTTAAAGTAACTGTACCATCGGCTTTGTTGTAATTTGGATATTTGTATGGTGGCGGGTAGTATGGTGGGTGGCTGCTAACCCTCGCCTTTCATTGACGCTGCAGTAACCTCGTGAAGGATACGCAAATGCAGGAAAATCTGTTTCATTTGGGCGTTTAAAACTAATTATAAAGTTCAAAAGATGTCCCACCCAAAGCTCAGTCGAAATTTTGACAGTCATGGCATCATTATTTATTCGCTCAGTATATCTATTTCGATTTTTATATCGGTTTTTATAAAAACACACTATTTTCATCACTTTAAGACACGCTTCATAACTTAAAAAAACTCCCAAACCTGCAAAAATACTGTATAACGACAGAGGCCCGTCGCAGCGCGAGGAATCGCCTGCGCTCGAGCACGGCGCGGAACCAGCGCTGGATGGTGATGATCGACGCCATGATCTGCTGGTGCAGGCGGTACTCCAGCTTCGTCTGCTCGCTCTCGCGCATGAAGATCTTTGTCGCACCTACAATGTAAGGAAAATGTCAATATGTTCTGTAAAATCTCAATATGTAATCGTATGTTGTTAACGGCATGTGTGGTGGGAGTTATGTGAAACTAACGTTCTAATTCACATGACCAAGATAGACGAAAAAAAAATATCATTCATGTTATTGATGAACTCATCTATCATCAAATTAACCGAAATAAAGTTTACTCCACAGGTGTGCTTACATATATCGTGACCTCTAAACGGCTTCAAAATCCGTCAGGTAAGACACATAGAAATAAACAAAACAATTCTATTAGGAACTGGCTTTCTTACCTAATTGATAGTTATCCCTATCAAGATTGAGCGTGGCTAGGAAGTGTCGGACATCAGTCTGCGAACTCAGCAGTCCTTTAGGCAGTAATATCCTATACAGCTGTATGAACTCCTCGTACGTCAGGCGCACGTTGTACCCGGCTTGCCGGATCCGAACCGTTTCCAACATGCCCGTGTACCGTAACTGTCGCTGGACGGTTTCATCGTCGAAAACGTGCGGGACTTTTTCGCCGTTCGATTTTATACATCTGTAAGTTGGAGAATTAAGTAGAAACCAATATCGATGTTTGCAAATCACTCTGTTGATGATCAGTCAGACAGTAATTTTCCAACAGAGGCTCGGGGGTCCATTGGGACCTCTAACAATCAAAAACCTCTAACAAAAAACGCTCAATTCTCGTGCTACATTGTCTTACCTAATAAAGAAGGGATTGGCCTGGTTCAGCGTGTCCATGAGTGCGGATAGCGAGTGCTGGAACTGCGCGGCGACAGTCTGCGGCTGTTTCCGCTTACCCGCCGGCGCCGCCGTCCGCCCCGCTAACGTTTTCACACTTTGAAGATTCTTTAAACCTTTTTTCGCCCGCTCTCTCGGCCTAAACGACTTGTTTTTCCTGTTCAACCAAACCAAATTTGTTTAAGAGCACTTAAATATGGAGAACATATCTCTAAGAGATCGCAATTTGGATTTTTTGATAAGATTATTTTTTAGAAGAAATATGATATATCCACAGCGTCATGAGATCTCTTAAAGTGGCAACACCAACCACCTAGGTATAGATTGCTTGGTGAAAATGTGCGAATTATTTACATACATGCTTTGCCGGTAGAAGTGTTCTTCTAACCAAGTCGTTTTGAGCAATTGCAATTCAATACAAGCCGATAAAAAAACTCTTGTGTATCTAAGATTTAGAAAAAGCCAATATGAAGAAGAAATATTTTATTTTGGATGTTTTGCATTGATACACAGCTCGTAGTATTGGTGAAAGTCGGCAGAAATCTGTTATCTACGCTTAACCCACACAGAAAAGCGACAAACGACAATTACAGCATCTATGTATATTTTCTTCTACAGTTCAAGTGTATACAGATAGAGGATGTAATTGTATGCCTTGGCTGGCAACCCAGCAGCTATATATTACAATACTACTACATAATACATATATGCTATATAAACGTCACAAAAGGAATGCGACAGAGAAATGCACGACAACTTAAGACCCATAGCCACCACCGTGAAAAAGAGGAAGGTGAAAAATAGACCCCAACCGAAACACGCAAATTCTTCAAACAAAATATCCAATTAATGATACAAATGAGTACAAATAAAACAAAACTCGAACAAAATACCTATAGAGGGAAAACTATCGTCGTAAGAATGACAAGTGTATCGTTGTGTGGCGGTCGGTATATTTGCACTCATTGGCGTGACTTTGTTTGAGGAAGTGCAGTAGAGGCGCGGACGTACATAACGATCTGGCTGGCGCGCTGCATGACGTCGGTGTCGTCGAACGTGCGCTCGTCGCGCTCGAGGCGCCGCGTGCGGGTCTCGGCCGTCCTGTAATGTTTGGCGCCCTTGCCGCCCCTAGTGTCGCGGGCCCCCGCCTCGCGCGGCTTGCCGGCCGCTCGCGGCGCCGCTCTGCGCGCGAGGGGACGGGGAGAAAGGAATCGACGATTACAAAATTAATGTAAAAAATAACTAAACCAAATTAAAATGTCTGTGGTGCATGCATGCCTACTCGGTGTGGCCGCGAAGTGAGTATGAATAAATTCCTATTAGAAAACTAACAGATGGAAACTAATTGCTGTCGGACTAATAGCGAGTCAACAAACATGAAGTGAGGCCGCGGCCGGACAGAGCGCCGCCGGCCGCGACCTCGTGGCACAGTATAACGCAACAAAGGGTGTGTTACAGGTTGACTAAGAACATGGATGTCCATGCGTTAGGTGCACATAGAACATATAACAAGCATGCCGTAAATTCGGTGACTTACGCAATGCGGTTGATTGCAAGATTGATTGACGATACTGTCACCAGTTGGCTGAGCAACAAGACACAATTCATTACGTCACATAACGTTGCTTGCAAAAGCTATATTGTAATACATAAAATATAAATCATCCGGGTCGTGCTTAAAACCGCAAGTGCTTTATTTACAGTAGTTTAAAACGCAAGCTTATGGAGCGTATTCAAATTGTATGTGTGTAAAATTCGAGAGAAATCTGCAACTATTTCTGGGTAAGCATTTGCGGGGTAAGCACAACCGAAGGTACAATTTCAGTGGTATTTTCAACTTGCCAATTGTTGGATATAATATTAAGTCTTCATGCCTTTCAAGTTAATAGGTATGATATTGCAAAAACTGCAGTTAGTGGATAATATTGGTCAAGTAAGCTGTATTTACTGGTAATGCGAGTAGTAGAGAGTGGCGGTACAGTGGGGGCAGTGTCTCACCTGATGATGGTGTCGTTGGGCGCGTGTATGGAGGCGCGCGGCAGGCGGCTGGCGCCGTCCACGCGCTGCACGCGGTGCCGCCGCCCCGCCTCCAGGAACGCGAAGTACCCCCTGTACATCGACATTGCACGGGTTAATTGCCTTGAGAACACCTCATGGCGAGGAACACCAGACCAAAGGCTTAAGATGCGTCCTAAGTGGCCCATCTGGATGCGAACAAGAAACAGCGCTGCGCGATGCGAAAACGACAAACAGTCAATTTCTTTTGAAGTGGCCTACGTGATGTGACACGGCATTCATCCGCCAGTTCGATTCGCATTCGCGTTTATTCACCCACCCAGGACGCACCCGTAAGCAATGCTTGTCCCATTGGTCTTCGAGCCAAGTTTTAACCTATTTCCTAGTAATCTCACCTAAAGAAAGCGCGCACTATAGCCCAGCGAAACACGGCCACAGGGTCGACACCAACCAACTCTCTCACGAATGCCAGTGAAGAATTCTTCAACACACTCACGATGTCTTGTCGCATTAGATCCAGATTCTTCTCACGCATTGCTGTAACCTAGTGAACCGAAGTAAACAGGGTTATGGTCTCTCCAAACTTTTTGTATTCGGTCTCATGCGACGACTAATGCTCCGTATTAATTATGGAACGACCACAAGGTATCGAAATCTGTATTTTAAATGTCTCTACTGGCAAACCAATTCCTTATGAACCTTCAAGACTCAGCCACATGTTTGCAAAATTATTAAGCTCAATTAAAATAATAATTCTGAACACTTCTAAGAAATTGTATAATTTTCGGTAAAAATGCTTACTTAATGTGAAGGTCAACATGTATTTACCTGATACTTGACTCTGCCGGCGTAATGTCTGACAACGAATGCCGGTTCTCTTCTCTGTGGCTTCTCGTAGAACGGGTTGTTCTCATGTACAGAGTTGAACTTCTGTAATAGCGTCTCATTGGTCGCCCATGGGAAACTGCAAGCAAAATTGTAAAACTGTCACATGTGCTGTAAAGATACCTTGGTTTTAATCGATTTTATTTTAATAAACTTAAAGCATTTATCACAACATACTGTACTTTCAGATGTTACATCGCTTTCACACTAGCATATTTTTGTTGCGCGCAGCAAAACCGAGCGTATACGCGCGACCCATTCCGATGGGGAAAATCGTTCTATCTCAATGCAACATTAACTTCATCTCTGTTTTTTATCATATTTGGAAACATTTAACACCTATCTAATTTGAAAAAAAAGGCAATAAAAACATGTACTCACTTGCACTGATCATCTAACAGACACAGCAGTCCATTGACCTTCCCCTCAATGAGCTGCAAGCAGCCCGTGTTATCAGAGAAGCCAATATCCGTCCAGGGTATGCCTTCCCGCTTATACTCCTCCTGCTCATACTTGAACACGTGCTGGTTGAAGTAATGCTGCAGATGCTCGTTCGCGTAGTTTATGCACAGTTGCTCGAAGCTGTTGCTCAGACCGAAGTCCTCGAAACCGAATATATCCAGAACGCCTGGAAAAAAAATGATAGAGAGGATAGGAAAAGAGTTTCTGTGGTTGCTTATTTTTGTTTCTAGAATTGACTTAATGGCATCGGAATATGTAGTGTTTGGTGACCAAAACCGACTTACTCTTTACCATAACGTTTTACACAGGTAACGTATGCAATAGTAGGCATACTTCAATAGATATAGTGAAAAGGAGAGTGTAGTGCATCCCCATACTACGAGGTCCTATTAGTAGAAGCCTGCATCCAGCACCAATATAGGCGATGCCTTTCAGTATCAGTCCTCTTATGGTTCAAAATAATTACAATAACGTAGCTACATAACTACAACTCTTTAATAAGTTAACAGTAATACCAACATACCTATACTATGTCCCTGATGTTCCCTAAGCGTGTCCTTTTTAGAGAGCAAAGCGTGGTTGACCTGCATCACGATCCAGTCGAATAGAGCACCGTACAAGCACTTGGCCATAGCGTCGCGTGTCGCTATCGCTTCTGGCAACCTGAAACAAATAAGAGTGACGAAATTAAATATTTGGTGGAAAAATTTACATTCATTTAATTACAGAATCAGAGGTAGTCAGGCGGAATTGAAGAAACTCTTTATGTGGCTGCAGGATTGTTTGACAGAGTTTCAGCGGCTCTGACACACAAAGGGTTCCAGAAGGAACATAGTTTATTATTATTTTACTGATTTTAGTCAGTAAAATCCTGACACTCCCTCTCTCTTTTTCACTTCACCCACAGTGGTAGGGGTCATTTGATAATTTTCTACATAGAAGGGCTCGTGATGTAATTAAACAAGGAGATTTTGTGACGTGTCCAGAACTCGTATAAAGTTTGCATGCAGATGGAAAAAAATCTGTCCATAACTGGGGATTACATCTTATGCTTTATGTTTGCTTTTTAACCAACTAATGCTTAAACACTCAAAAAGAGATGTTGCATCCAATAATCCTATGATGCTTCATTCTTCAGAAATGTACTGATATTTTTTATCAAAAATTAGACGATAATCTCTTCAAGATAACACTGAGACCATGAAGGATGTAAACAAATGTTCTACACATTTTCTAGCACAGAAAGGCTAGGATTATTAACTCGAAAATTTACGTCAAATCATTTACATGATTACATTGTTTATCTGCACAAATCAGCGTTTACAATAACAGATATTGAGTTTCTAGACTTTGAATATATTGTTAGGTGTCAGCCCTCCTTGCGCCCAACCTGCAGCGGCCAGGCTGGCAAGAAGAAGATTATGAAGTGTGAAACATGACAGACCTTGGAGTTGTCATCAAGGGTCAAGACCATAATTAATGAATTGCGTTGTATTTTATAATTTAACGTTGCTTTTGCTAAATCATTTGTAAGAAATAAAACTTGTAAGGTCAAATGTTCATATTCGTATGTTTTTCATCTTTAAGCACCACTTCTGATCTGACATCTAAGATCAGAAGTGGGATAGCCACGCGTTCTTTACCGTTTGCCATCTGAATTCAGTAATTATTTGTTTTGTCTGTGAAATAACATCACGACCGTAAGTAAGTTTTGTTTCTTACATTCGAGGGCATTCTGTAGAAGAATGATGAACTAGTAACAGTTCTCGTAAATCATGTCTCGGAAGTTTGAATGCTCCTCATGTGCAGTTGAAACAACTGACGCCACATTGGTACTGACAATATGAGCATATTATGCCCAAGAATTGGTCATGCAATGCATTAATTTTGTGGTGGATAGAAATTGAGAGAAGAAAAGTGACAGCTGCTATGTCTTGTTTGTAAAACAAAAGGCGATCGAATACTGAAGACTCTGAAGACAGTCCACCAGCTGATGGAATTGCTTCAGTTTGATCCTTATGAAAATCATTCTTGCAACAAAAGATTTCTCTTATTTCAATACCATTGGATTTCATTTTTAGCTAAGGGTGAAGTACTGAAGGTTGAATGGAGTATCTATGAAAGCCATGTTGAAATTTTACAAGTCGCACAATGAAATATGATCAATAGCTGATGTTTAAATTATGCATCTTACGAATAGTGCAAGTGAAACTCAGAAATATGTCCTTTCGTTGTACGAGGAATAAGTAAGCCTGGTGTTGAGAAAGAAGTGCTGAGTTGTTACGGTTTGCAACTACATAAAAATGGAGCCTTAAAATTATTAATTAAGAAAACAATTTAAAAGTTCTGTGCAATAACTACATGGTTTGTTTCACTAAAGATAGGGCTGGAGACCTATTGTTTTGTGATGAAATTATGTTCAACTAGCTGAAAGAAGCGTGTATTCGTGGATATTTTTAGATAAATTAATAAAAATAACTAATTTTAATGGGTAAATCACAAGGCTGGTTGATGGTTATAAAAAAAATTGGTTGCCATGGTGACAGTCAAAGTTGTTATCAAGTATTGATTTTAATAAAATTTATTATTCTGTTTCATGTGATACATTCGGTTTATGGTGAGAATACTGCTTCATGGGTTTCGAACACACTATTTGTGGAATATAGCAGCCCATCAACTTATCGCGGGGACGCTCTTATCCTTCGTGTGGAAGGAGCCTCTCCTCCTGTTCTGTTGTGGTGTCAGTGAACGTGACGCCTTGCTACTAATACACACCAAGCTTCCGCGTCCCGATGTTTGTTTCCTGAGATACTTATTACATGGAGTGATAAACCTGGTGAGATCAATCCAGTTTTGTTTTGAGTCTTTTCTTATATAGAAAGAAAGCCAGTTATAACAGACTATTGTAAACCATCTTCTTGGTTTGCTGCTTTGCAATGCGCGACGATTCCGGTTCCATTCCCTTTTCACGTTGAAAATATTCGGTGAGTTTTAGAATTCAATACAAAGGCTATTTAAAATGTTTTGAAGCTTAAATAAGTGTTTGCATGGTAATGTAA
>NWSH02000537.1:8138084-8173595 GCA_002382865.2 Heliothis virescens
AGCGCAAACCGGTCTTTTCCCAGAATCGCTGCGTACGCGACAAGCGGCCAGTGGTCACACACACATGCCCCGCGTACTTGTAGTAGTGCAATCGATTCGCGCGGTTGTTTGAAGCTTAGTCTCTGTTCCGTTTTTCTACTCATGTGGTCCTGCCGTGCGGCGCCCCTAGTGCCTTGGCGCCTGCGCCGCACACATCGCACACAGGGGCGGCGCGGCCCTGCACACACACAAAAATTTTCGTGTTCTTAATCCCTTCTGTCTTTATCTTCGTCGCTTATTTTGACACTCATTGTATCTAGGCATAGTGGGTAGTGGGGCCATAAATTACAAAAAATCTCTAAAAGCATTCACACAGTTCTTCTGCAATTTTTTTTTCCAAAGCGCGGGCCAGGCTAATAACTTCGCCTATAAATCAAATATTAGCTCAAATAAAGCGGTGAACGTTTTACCAACAGAGGGATATCGTTTCCTCAGTTCGAAGGTAGGTAAATAATTTATAAAAAGCTTCCGAGTCGAACGCGTCGTCGGTAGCCATTAGTGAAGGTGTTTCAAGTGTTTCAAGACTTTCAAGAAACTCTCTTGACGGTAAGTACGCGCGAGTTTGTATGATGAAGCGCTGCAGCGCTGCACAGGCGGCGCGGCGCTCGCTGCAAGCGCTTGTTTTATCAATTTACCAGAGTAGGCAACAATTGACGCGTGGTATGTTCGTGTAACCATTTGCCGTCGGTACTACACTTACAAAAATAATAGTGGCCCATTGTGACTATTGTGTGTCGACACTATTGGGGTTTTATTATAGTCAAGCAAAATCACCCAGTATAGTGTACACGTCACCTTTTAAAATTATACCTGGCCCACTACTTACAAATTACCAAATCATCAAAACCTAGGTAGCCACAAAATCTAGGTGTGCGGTCTCTATTAATATTATGCTAATTATTTATTCTAAAATTGAATGTAATATTTCGTCGTATTAGCTAGAATAATTAATTGTTAATAACTATAATTGGTACAAAACCGTGCGGCAGCCATTACGGCTCGGCTGAACCGTAAAACAGAAATTGGTGAGTAGATAAAAATGTAATAACAAAAATACAGATAACAAATTGGCAATTTAGATATATTTTTAAATTAGTTGTTTGTTCATATTCGTATTTTGTGTTTAATGCATGAGTGAAGACGTCAGGGGGTCGGTTGGGGGAGCGGGGGACATCTGAACCTCTCTCGACGTTATATTTCCGGGTGTGCCATCGACAAAAGATCCCCTTTCTATTGAATCAAAAACGTAATCGTAAAAGAGCTTTTAGAGACTCGATTTGTTTCTAAGAACGGCTTTTGATTTGAATCTCGTTATTTTGTTTTTTCATAAAAAGTAGCCCTAGCAAGGTTAATCTGGCAGGAATGTAGAATGTTTTGAAGATGTCATTTTTTTATATAATTTGATTAATGGAGTTGGACAAGCATGGGTAATACACCGTGTATTTAATTTGCACTGATTAATTTATGCCACTGTATGCCACTGCATTGTTGAGCCTTATTTCCTTATAAAGGAGATACCTTAATCTGGGCCTGAAAACCATTTTGGCGTACACGAATGAGATATGTACCAAAATAATCGTCAATTATCCGTTATTAATATAATTTGAATCTTATCTTTATTAGCAATGGCCAAATGTAGAAAATAATTCGATTTCTGTGCATAAATATTCTTACTAAATGTCAATGTCAAGTTTCCAACATGACAGATTCACGCACAAAATGACAAAGACAACAATATTGCAATAGGCGCTGTGTCTCTCTCTCTCTTACTTATAAAAATGTTTTCAAATAATTAAAAACAAATGACACGTCAATGACGTCACGCACAAAATGACAAAGACAACAATATTTTAATAGGCACTCTGTCTCTCTCNAAATGACAAAGACAACAATATTGTAATAGGCGCTCTGTCTCTCTCTCTCTCACTTATAAAAATGCTTTCAAATAATTAAAAACAAATGACATGTCAATGACGTCAGGCGCGAAATGACAAAGACAACAATATTGCAATAGGCGCTGTGTCTCTCTCTCTCTTACTTATAAAAATGTTTTCAAATAATTAAAAACAAATGACACGTCAATGACGTCACGCACAAAATGACAAAGACAACAATATTTTAATAGGCACTCTGTCTCTCTCTCACTCACTTATAAAAATGCTTCGAATTTTTTAAAAACAAATGACACGTCAATGACGTCACGCACGAAATGACAAAGACAACAATATTCCACCACGCGCTCTGTCTCTCTCTTTCATAAAAATGCTTTCAAATGTTGTTAATGTATTTGTTATTGTACCAGGACAACATAATATGTTGTGCAATGCAATTGCAGTTATAATATGCAGTTGTGCACATACTAATAATCGAGCGTCGATGATACTGCTAACCATCTATATACCAGGACACCATAAAATGTTTGAACTATATCCCTCAGGACGCGGGTGAAACCGCGAGGAACTGCTAGTATGAAAATAATTAATTCCAACTGGTTAAGTGTCCATCCTATTTCTCTTCAGAATAACTGATACAACAAATATATTTTTACAAAATGTTATTGTATTATTCCTTGTAACGAAACCATAGCTCGCTTTTAAACGCGGCAACGCCATCTAGTTATACAAAAGACAACATGTACCGGGAACATTGAACACAAACTTAACCTCAAAAACAACTTTGTCTGATTTTAACAATTTGGCCATTGCTGAGAGACGTGATACTCAGGCTCCTGAAGCCTTCCTATATACTCTAACTTGTGACCAAATTCCAGCCCTGGACTTTCCAGGGCCCAATTGTGTATGGATTTTAAGTTTCTCCTTTGAAATTCATTTTTATAAAAAACATAGGTACATGGTCTAATTATTTATGTTCATATGCATTAAAAACAGTCGTTACTTTTAATGTGAACAAGCAAGGTATACAACAAACATTTTCCATATGGGTACCTAATTGCCTCATGCGAAAATCCTTTGTTCAGTTGGTCAAACAAACGCTATAAAAATAAAAATATAGCATATTGCAAAATATTGGTCGCGTCGAGTGCAGCGGCTGGCGGCTGCATGCACCTCTCGCAGAGCTATGAAAACGTCGTGGCTCAGCACAACAGTTGACTCTGAACAGACGTACACACACAGCGCCATGCACTGAACCTACAATAAAGGCGGGAGAGCTCCGGGGTGGGCCGGGGGGCGCTGTGACGATGCAGTTTGCACCGCGGCCTCCTCCAACCTTCACCAACTTGCGCCCGTGTTCTTGGGAATCGTTTTAAATTCAAGAACCGCAGAACACTCCAACACCGACAATGTACCCTACACCCTTGTAATATGACCCAAAATCATAACAACACATTTTTATAAGTCATTTCGAAAATGGAATACACCTTCACCACACCATCAGATTTATAACTCTAGGTGGATGACGGAAAGTTGAAAATCGCATGAATAATGTAAAAATGGCAGCTGTCCTTGGTGTGAGTGCGGAGGTGAGAAATACATTAGCGGTACCGTTTTCTATTGGTCGTTGCTCCTGTGTTGATATTAAGCAGTCCACGTGGACTGCTCGGTGGTCGCTTGTCTCGTTTTTTTCAGCGGGTAGGTCGCTATCCGTCCCGTTCTAATCTACAGCGAAACGTGGAATGTCATGTCCGGAGTTGTTCAGAAAGTCGTGAGCGTGCATCGTGCTTCCAACTTTACCCTTGTTCCGAAACAGTGCAAGTCCGGATTGCCGACTAGCAACATTTACTTTTATCCCTTTACATTAAAGTTCAATTTAGTGAGAAGATTGATGTGGTCAAAAGTTTTTATTGCTACGTCATATTGATAAGCATTTTTAAGTCAATTAAGGTTGTAAGCTAAAAGCGGTTGTTGCTACATTTAAATTATCGGCCGGCATTCAAATAACGCCATTTTTTTCGTGTCGGCACGAATTTATTTAATAGTTAGATATAATAAATGTTATGTTGGGTATAATAATGTAGCGTGGGCGATGGCATGGTAGGTATCCAAGTGTCGAGCCAGACACCGGCGAAGGTATTCATTCACTTAGTCACGGATATCGGTTTAGTAATTAATGAACAATATCGATAAGTTTTATTGAATACCGTCTTAGTTTATCTGCCGGACGCGGATATTTGTATGATGATGCGTTAGATAACTGGTTACACGGTATGCTAAACTGAAATTCCATTGTGAAATAGTATCAATTAAAAAAAATACATTAAAATAGAAAAGCAAGTGAAGTCCGAGTTATTACTTATTTTGGTAGGTAAGACTTGAATTGATGGATATTTTGCTATGCTTGTCTATCTAGTTCTAAGAAAATCACGCTAAAAGACGTACCTACCTATGCAGGTACTATTTACAAACCCACTCATTTATTATTATTTTATACTTATTTATTGTTACTGGTTACTGGTGTTATAAATAAGTTGTAGGTATTTAAGACCACTGTATGACGAACTAGATCGCACTTTGAACACGCGATTAAAAAGCGATCTATCAGATAGCTAGCCCCCCGCGATCATTTGACAACGGGAGTGTCTGAGATCGGAGATAAGTGTTATCAAACACATGTTATTTACTGATCCTAAAAATATAAGCATGTAAACTTGCCTTGTTGACTGATAATTTTATTCTGCTTTAGCGAGAAAAATCGTTTGCCGAAATATTGTGTAAGTTGTAGGTTTCACAGCAGGATTACTTAATTAAAAATAGGTAAGTACTTACCTACCTGTAAGTATACCTACTTGGTAATAAATGCCAAAGTTATGAAACATTCTTATATCAACATGTAGGTACTTATTCTANTAATGCCTCGAGGATTCCACCGCGTGCTATCGCATTATGCTTTCGGTCTCGGTCTAGCAAATGGCAGTTCTAAGCGAAGAAAGAGAAAGGGCGACGGAAAAAGGCGATCCCTTTCTCTTTCTGTCGCTTAGAACTGCCAGAAAGCATAATGCCTCGAGGATTCCACCGCGTGCTATCGCATTATGCTTTCGGTCTCGGTCTAGCAAATGGCAGTTCTAAGCGAAGAAAGAGAAAGGGCGACGGAAAAAGGCGATCCCTTTCTCTTTCTGTCGCTTAGAACTGCCAGAAAGCATAATGCCTCGAGGATTCCACCGCGTGCTATCGCATTATGCTTTCGGTCTCGGTCTAGCAAATGGCAGTTCTAAGCGAAGAAAGAGAAAGGGCGACGGAAAAAGGCGATCCCTTTCTCTTTCTGTCGCTTAGAACTGCCAGAAAGCATAATGCCTCGAGGATTCCACCGCGTGCTATCGCATTATGCTTTCGGTCTCGGTCTAGCAAATGGCAGTTCTAAGCGAAGAAAGAGAAAGGGCGACGGAAAAAGGCGATCCCTTTCTCTTTCTGTCGCTTAGAACTGCCAGAAAGCATAATGCCTCGAGGATTCCACCGCGTGCTATCGCATTATGCTTTCGGTCTCGGTCTAGCAAATGGCAGTTCTAAGCGAAGAAAGAGAAAGGGCGACGGAAAAAGGCGATCCCTTTCTCTTTCTGTCGCTTAGAACTGCCAGAAAGCATAATGCCTCGAGGATTCCACCGCGTGCTATCGCATTATGCTTTCGGTCTCGGTCTAGCAAATGGCAGTTCTAAGCGAAGAAAGAGAAAGGGCGACGGAAAAAGGCGATCCCTTTCTCTTTCTGTCGCTTAGAACTGCCAGAAAGCATAATGCCTCGAGGATTCCACCGCGTGCTATCGCATTATGCTTTCGGTCTCGGTCTAGCAAATGGCAGTTCTAAGCGAAGAAAGAGAAAGGGCGACGGAAAAAGGCGATCCCTTTCTCTTTCTGTCGCTTAGAACTGCCAGAAAGCATAATGCCTCGAGGATTCCACCGCGTGCTATCGCATTATGCTTTCGGTCTCGGTCTAGCAAATGGCAGTTCTAAGCGAAGAAAGAGAAAGGGCGACGGAAAAAGGCGATCCCTTTCTCTTTCTGTCGCTTAGAACTGCCAGAAAGCATAATGCCTCGAGGATTCCACCGCGTGCTATCGCATTATGCTTTCGGTCTCGGTCTAGCAAATGGCAGTTCTAAGCGAAGAAAGAGAAAGGGCGACGGAAAAAGGCGATCCCTTTCTCTTTCTGTCGCTTAGAACTGCCAGAAAGCATAATGCCTCGAGGATTCCACCGCGTGCTATCGCATTATGCTTTCGGTCTCGGTCTAGCAAATGGCAGTTCTAAGCGAAGAAAGAGAAAGGGCGACGGAAAAAGGCGATCCCTTTCTCTTTCTGTCGCTTAGAACTGCCAGAAAGCATAATGCCTCGAGGATTCCACCGCGTGCTATCGCATTATGCTTTCGGTCTCGGTCTAGCAAATGGCAGTTCTAAGCGAAGAAAGAGAAAGGGCGACGGAAAAAGGCGATCCCTTTCTCTTTCTGTCGCTTAGAACTGCCAGAAAGCATAATGCCTCGAGGATTCCACCGCGTGCTATCGCATTATGCTTTCGGTCTCGGTCTAGCAAATGGCAGTTCTAAGCGAAGAAAGAGAAAGGGCGACGGAAAAAGGCGATCCCTTTCTCTTTCTGTCGCTTAGAACTGCCAGAAAGCATAATGCCTCGAGGATTCCACCGCGTGCTATCGCATTATGCTTTCGGTCTCGGTCTAGCAAATGGCAGTTCTAAGCGAAGAAAGAGAAAGGGCGACGGAAAAAGGCGATCCCTTTCTCTTTCTGTCGCTTAGAACTGCCAGAAAGCATAATGCCTCGAGGATTCCACCGCGTGCTATCGCATTATGCTTTCGGTCTCGGTCTAGCAAATGGCAGTTCTAAGCGAAGAAAGAGAAAGGGCGACGGAAAAAGGCGATCCCTTTCTCTTTCTGTCGCTTAGAACTGCCAGAAAGCATAATGCCTCGAGGATTCCACCGCGTGCTATCGCATTATGCTTTCGGTCTCGGTCTAGCAAATGGCAGTTCTAAGCGAAGAAAGAGAAAGGGCGACGGAAAAAGGCGATCCCTTTCTCTTTCTGTCGCTTAGAACTGCCAGAAAGCATAATGCCTCGAGGATTCCACCGCGTGCTATCGCATTATGCTTTCGGTCTCGGTCTAGCAAATGGCAGTTCTAAGCGAAGAAAGAGAAAGGGCGACGGAAAAAGGCGATCCCTTTCTCTTTCTGTCGCTTAGAACTGCCAGAAAGCATAATGCCTCGAGGATTCCACCGCGTGCTATCGCATTATGCTTTCGGTCTCGGTCTAGCAAATGGCAGTTCTAAGCGAAGAAAGAGAAAGGGCGACGGAAAAAGGCGATCCCTTTCTCTTTCTGTCGCTTAGAACTGCCAGAAAGCATAATGCCTCGAGGATTCCACCGCGTGCTATCGCATTATGCTTTCGGTCTCGGTCTAGCAAATGGCAGTTCTAAGCGAAGAAAGAGAAAGGGCGACGGAAAAAGGCGATCCCTTTCTCTTTCTGTCGCTTAGAACTGCCAGAAAGCATAATGCCTCGAGGATTCCACCGCGTGCTATCGCATTATGCTTTCGGTCTCGGTCTAGCAAATGGCAGTTCTAAGCGAAGAAAGAGAAAGGGCGACGGAAAAAGGCGATCCCTTTCTCTTTCTGTCGCTTAGAACTGCCAGAAAGCATAATGCCTCGAGGATTCCACCGCGTGCTATCGCATTATGCTTTCGGTCTCGGTCTAGCAAATGGCAGTTCTAAGCGAAGAAAGAGAAAGGGCGACGGAAAAAGGCGATCCCTTTCTCTTTCTGTCGCTTAGAACTGCCAGAAAGCATAATGCCTCGAGGATTCCACCGCGTGCTATCGCATTATGCTTTCGGTCTCGGTCTAGCAAATGGCAGTTCTAAGCGAAGAAAGAGAAAGGGCGACGGAAAAAGGCGATCCCTTTCTCTTTCTGTCGCTTAGAACTGCCAGAAAGCATAATGCCTCGAGGATTCCACCGCGTGCTATCGCATTATGCTTTCGGTCTCGGTCTAGCAAATGGCAGTTCTAAGCGAAGAAAGAGAAAGGGCGACGGAAAAAGGCGATCCCTTTCTCTTTCTGTCGCTTAGAACTGCCAGAAAGCATAATGCCTCGAGGATTCCACCGCGTGCTATCGCATTATGCTTTCGGTCTCGGTCTAGCAAATGGCAGTTCTAAGCGAAGAAAGAGAAAGGGCGACGGAAAAAGGCGATCCCTTTCTCTTTCTGTCGCTTAGAACTGCCAGAAAGCATAATGCCTCGAGGATTCCACCGCGTGCTATCGCATTATGCTTTCGGTCTCGGTCTAGCAAATGGCAGTTCTAAGCGAAGAAAGAGAAAGGGCGACGGAAAAAGGCGATCCCTTTCTCTTTCTGTCGCTTAGAACTGCCAGAAAGCATAATGCCTCGAGGATTCCACCGCGTGCTATCGCATTATGCTTTCGGTCTCGGTCTAGCAAATGGCAGTTCTAAGCGAAGAAAGAGAAAGGGCGACGGAAAAAGGCGATCCCTTTCTCTTTCTGTCGCTTAGAACTGCCAGAAAGCATAATGCCTCGAGGATTCCACCGCGTGCTATCGCATTATGCTTTCGGTCTCGGTCTAGCAAATGGCAGTTCTAAGCGAAGAAAGAGAAAGGGCGACGGAAAAAGGCGATCCCTTTCTCTTTCTGTCGCTTAGAACTGCCAGAAAGCATAATGCCTCGAGGATTCCACCGCGTGCTATCGCATTATGCTTTCGGTCTCGGTCTAGCAAATGGCAGTTCTAAGCGAAGAAAGAGAAAGGGCGACGGAAAAAGGCGATCCCTTTCTCTTTCTGTCGCTTAGAACTGCCAGAAAGCATAATGCCTCGAGGATTCCACCGCGTGCTATCGCATTATGCTTTCGGTCTCGGTCTAGCAAATGGCAGTTCTAAGCGAAGAAAGAGAAAGGGCGACGGAAAAAGGCGATCCCTTTCTCTTTCTGTCGCTTAGAACTGCCAGAAAGCATAATGCCTCGAGGATTCCACCGCGTGCTATCGCATTATGCTTTCGGTCTCGGTCTAGCAAATGGCAGTTCTAAGCGAAGAAAGAGAAAGGGCGACGGAAAAAGGCGATCCCTTTCTCTTTCTGTCGCTTAGAACTGCCAGAAAGCATAATGCCTCGAGGATTCCACCGCGTGCTATCGCATTATGCTTTCGGTCTCGGTCTAGCAAATGGCAGTTCTAAGCGAAGAAAGAGAAAGGGCGACGGAAAAAGGCGATCCCTTTCTCTTTCTGTCGCTTAGAACTGCCAGAAAGCATAATGCCTCGAGGATTCCACCGCGTGCTATCGCATTATGCTTTCGGTCTCGGTCTAGCAAATGGCAGTTCTAAGCGAAGAAAGAGAAAGGGCGACGGAAAAAGGCGATCCCTTTCTCTTTCTGTCGCTTAGAACTGCCAGAAAGCATAATGCCTCGAGGATTCCACCGCGTGCTATCGCATTATGCTTTCGGTCTCGGTCTAGCAAATGGCAGTTCTAAGCGAAGAAAGAGAAAGGGCGACGGAAAAAGGCGATCCCTTTCTCTTTCTGTCGCTTAGAACTGCCAGAAAGCATAATGCCTCGAGGATTCCACCGCGTGCTATCGCATTATGCTTTCGGTCTCGGTCTAGCAAATGGCAGTTCTAAGCGAAGAAAGAGAAAGGGCGACGGAAAAAGGCGATCCCTTTCTCTTTCTGTCGCTTAGAACTGCCAGAAAGCATAATGCCTCGAGGATTCCACCGCGTGCTATCGCATTATGCTTTCGGTCTCGGTCTAGCAAATGGCAGTTCTAAGCGAAGAAAGAGAAAGGGCGACGGAAAAAGGCGATCCCTTTCTCTTTCTGTCGCTTAGAACTGCCAGAAAGCATAATGCCTCGAGGATTCCACCGCGTGCTATCGCATTATGCTTTCGGTCTCGGTCTAGCAAATGGCAGTTCTAAGCGAAGAAAGAGAAAGGGCGACGGAAAAAGGCGATCCCTTTCTCTTTCTGTCGCTTAGAACTGCCAGAAAGCATAATGCCTCGAGGATTCCACCGCGTGCTATCGCATTATGCTTTCGGTCTCGGTCTAGCAAATGGCAGTTCTAAGCGAAGAAAGAGAAAGGGCGACGGAAAAAGGCGATCCCTTTCTCTTTCTGTCGCTTAGAACTGCCAGAAAGCATAATGCCTCGAGGATTCCACCGCGTGCTATCGCATTATGCTTTCGGTCTCGGTCTAGCAAATGGCAGTTCTAAGCGAAGAAAGAGAAAGGGCGACGGAAAAAGGCGATCCCTTTCTCTTTCTGTCGCTTAGAACTGCCAGAAAGCATAATGCCTCGAGGATTCCACCGCGTGCTATCGCATTATGCTTTCGGTCTCGGTCTAGCAAATGGCAGTTCTAAGCGAAGAAAGAGAAAGGGCGACGGAAAAAGGCGATCCCTTTCTCTTTCTGTCGCTTAGAACTGCCAGAAAGCATAATGCCTCGAGGATTCCACCGCGTGCTATCGCATTATGCTTTCGGTCTCGGTCTAGCAAATGGCAGTTCTAAGCGAAGAAAGAGAAAGGGCGACGGAAAAAGGCGATCCCTTTCTCTTTCTGTCGCTTAGAACTGCCAGAAAGCATAATGCCTCGAGGATTCCACCGCGTGCTATCGCATTATGCTTTCGGTCTCGGTCTAGCAAATGGCAGTTCTAAGCGAAGAAAGAGAAAGGGCGACGGAAAAAGGCGATCCCTTTCTCTTTCTGTCGCTTAGAACTGCCAGAAAGCATAATGCCTCGAGGATTCCACCGCGTGCTATCGCATTATGCTTTCGGTCTCGGTCTAGCAAATGGCAGTTCTAAGCGAAGAAAGAGAAAGGGCGACGGAAAAAGGCGATCCCTTTCTCTTTCTGTCGCTTAGAACTGCCAGAAAGCATAATGCCTCGAGGATTCCACCGCGTGCTATCGCATTATGCTTTCGGTCTCGGTCTAGCAAATGGCAGTTCTAAGCGAAGAAAGAGAAAGGGCGACGGAAAAAGGCGATCCCTTTCTCTTTCTGTCGCTTAGAACTGCCAGAAAGCATAATGCCTCGAGGATTCCACCGCGTGCTATCGCATTATGCTTTCGGTCTCGGTCTAGCAAATGGCAGTTCTAAGCGAAGAAAGAGAAAGGGCGACGGAAAAAGGCGATCCCTTTCTCTTTCTGTCGCTTAGAACTGCCAGAAAGCATAATGCCTCGAGGATTCCACCGCGTGCTATCGCATTATGCTTTCGGTCTCGGTCTAGCAAATGGCAGTTCTAAGCGAAGAAAGAGAAAGGGCGACGGAAAAAGGCGATCCCTTTCTCTTTCTGTCGCTTAGAACTGCCAGAAAGCATAATGCCTCGAGGATTCCACCGCGTGCTATCGCATTATGCTTTCGGTCTCGGTCTAGCAAATGGCAGTTCTAAGCGAAGAAAGAGAAAGGGCGACGGAAAAAGGCGATCCCTTTCTCTTTCTGTCGCTTAGAACTGCCAGAAAGCATAATGCCTCGAGGATTCCACCGCGTGCTATCGCATTATGCTTTCGGTCTCGGTCTAGCAAATGGCAGTTCTAAGCGAAGAAAGAGAAAGGGCGACGGAAAAAGGCGATCCCTTTCTCTTTCTGTCGCTTAGAACTGCCAGAAAGCATAATGCCTCGAGGATTCCACCGCGTGCTATCGCATTATGCTTTCGGTCTCGGTCTAGCAAATGGCAGTTCTAAGCGAAGAAAGAGAAAGGGCGACGGAAAAAGGCGATCCCTTTCTCTTTCTGTCGCTTAGAACTGCCAGAAAGCATAATGCCTCGAGGATTCCACCGCGTGCTATCGCATTATGCTTTCGGTCTCGGTCTAGCAAATGGCAGTTCTAAGCGAAGAAAGAGAAAGGGCGACGGAAAAAGGCGATCCCTTTCTCTTTCTGTCGCTTAGAACTGCCAGAAAGCATAATGCCTCGAGGATTCCACCGCGTGCTATCGCATTATGCTTTCGGTCTCGGTCTAGCAAATGGCAGTTCTAAGCGAAGAAAGAGAAAGGGCGACGGAAAAAGGCGATCCCTTTCTCTTTCTGTCGCTTAGAACTGCCAGAAAGCATAATGCCTCGAGGATTCCACCGCGTGCTATCGCATTATGCTTTCGGTCTCGGTCTAGCAAATGGCAGTTCTAAGCGAAGAAAGAGAAAGGGCGACGGAAAAAGGCGATCCCTTTCTCTTTCTGTCGCTTAGAACTGCCAGAAAGCATAATGCCTCGAGGATTCCACCGCGTGCTATCGCATTATGCTTTCGGTCTCGGTCTAGCAAATGGCAGTTCTAAGCGAAGAAAGAGAAAGGGCGACGGAAAAAGGCGATCCCTTTCTCTTTCTGTCGCTTAGAACTGCCAGAAAGCATAATGCCTCGAGGATTCCACCGCGTGCTATCGCATTATGCTTTCGGTCTCGGTCTAGCAAATGGCAGTTCTAAGCGAAGAAAGAGAAAGGGCGACGGAAAAAGGCGATCCCTTTCTCTTTCTGTCGCTTAGAACTGCCAGAAAGCATAATGCCTCGAGGATTCCACCGCGTGCTATCGCATTATGCTTTCGGTCTCGGTCTAGCAAATGGCAGTTCTAAGCGAAGAAAGAGAAAGGGCGACGGAAAAAGGCGATCCCTTTCTCTTTCTGTCGCTTAGAACTGCCAGAAAGCATAATGCCTCGAGGATTCCACCGCGTGCTATCGCATTATGCTTTCGGTCTCGGTCTAGCAAATGGCAGTTCTAAGCGAAGAAAGAGAAAGGGCGACGGAAAAAGGCGATCCCTTTCTCTTTCTGTCGCTTAGAACTGCCAGAAAGCATAATGCCTCGAGGATTCCACCGCGTGCTATCGCATTATGCTTTCGGTCTCGGTCTAGCAAATGGCAGTTCTAAGCGAAGAAAGAGAAAGGGCGACGGAAAAAGGCGATCCCTTTCTCTTTCTGTCGCTTAGAACTGCCAGAAAGCATAATGCCTCGAGGATTCCACCGCGTGCTATCGCATTATGCTTTCGGTCTCGGTCTAGCAAATGGCAGTTCTAAGCGAAGAAAGAGAAAGGGCGACGGAAAAAGGCGATCCCTTTCTCTTTCTGTCGCTTAGAACTGCCAGAAAGCATAATGCCTCGAGGATTCCACCGCGTGCTATCGCATTATGCTTTCGGTCTCGGTCTAGCAAATGGCAGTTCTAAGCGAAGAAAGAGAAAGGGCGACGGAAAAAGGCGATCCCTTTCTCTTTCTGTCGCTTAGAACTGCCAGAAAGCATAATGCCTCGAGGATTCCACCGCGTGCTATCGCATTATGCTTTCGGTCTCGGTCTAGCAAATGGCAGTTCTAAGCGAAGAAAGAGAAAGGGCGACGGAAAAAGGCGATCCCTTTCTCTTTCTGTCGCTTAGAACTGCCAGAAAGCATAATGCCTCGAGGATTCCACCGCGTGCTATCGCATTATGCTTTCGGTCTCGGTCTAGCAAATGGCAGTTCTAAGCGAAGAAAGAGAAAGGGCGACGGAAAAAGGCGATCCCTTTCTCTTTCTGTCGCTTAGAACTGCCAGAAAGCATAATGCCTCGAGGATTCCACCGCGTGCTATCGCATTATGCTTTCGGTCTCGGTCTAGCAAATGGCAGTTCTAAGCGAAGAAAGAGAAAGGGCGACGGAAAAAGGCGATCCCTTTCTCTTTCTGTCGCTTAGAACTGCCAGAAAGCATAATGCCTCGAGGATTCCACCGCGTGCTATCGCATTATGCTTTCGGTCTCGGTCTAGCAAATGGCAGTTCTAAGCGAAGAAAGAGAAAGGGCGACGGAAAAAGGCGATCCCTTTCTCTTTCTGTCGCTTAGAACTGCCAGAAAGCATAATGCCTCGAGGATTCCACCGCGTGCTATCGCATTATGCTTTCGGTCTCGGTCTAGCAAATGGCAGTTCTAAGCGAAGAAAGAGAAAGGGCGACGGAAAAAGGCGATCCCTTTCTCTTTCTGTCGCTTAGAACTGCCAGAAAGCATAATGCCTCGAGGATTCCACCGCGTGCTATCGCATTATGCTTTCGGTCTCGGTCTAGCAAATGGCAGTTCTAAGCGAAGAAAGAGAAAGGGCGACGGAAAAAGGCGATCCCTTTCTCTTTCTGTCGCTTAGAACTGCCAGAAAGCATAATGCCTCGAGGATTCCACCGCGTGCTATCGCATTATGCTTTCGGTCTCGGTCTAGCAAATGGCAGTTCTAAGCGAAGAAAGAGAAAGGGCGACGGAAAAAGGCGATCCCTTTCTCTTTCTGTCGCTTAGAACTGCCAGAAAGCATAATGCCTCGAGGATTCCACCGCGTGCTATCGCATTATGCTTTCGGTCTCGGTCTAGCAAATGGCAGTTCTAAGCGAAGAAAGAGAAAGGGCGACGGAAAAAGGCGATCCCTTTCTCTTTCTGTCGCTTAGAACTGCCAGAAAGCATAATGCCTCGAGGATTCCACCGCGTGCTATCGCATTATGCTTTCGGTCTCGGTCTAGCAAATGGCAGTTCTAAGCGAAGAAAGAGAAAGGGCGACGGAAAAAGGCGATCCCTTTCTCTTTCTGTCGCTTAGAACTGCCAGAAAGCATAATGCCTCGAGGATTCCACCGCGTGCTATCGCATTATGCTTTCGGTCTCGGTCTAGCAAATGGCAGTTCTAAGCGAAGAAAGAGAAAGGGCGACGGAAAAAGGCGATTCCGTGCTGCCAGACGTAGTCCAACCCTTAGAGTACAAACTGTACCCTTCAGTACCCTGTCTGTTTGCAACCTAAAGGCTCCAGCAATACTAAAACCATGGGGAAACCGATGTATCCAATATTTTTGTTACCTATTGACATGTTAATTTATTTTACCATAATGTATTACGGATATAAACTGAATAGTATAAAACTATGATATTAATATTTATGAATCTCTATTGTTAAATTTATTATATCTCTAGCAAGGTTGTGGCGTGAATATTCTTATTATAATAATTTATTCATTTTGTTGTAACGTGAGTGTTTTGTTTTCCCGCTTTATGACTGTGTCTCTTTGACGTAGGAGGAAACATTAAGTTAAATATCTTTAAAGGGGAAAAATAAAGAACAAGAGACTTTAATTGCTGTTTTTTATTAATGTCTGAAAATTCTAAATAATTAATAACACTAAAATCTAGGTTTTGGCAAATACGCCGTCTGTCGGAACCATAGGTAAATACGTAAAGACTATTTGAGGTGACTTAGGAATGAGGGACTACAGCACAAGGTACCTATTTTCTACATGCGGGTAGAGACCTTGACAAGAATTGTACCTCTGTAGCTTACAAGATTCAGTCCTTGCGTGTATAGTTAGTTCTTGTTTTCCATAACAGATGGCGCTGATACCGCCAGGTTTCGTAAGTTATGGCAAAACTTCACGATTATTCTGAACATTTTTCAACAAATTTCGCTTAAAATGTATTGTTGGTTAATAATATGGTACATTTTTATTTATTTTAATGCAATTTCCTTTGAGATGATTTCTTATAAATCTCGACCCTTGACTTTTAAATGTATAAGTTTAATAACATGTAAGTTTTGTATTCAATTTCTGAAAAAATATTACGTAAATAATTCTGGGTTTCTTTCATGGTAATTATAGATGGCAAATACTCAATAATAAAAGGAACAAGGTTATTCGTCTGTTTTTTATTCCAGTTATTTTTAGAATTTTGGATGTCTCTAGTGAGCTGAGCTTTATGGTGATCTAGACCCAATAGTGTAGAACACGTATATGCATATCCTGATATTGTTAGAGTAGTCAAATATNTCTAGCAAATGGCAGTTCTAAGCGAAGAAAGAGAAAGGGCGACGGAAAAAGGCGATCCCTTTCTCTTTCTGTCGCTTAGAACTGCCAGAAAGCATAATGCCTCGAGGATTCCACCGCGTGCTATCGCATTATGCTTTCGGTCTCGGTCTAGCAAATGGCAGTTCTAAGCGAAGAAAGAGAAAGGGCGACGGAAAAAGGCGATCCCTTTCTCTTTCTGTCGCTTAGAACTGCCAGAAAGCATAATGCCTCGAGGATTCCACCGCGTGCTATCGCATTATGCTTTCGGTCTCGGTCTAGCAAATGGCAGTTCTAAGCGAAGAAAGAGAAAGGGCGACGGAAAAAGGCGATCCCTTTCTCTTTCTGTCGCTTAGAACTGCCAGAAAGCATAATGCCTCGAGGATTCCACCGCGTGCTATCGCATTATGCTTTCGGTCTCGGTCTAGCAAATGGCAGTTCTAAGCGAAGAAAGAGAAAGGGCGACGGAAAAAGGCGATCCCTTTCTCTTTCTGTCGCTTAGAACTGCCAGAAAGCATAATGCCTCGAGGATTCCACCGCGTGCTATCGCATTATGCTTTCGGTCTCGGTCTAGCAAATGGCAGTTCTAAGCGAAGAAAGAGAAAGGGCGACGGAAAAAGGCGATCCCTTTCTCTTTCTGTCGCTTAGAACTGCCAGAAAGCATAATGCCTCGAGGATTCCACCGCGTGCTATCGCATTATGCTTTCGGTCTCGGTCTAGCAAATGGCAGTTCTAAGCGAAGAAAGAGAAAGGGCGACGGAAAAAGGCGATCCCTTTCTCTTTCTGTCGCTTAGAACTGCCAGAAAGCATAATGCCTCGAGGATTCCACCGCGTGCTATCGCATTATGCTTTCGGTCTCGGTCTAGCAAATGGCAGTTCTAAGCGAAGAAAGAGAAAGGGCGACGGAAAAAGGCGATCCCTTTCTCTTTCTGTCGCTTAGAACTGCCAGAAAGCATAATGCCTCGAGGATTCCACCGCGTGCTATCGCATTATGCTTTCGGTCTCGGTCTAGCAAATGGCAGTTCTAAGCGAAGAAAGAGAAAGGGCGACGGAAAAAGGCGATCCCTTTCTCTTTCTGTCGCTTAGAACTGCCAGAAAGCATAATGCCTCGAGGATTCCACCGCGTGCTATCGCATTATGCTTTCGGTCTCGGTCTAGCAAATGGCAGTTCTAAGCGAAGAAAGAGAAAGGGCGACGGAAAAAGGCGATCCCTTTCTCTTTCTGTCGCTTAGAACTGCCAGAAAGCATAATGCCTCGAGGATTCCACCGCGTGCTATCGCATTATGCTTTCGGTCTCGGTCTAGCAAATGGCAGTTCTAAGCGAAGAAAGAGAAAGGGCGACGGAAAAAGGCGATCCCTTTCTCTTTCTGTCGCTTAGAACTGCCAGAAAGCATAATGCCTCGAGGATTCCACCGCGTGCTATCGCATTATGCTTTCGGTCTCGGTCTAGCAAATGGCAGTTCTAAGCGAAGAAAGAGAAAGGGCGACGGAAAAAGGCGATCCCTTTCTCTTTCTGTCGCTTAGAACTGCCAGAAAGCATAATGCCTCGAGGATTCCACCGCGTGCTATCGCATTATGCTTTCGGTCTCGGTCTAGCAAATGGCAGTTCTAAGCGAAGAAAGAGAAAGGGCGACGGAAAAAGGCGATCCCTTTCTCTTTCTGTCGCTTAGAACTGCCAGAAAGCATAATGCCTCGAGGATTCCACCGCGTGCTATCGCATTATGCTTTCGGTCTCGGTCTAGCAAATGGCAGTTCTAAGCGAAGAAAGAGAAAGGGCGACGGAAAAAGGCGATCCCTTTCTCTTTCTGTCGCTTAGAACTGCCAGAAAGCATAATGCCTCGAGGATTCCACCGCGTGCTATCGCATTATGCTTTCGGTCTCGGTCTAGCAAATGGCAGTTCTAAGCGAAGAAAGAGAAAGGGCGACGGAAAAAGGCGATCCCTTTCTCTTTCTGTCGCTTAGAACTGCCAGAAAGCATAATGCCTCGAGGATTCCACCGCGTGCTATCGCATTATGCTTTCGGTCTCGGTCTAGCAAATGGCAGTTCTAAGCGAAGAAAGAGAAAGGGCGACGGAAAAAGGCGATCCCTTTCTCTTTCTGTCGCTTAGAACTGCCAGAAAGCATAATGCCTCGAGGATTCCACCGCGTGCTATCGCATTATGCTTTCGGTCTCGGTCTAGCAAATGGCAGTTCTAAGCGAAGAAAGAGAAAGGGCGACGGAAAAAGGCGATCCCTTTCTCTTTCTGTCGCTTAGAACTGCCAGAAAGCATAATGCCTCGAGGATTCCACCGCGTGCTATCGCATTATGCTTTCGGTCTCGGTCTAGCAAATGGCAGTTCTAAGCGAAGAAAGAGAAAGGGCGACGGAAAAAGGCGATCCCTTTCTCTTTCTGTCGCTTAGAACTGCCAGAAAGCATAATGCCTCGAGGATTCCACCGCGTGCTATCGCATTATGCTTTCGGTCTCGGTCTAGCAAATGGCAGTTCTAAGCGAAGAAAGAGAAAGGGCGACGGAAAAAGGCGATCCCTTTCTCTTTCTGTCGCTTAGAACTGCCAGAAAGCATAATGCCTCGAGGATTCCACCGCGTGCTATCGCATTATGCTTTCGGTCTCGGTCTAGCAAATGGCAGTTCTAAGCGAAGAAAGAGAAAGGGCGACGGAAAAAGGCGATCCCTTTCTCTTTCTGTCGCTTAGAACTGCCAGAAAGCATAATGCCTCGAGGATTCCACCGCGTGCTATCGCATTATGCTTTCGGTCTCGGTCTAGCAAATGGCAGTTCTAAGCGAAGAAAGAGAAAGGGCGACGGAAAAAGGCGATCCCTTTCTCTTTCTGTCGCTTAGAACTGCCAGAAAGCATAATGCCTCGAGGATTCCACCGCGTGCTATCGCATTATGCTTTCGGTCTCGGTCTAGCAAATGGCAGTTCTAAGCGAAGAAAGAGAAAGGGCGACGGAAAAAGGCGATCCCTTTCTCTTTCTGTCGCTTAGAACTGCCAGAAAGCATAATGCCTCGAGGATTCCACCGCGTGCTATCGCATTATGCTTTCGGTCTCGGTCTAGCAAATGGCAGTTCTAAGCGAAGAAAGAGAAAGGGCGACGGAAAAAGGCGATCCCTTTCTCTTTCTGTCGCTTAGAACTGCCAGAAAGCATAATGCCTCGAGGATTCCACCGCGTGCTATCGCATTATGCTTTCGGTCTCGGTCTAGCAAATGGCAGTTCTAAGCGAAGAAAGAGAAAGGGCGACGGAAAAAGGCGATCCCTTTCTCTTTCTGTCGCTTAGAACTGCCAGAAAGCATAATGCCTCGAGGATTCCACCGCGTGCTATCGCATTATGCTTTCGGTCTCGGTCTAGCAAATGGCAGTTCTAAGCGAAGAAAGAGAAAGGGCGACGGAAAAAGGCGATCCCTTTCTCTTTCTGTCGCTTAGAACTGCCAGAAAGCATAATGCCTCGAGGATTCCACCGCGTGCTATCGCATTATGCTTTCGGTCTCGGTCTAGCAAATGGCAGTTCTAAGCGAAGAAAGAGAAAGGGCGACGGAAAAAGGCGATTCCGTGCTGCCAGACGTAGTCCAACCCTTAGAGTACAAACTGTACCCTTCAGTACCCTGTCTGTTTGCAACCTAAAGGCTCCAGCAATACTAAAACCATGGGGAAACCGATGTATCCAATATTTTTGTTACCTATTGACATGTTAATTTATTTTACCATAATGTATTACGGATATAAACTGAATAGTATAAAACTATGATATTAATATTTATGAATCTCTATTGTTAAATTTATTATATCTCTAGCAAGGTTGTGGCGTGAATATTCTTATTATAATAATTTATTCATTTTGTTGTAACGTGAGTGTTTTGTTTTCCCGCTTTATGACTGTGTCTCTTTGACGTAGGAGGAAACATTAAGTTAAATATCTTTAAAGGGGAAAAATAAAGAACAAGAGACTTTAATTGCTGTTTTTTATTAATGTCTGAAAATTCTAAATAATTAATAACACTAAAATCTAGGTTTTGGCAAATACGCCGTCTGTCGGAACCATAGGTAAATACGTAAAGACTATTTGAGGTGACTTAGGAATGAGGGACTACAGCACAAGGTACCTATTTTCTACATGCGGGTAGAGACCTTGACAAGAATTGTACCTCTGTAGCTTACAAGATTCAGTCCTTGCGTGTATAGTTAGTTCTTGTTTTCCATAACAGATGGCGCTGATACCGCCAGGTTTCGTAAGTTATGGCAAAACTTCACGATTATTCTGAACATTTTTCAACAAATTTCGCTTAAAATGTATTGTTGGTTAATAATATGGTACATTTTTATTTATTTTAATGCAATTTCCTTTGAGATGATTTCTTATAAATCTCGACCCTTGACTTTTAAATGTATAAGTTTAATAACATGTAAGTTTTGTATTCAATTTCTGAAAAAATATTACGTAAATAATTCTGGGTTTCTTTCATGGTAATTATAGATGGCAAATACTCAATAATAAAAGGAACAAGGTTATTCGTCTGTTTTTTATTCCAGTTATTTTTAGAATTTTGGATGTCTCTAGTGAGCTGAGCTTTATGGTGATCTAGACCCAATAGTGTAGAACACGTATATGCATATCCTGATATTGTTAGAGTAGTCAAATATATTTAAGGTGCATTCGACCACTAGAAGCGGGA
This sequence comes from Heliothis virescens, assembly GCA_002382865.2. Classification (NCBI taxonomy): domain Eukaryota; kingdom Metazoa; phylum Arthropoda; class Insecta; order Lepidoptera; family Noctuidae; genus Heliothis; species Heliothis virescens. Next base: position 8,158,450 of record NWSH02000537.1, read on the forward strand.
AATTCAAATATAAAATGTTTTTTTCATGTTTTACCTAAGTTAACATTCAATATGAGGCGTGATCTTATGATTGGCGGTTATAATATCCCACAAAGTAATTTCTGATGTCCTTGTTTAACTCCGAAACTTCTTACAATTCAAATGTAACTGTCGAAACTATGATATTTCGCAATAAAAAGTTTTTTACAGTTACATTTGAATTCTATGCCTCATATTGAATGTTAATGATGAAACCATTTTATATTTGAATTGCCCGCTTCTAGTGGTCGAATGCACCTTAAGCTAAAAGGTATATTTTTACTAAAAGTTCTGAATATTTTTATTAATGATTTTTAGCAATAAAAATGCCTCTTTATCACAAGACATCAAAGGTAAAGTCTACATCAGAGCTACATGATATTTTTTTTATAAACATATGTATACAGTGATGCCATTTCTACCCAATTAGCAAATGGCAGTGGGAGCGTTATTTCGGTTCCACATCTAATTGCGCAAAGTGACACGTTTATTTACAAATGTCCTATTTACGAACAGAGTGAAGTCATTCATGAAATTGTATAGTTGATCTGCGACCACAATGGCGATGGAGCTGCGCCGCTCCGTCTCGCGAGATAACTATATTTAGTACAGAACGCTCCGATAGCATGAATGGTATGGCAGCTGTGCCATTTACATCCGCGCAACCTTATATAATATTTATGTCAGCTTTTCTCTTTTCAGCTTATTATCGTGTTATTCTTATATTAGAACAAAGTCAAGACAAGTCCAAAATATTCGCAAGAGTACTATGTTGAGGTTTCTTTGTTCTGAACTTTCAATTCTAGGACAAAAGTTGGCGCAGACACAACTAGTTCGATCGCCATGGAAGTCCATAATCAGGTCACGTACGAATGACCTTCGGCGCCAGGCTTCCTAGAAGCGCTAACTTTAATTGCCGGTCTGGAGATCCTTGGCAAGCTAATGTGAGTCGCTTGTTCTACTTAACTTGGCCATAATGTGTGCCACTTAACAACTTGACTTTTTAAAGCAAAGGATCTAGACTAGAAAGTTCTCTTTTATAGCAGAGCATAGATATATTCTGTAGCTGAATACTTTAAATACAAAGACCGAAAAAGCAATTTGTTATATGTTTTCGTAATTAACAAAGTACTTTTCCTCGCACGAAGCTCGCATAATGATGTCGGTGGCGCGCGTCCGGCGGCGCGCAAAGCTCTGTGAGGTATCGGAGTTACGTCCAGAAATGACTGGTGTCTCCGGTGTAATGTCAATTGCGGATGGCGGTGGTCGTTGGTCGCGAGGGAGGCGCTGCGGGCGGCGGGCGCGGGGCGGGGTCGTGCGGCGGCGTGGTATCGATGCGGGTGCGCGCGCAGTCCCGCGCCCCTCGCGTTCGATTTTCCCTGTCCGGGCGACGGTGGCGGCGCGTTGCATAACTGTGTAGCGGCACTCCGCGCGCGACCCCGCTCCGAGCGCCCGCCGCGAGCGCGCTACACGCGCTGATACGCGCAACGTCGCGCCCTTTACGTAACGCGCGACCACCGCGCGCACTCGCGCTCCTCACCGCCTTACCGAGGATTACTGTTGGAGTGATACGCTGTTAGTGTGCACCATATCGTCGAGCCCGGCTCGTGGACGTCGGAGCGGCCGGCCGCGGACCGCCGGAGCTGGTAGGTGTCGCCGCAGTGCGCGCGCTCGCCCTTTGTCCGGCCGCGTGGTGGTGGCGGCTGCGGTCGCGTGCTGAATAATTGACGCGGAGGCTGTCCGGCGCGGCCGCTATCGACCTGGTCGCGTGACTGGCGCGTATTACCTCCGCAAGGACGCCGCGCTGGCTGCGACACGGAGCCGACGGCGCCGCTGCCGCCACCGCCACCGCCGACCTGCCTGCTTACACTATTGTGCTCTATGCTATTGATCCTGCCCTATAGTTAACCTATTTACGGCAGTGCTCAATATTTACATGATAAGTACATGTCATCAGCCTTGAAGGCACTGGCTAGGAAGCTGGCCCCCAGTCACGGCCCGTCACCTGCCGCTTCCCGGCTGGAGCGCCGGAGTCAGGTCTGACCCCGCTCGACCAAGCTTGTTGTTCCTCGATGTGTTATTGACAGCTCCACAGATCGATAGCCTTTTGACGCAAGCCGTTTGTAGTTCGAACAACAATCATTTCATAATGGTTATAATGGAATTTACGCAGAATCAAAGTTTTCCATCAATAGTTAATTTTACGAAGAATTTTCATTCTGTGAATAGATTATAGCGTTTTCTATTTTACTTGGGTGGTTACGTAAAGGGATCTTGTGTTTCATTCAACCATCGATATTCTAGTTTAATTTACTCATCTTTCCATGAATATCACACAATCATAATAACTTTTATCGGAAACTTTCGAGATCTAGCTTTTGCTGCGACTACGGCTACGAGCTACGTGCTACATAAATGCTACGTAGCACTATCGTAGTCGTAGACGCGCTACACAAAAGCGTAGATATTTGCTACGATTTATTATTACTAGTTATTTTGAAATGCAGATTATGTGCGTAAAAAGCATGAACACTGTGAAAAGTGATATCAACTGAGAACATTTTTTTAGGTTACGTATTGCTCAAGGTTATCGCCTTTTTTAAAGTACAAGTAGTACTTGAGTACTCGGGGATTATGTTCAAGGAAGGCAGGCGGACCATTCACTTCTAATTTTGAGCTAATTCGCGGTTGATTACCAACAAGTAATTGCCAGTTCCAACAAAGCCTTTTTAACGGACTTTTAGGCTTGCAAATTAGCGTTTCAAGATATCTTTTGAAGTTGACTTGGTTTAGTGCGGATACGATGTGACATAAAGGATCTGTACACTAAACTACACATTACGTACAACTACTACACAGTACTACATCGATACACTTAGCTTGGTTACATGTCTGACTGTATAGCTTATTTTTTATTCAGAATATGTGATTGTACATATGTATAATTCATTTAATTTGGAGACTGATTCACTGGGGTGGGTTGGGTATTATAGTTCTTGGTTTTTGATATAGAAAATTTTAATTTACACCTTGCTTTTGGGGTGCTTGTTTTCAGTTCGTAGGTATATAGTGTAAATAGTAGTTGTTATGTAAAGAGACGATTTTTTTGTAGATCTTTTTGCCGTGAGTACTTTGTAAGTCTTCAGGGATGTCAATGACTGTCATAGTCAATGAGTTAACTTTACCGCAAGAAGGTATATAATCACGCTAAAATATATTAATGAATGAATGGAAGGAATAAGAACCAGACCAGTTATGTCATATATTACAGAATTAATGCTTCGGTTTAAATTTTAATGGGAAAATAAAATAAGTAGGTAATGCTATAGAAATAATTCCCAAGCGCTGAAAGAAGATCACAGTCGCTTTTCATTGAATAAGTAATTAATATTTCGAGTTATTATTATTTCTAAAGCTTATTTCTCGGCTTCCTTATTGACTTAACGGAAACTTCCTGATACAATACCTTTATTAGCATTCCAATTTGAGATACAAAGAAAGCACCAGTCTATAATTATTATTTACGTTCAAATGAAAATGTCTTTTAAATTTACCCTTTTTTATAGGCCCACTGGTGGGAACAGGTTTCTTTTCATAGAGAGAAGGGCTGAGCGTTAATCACCGCGCTTACCCAAGGCAGTTAAGCGATTTCAGTCTTCAAAGTCTAAGGTTCTTCAATATTTTTTCCTTCACTTTGACGCATTTTTGTCATTGGTATCCAAGATACATTTAGAAAGTACAGACGCCAGCACATCAACTTACCTCAATTTATCAGATTTCTAAAATTTCTAGACATCAATATTTACAACCTTATTACAATAGTGGTAGTAATTTTGGTACATATTACTTAGAAAGGTTACATTAGTGCTTCACTTGCAATCGAACCCGCATATTCATACTTGAGAGGCCTGGGGCTAGACCACTAGACCACTTCTACTATCTATACTTTTCTATCCTAGTTTTGTGACTATTATATACTAGTTTCATTTTATAATTACGAATATTTAACCCAATCGTTCACATTATGCGAGTTTAAACTGCTATTGTGTATAACGACGGGTTGAACGGCTTGCCATAACATGCTAATAGTACATTAGTCGTATTTCAAATGCAATACAAAAACCTCCTTTTTTCAGATTGGTTCATAGAAGTTCATCAACATAGTGTAGTGGACAATATTTTGTAAATACATATAATATCGACCGTCTTGTTTAAACCCTTAATGAGTGTATGAAATAACTAAAAATATGACTTCAGCAGTTCCTGTACTTTTGGGGTAAGAATGATGTTGAAGAAGATGATGTAGTGTTATAATGTGTATCTGTATATGCATTTGACAGAATATAAATCGCGATATAATGATACCTAATTACAGTTGGTTCGAATAAAATGTATATTATAGTTCTTCAATTTTATCAAAACGAGTAGAGTTTTTAGCTGTGATGTAATCATTTCGAATCAAACGCACTTTGTCAAACACATACAATCAAACGGACGTGTTCACTACTTCTTACCCACTTCTTCCCACTAATAAAAGTAATAGGTATGCTTTACTATCTAAAGGGAAGGTTGTAAATTCTCGACCCCACACTCCATGATCTCAGAAAGATATAATTAATTATACTATGAAATTAGTAAACTTTATGTTAATAGATACATCAATAATAGATACATACATACAGATATCAATAATAGATACATACCTACACCTTTTTAATTAAAGGATGAACCAAAACTTAAGTAGGTATAGAATAACAATATTAATGGCCAGTATCACAGGTTCCATATAAAGTTCTAGATAGCTATCTAACAGATACTGCTATAGAAATGTTTTTAATTTTGACTACTTTTCTATGCAGTGTGAAGCTGGCGCTTAAAATCGCAAAATAAGAAAGAGTTTGCTCTGTATATCCTTACATACCGAGATTTAACATAACCTATATACATATAGACAAACATCTAACGAAAGTATCCTCGAAGCTTTCTGAATAACACGTATAAAGTAACGCGAAAGTAATATGATACGAATTTATGGCTTTAGTTTGCAACTCTGAACACATTTGACAAAAATACTGCGGAAATTCTGGCCATGGCAACATTAAATTGAAATCTTCCATAATCCTTTTCTCTGTTGATTACATAATCCTTCTAGAAGGTACGTCTTACACTATAACATATCAAGGATTTTTTTAAGATTCTTTAAAGACTTGTAACATATAGTGATCTCTATATTTATACTGATCATTTTATTTCAGAAAGTGAGATTTCATACTAATTTTTGGTTACCTTAAGACATGAATAGTCTTAAAAGTGCCTGCACACTTCAAACTTTTAGTCGGTCATAATTTTCTTAAAAAAGTATTTTGTCTACCATCGGATCAACTGTCGACCCGACCTTCAATCTGCATTGTGTAAGAGCGCTAAGAATGATTAATTTACTTGATAATAATATTCCACCCAGTAAAATATTCTAAAAAATCATCATGTTAACCAATTCATTCGTAATACCTAAGTAAGATAGACTAGCAATAAACAATTCATTATCAGAGTGGCAGTAAAGTGATCTCGCCACAATTCCCCTTTCATTTGTCGTAACAGTTCACTTTAATCTCCATGTATGTGGTGGTATTAAAACTGAAACAGACCGTGTAATGTTTGCCTGGATACAATGACAAACAAATGCTGTTTAGTTTAACTTTACTTTTTTAAATTGCAGCCAATTTTAATATCATTTAGGACGGTTATTCTTTGATAGTATCATTTCTGTTACTGTTTTCAGAAAACTAAAAGATTGTCGTTGATAGATCGTCGTAGATCGTCGTGCTCTTTTGTCGTGATCTTTACTTACCTAAGCTCTCTATGCCCATGTTCATGTGTTTTTTAAACGAAAAAAATGCAATTTAGTATCAAGTTTAACAACGCATATGTAAAAATGTTTAAAGTTCCAAAAGCTTTATTTTTATTTAATTTTATCCCATATTTCAATTAAAACTTATCAAGACGCGAACTGTGCGTATGTTTAGTCTCAAGAGTTTATATACAGATCTATTACGTCAGTTCATGCTAAGCTGTTTTCTTGGCGAGGAAGCAGCTCCAAGGTAACCGAGTAATTTCTAAGAAAATAATAATTTAAATAACAGTTTCAGTTTCAATTGTTTTTGATATCTAAAAGCAATTAAATGATACCGTACAGAAAGCGGTTGACAAGCGTCCTTATTCCTTTGACCACGGTAAGCCTCATACGGTACTTGATTGCTACGGCTTTGTCAAGAGTAATTTTAATTAACGTTGCCAGTACTTACAGTACTTAGAGCTTCCTACGTAATTGGGAATAACTTGCAAATCGTGTCAATTCTTATTTTCATTATTTAACATTAAAATAAAGGCTAAAATTTACGCAACCTTGCGCTTTAACGCCTTGTATCGCCTTCAACTTTTGTCTAGTACAATATTTGATTGAAGGCACTTCGGTGTAAATTCTATTTCGTTTAAGAACTAGCCCTTGTGAGCCTGTGAGTAGATTAGACCCGAGGTTAGCGATTGGCCGAAACATATTTATTGCTCAGATCTTTTTCTAGCTCGAGAACTTCGTTCGGTAGAGAATTATAGCGGTCTAAAAGATATCTGCTTCGTACCTTCTAGTTCATTTGCAGAAATTAGAACTAGAGGTGGTTTTAGCTACTGAATGTTCGTCTAATGAACGAAGGTTAGCATTTTATTTTACATAATTTTCTTTGTTTCACACAAGGTGAAAAAGTTTCACTGCATGCGCATAGACTTCGAGGTGACAAAATTATTATATCAAGCAGTATACTTATGCCTAGTTTTGTTTCTGTTAAACTTATAAAGGTCGTGTGACTTTTGATGTCGATGTTCCTTGCATGAATAAATTAAATTAGTCTATTGCTTACTAACTTTGATAGAGCCACGCAATGTATTGACTACCACCTACGCAAATAGTTAGATTATAGTTCTATGCGGGTGTTTGACTTGTCAGTTGGAACCTTCACTAATGATTACAGACAAGTTTTGTTTCTGATATAGATATCTATATCAGAAACAAAACTTGTCTTTACTTACATACATAACTCAGATGTTGTATGGTGGTAAGTTATAAACCACATTGAATTTATCGGAGGCAATTGTAAAAGAGACAGCGATTGATAGAACTTTTATTGATGTTATTTTTCCTTTGTGTAAGGTCTTTGGCTTTATTACTGGTTGCCAATTGGACCAGTGGTTCAATAGCCACGGTTGGCAAAGGAAGCCACCTTAATTATCTTCAAAATTGAAAATAAATATTGTTACAAGCGTAGGTATAACTTATAAAATTATCGTTCCATAAAACGATAAATTTGTCAAAAAAATTGTCAATTTCTCAAGTTATTATCCTAATCCGATCCACGAATTCCGCAGTTAATAGCTATCTTGACTTAATTGAAATACCTTTTTATGTTGGTTGGGTATTCATTAATCGCCTTTTATTTTTCTCTGGTAATGACTGTAAGCGAAGCAGCGAAAAGTGCCATGCAAATTAACGTAGGAGTTAAAGCTGACTATTTTTTAGATGATAACATAACAAGTCAAAAATAATAATTTTAAATAAACAAAGAAGCTTTTCATTCAAAGACTTTGTAATTTTTGAAAGAAAAAGTATTTTGATGCTTCAACATGTTTTTATTTTAACATCTTTCTGCTTTTAATTTTAAACAGAACAAATTGTACAAAACAACTCGCTTCGAAGTAAGAAGGACGGAAAGTCGAAAAGAAATTAAGAGTTAATGTATAATTAATTATTTTGGTTACAAACTCGATCTTGTAGAACTTTGTCATGATCTTTATTTGACTGTTGTAACAAAGTATTTTGCTGTTTTATGACTATGTGGCATTTATTGTGAAATAAACAATAGCTATATTATCTGTAAGTATCAAAAAGATTATTTTCGTGATTTCAACAAAATATTTGCTGGATGTGTAGAGACACCACCCAGTTATGTAACACAAAAGTCGGTTTTGTCCACAAGAGAACTGTAGCTACGAGTCTTACTAGGCGTGAAACTAACGCACGAAATGTTATGTAACTCAAGTCGAAAGATAGGCTTGCCATTCTTTTTCTTGATTTTATATTTAAGTGTGAGTATAGTCATATTTTTAGGTAAGGTTTATTTTAGAAGCTTGTTTATATTACTGGTTCCAGCTCATTTGGGACTGATGATGGGTCCTAGCTTCTCACCTAGATACTTGAAAAATTATCACCTTGAATGTGACAGACTAATATAACACCGAAATAAAGACTAAACAAACACTAAATACGGAAATGGTAATACTAAAACCTTTCATGCTAAAAATACCTGTTGTGTAACATATGTTACTTAGTGATATTAGCACACACTGCGTGTTAGCTCTGTCTGACGTAGCTAAAAGGATCATACATTAAACGTCACCCATTTGTTGACCTCGCTGGCTCGCGTATTTTTCAACACTCCTTTGAGAGAGAATTCATTATACAAGCTTTAATTTCTTTGAGAATAAAAACATGTCTGAGTTTATCTGGGTCACTTCCTGAAAAATACACACCATGTATGTAGGCCGGAGGAAAAATATGTATCAGGAAAATTATCCATTATTACTAAATGAATCTTAATTGTTTTGTTGTTGAGAGGAAGGTGAATATGAATATTGTGGGGCGTGATTAATTGGAGAGGGTTGAAAAAACATTCGTCCTTGCCCGACCTGTTCCGACAAACCGAGTCTTTTTGTGTACGGAGGAAATCATTACGTTGGTATTTGATGAGGAATGCCTCGAAGAGGTAAAGCAGTAATGAACTTTTAAATTGTAATTTAATGGAGTTGAGAATACGCAGGTTTATATACAGACAGATCCACCTTTATCATCAAAGTACTATATAGAGACAATATACATATAAAAAAAAAAACGAATTTTATTTTATAATTATCGTACGGTTTCCAAATCGCCGCGTTTGAATATATCGTTAAAGTAAAATCAATCATTTTGATTAGCAGGCATAATTATAGGTGATAGTTTTAACTTGAAAATAGATTATTTTGTGTGCCGTGTATCCAAACCCATTTGTATTCGTAACTATTTTTGTTTCAGTAAAATTATCATCGAAGCTTTGAAAGGCGTAGACACCCGTACAGGTATAATGTCACATGACCTAATTTCAGTTTAAAGCGCACTTGGTCTTAGCTAATATAATACGTGGGTGTTGTTCCACCTGCATGCGTGATTGTGTCGGCCCGCCGTTTCATTTACGTTGCTACACGCGACCCGAGACCGTGGTGCCTTATTATAAGCCAGCATTGGAATACATCGCAGCGATAGCTACACTTGTAATTTACTGAAAGTTTCAACTTTAAATGTAGGTAATTTATGATGAAAGTTTTTATTTCTAATAACTGTGACTCAACTTTTTGCTATTTACCTACCATGAGTAGTTTCAGCTTTAAGATTCCCCCAAGGTGCGCCACTTTGCTCGGTTTTCAGCTATCCACATTATTATGTTTAATAGTTTGGTATAAAAATTATAGAGCTAATAAGTTGTCAATCGTCAAGTTTTTAACTGCTTCATCTAACGGCACTGAATTTTCCGATTTTCCGAAGTACTTAAGTAACAAAGTATTTCGATAGTCAAAGTTAAATACAGTAGGTCTAACAAAGTTGAAATTGAGACTTACCAGAAATTTTCTTTGTAACTTATCAATCAAAACTTTGTATTGTATGACTATATTATATGACTTGGGATGAGATTTTTACTGACGGAAAGCCAATGACAATAGTACCAAAAAATGGTTGAAGTAGGTAACTATGATATGCATTTTGTAGAAGTTGAAGACAATATTTACCCGACTGTCAAGAAGGGCTACGTTTTTCATGTTTGTCATTTTTAAATCCCGATCTTAGGCTATGGCTGGCGTTCGTTGGGTGAAGCTTACTTTCAGCAGTGAACGGCAATTGGTTGATATGATGATTGTTAAATATTGTATTTATCGTACAGTCGTACTTTAATACTATCCAAACAACAATCTTTTAGATTAATTTGATTGCTACTAAGTCGAAACAATCAAGTTTATTATTCTGTAGTACATATTTAAGTAAAGAGTTTGTTCATATTGTGGCTCAACGAATGGTTCTCGCCCACGCTCCTGTATAAATAAAATTTGAACGGCCTTGCGTCCCACACCCAAGGACAGCGTCACTCACTCCTCACACTATGTACGTACAACACTGACACGCGTCTGATGGGAACCTAATGGGTATTCGACGGGGAAATTGCTATACATTTGGTTAACTGGACGGAAAATACAATCTTAAATCGAATGATTAACGGCTCAGCGTAAAATAAGTACGTAAGCTTTATTTCTGCAATGTTTTGGTTAATATTTTGCAATTTTCTTATGTTGAAAATGTATTTTCCTTATGAACAATTTCTTGGAAAGTTGAATTTTGTTTCAGAGGATTCTGAAAAATAAGCATAACTAAAACACCACCTGCTCAATAATAACCGAAGTGCTAATTATAAGGTGCAAAAGCTGGCTAAGCTCCGCAAAAAATAGGAGTAATTATCTCTATTTCTTAGACAGATTCGTGACTATCAAGTTCTGTTCCTGAGTAGTGACGATTAAATTCTTCTTCATCTTCTGATGCTTCTCCGCTACTGGAGGGTAGTCGTCAGCTTAGCGATAGTTCTTTAACTTGTCTCAAACGAAATAGGTTTCTGGCTTTCATTGGCAATACTTAACCATCATCGGAAGTTCCATGCTGGAACATTAGATAGATGAAATACACACAAGTTTCAATAAAACTGGCCACTTGGTGCATATTTCATTAAAGTATGATTTTGTTGTAATGAAAACTAGAGGTTGACGATATTATTTTAATTTAGTCCCGTATCATAACTTCAACATCCTCCCAGCAGACAGTATCTACTTGTACCCAGGACTCTGGACTATCAAAAGGGTCACTCACCCCTCTTGTTGACAGGACACGCGTATCAAGTCGCTAGCTACATTTATTTGCATTGTTCTAACAATAAATAACTAGATATTTCCAGTCGTAATGAATCTTCATTCTTTAAAAGGTGGGAGATAATTTTTTGCACAATGATAGGTTTGTTTGCCGACAGTTTATCATTTACGTAAGTAGTTTACATCCTAAGGTGACCGCGGTATCATCATGAATTAGCAATTTATATATCTGACAATTATGAAGAACGAATTGTTCTAGAAAAATCTTCTCTAAAATTTAAACAGGGACAAATAAAATGGTTCCATTTTCTTTTTAAATTATGACTTACACAAAAATGGATTCACGTGTTTATCTTCAAATTAAACCTCGGTCATTGGAGAGTATGAATACATTAACTCTGTGAATTATTTTTATGTCTGGTAAAAGCTGAAAGCAATTTGGTTGAGAGGTGCCGTCACAGACCGAACGTATGTAAATGGAGCACAGGCCATGGAAGAGTAACCGACGTGCACAGGAGGCCGTATAGCTCACCAAGGGCCGGATTTTATGGGTTTTCTGTCAGGGTGTTTTTTATATAGATATTACGCTGTTTGTTTATTGTGGGATAATATAAAACCTTCAATTTAGAAACACACTTAAAAGTCCGTAGCCTATTTATTTACCGGGATATCAATATATGAGTCACGTATCCCAAATTGGCTGAACGTAAAGAAATGGAGAATGTCTTATGCGTTACAACGGTCACGCGTCCCGCAGCGACCTCCGTGCTTCCCCTCCGAAAACCGTGCGCCCTTGGCCTATATCGTCGATCGGCATTGGGGCTCAAGTTTTTCATTGCCTTTACTTTATATCAAGTCCCTAGCCAGAAAAGATAACGGATTTTATCAGGCATCTCTTATTCTGCATTATTCTCAATTTCAGCAACTTTTTTCTTTAATATCTTGCTTTTAGTTTTTTGGGGTGCCCTTAATAAAGTGCCTTCTCCAAACCAAGCACGTAGCCTTATCAACTTATCAATCGATCAAATAACTTAGAAGAACATATTTAACCTATATCCACCTAAAGCTTTTATCTAAATTGTTTTACAGTGAAGTGGGTCACTACAAAATTATTCTGTCAATAGTAAAAAGTTAAATCAAATTAGGGATTGTCAGCCAAGTTAGATGTCAAGGAAAGGAACTGAACTGATACATTATTTATTGTTTATGATGTGACTTATTAGGTACAATAATTGACCAGCAAATACGGTAATCATTTCATATATAAGCTGTTCATAATTTACATCAGACCATCTGTACATAAGGGTAAATATTAATTAAGCATATACACTTGTCCAGTATATTATTATACGATTCAATTAGATAATATTTTTGTCGGTTAAAATTTTAAGAGTAAAAGTTACATGTTTAATACTGAGATCCGAAATATAAAAAAATGTAAGGCAGCATAAATAGGAATACGTTAAAACAGTCCGTTTGGTACAGAAGTGAATGTTAGAGATTCACCGAGCGCAAAACTGTCGAGAAGGTTCTTCAGGCCGTCGTTTGAGCGCCGAGGCCTTTGATATAGGATTCTATGTACATAAATACCATTACGCCCTCTGTATTTACTGCAACTTTTGCTTTAATATTATTTTAAACAGCTCAGTGTTTGATTTTAAAATAAAAGCCTTTTCGCTGCTTCCATTTTGAAAAACATTTTAGGGATCTTGTTTTGGTAACACTCTTGTTATTATACCTATGTGATTAATTGAAGTAAGAGTCTCTAAGGCATAGGTGTACTTTCAGCTTTAAGTTTAAATATTCTATTGGTACATAAACTTTTTTGACCTCAATTTTATGTATTAGCCGCGCGTATTTAGCCAGGGACCGTAAACATAAACAAAACACCTGCGTAAAAAATAAGTGTAATACACCTGCCCTTTGTGGAATAGAGTCAGGGGTCGTTACGGTTGGGTTATGTAAATTGCAATAAGTGAACACCCACAACGTAGGGACGCCCTAAATAACTACAAACGCGAAATAAACGTTTACACTTTCGGCTTTATACGAAAAACGATGTCAACTGCGATTTACATACTGAAATAAGACTTAGACAATGTTTACAATAAGTTACGCTTAAGTAGAGTACCTACGAAAGATATACGATATCTTCGACATGTTATTCTCAACAGTAATTTGTTGTCTAGCCTACCTGGAGCGTCCATAAATTAATAAGGAAAATGTGTTGTTGGTAATTTTTCTCAAAATCCCCTATTAATCTCATTTTTGTGGGTAGATGAGTTAATTGGATTGCAATCAACTCTTAATGAGGAGAAATTAACCATCAATTTGATTTTAAAATCCTAACCCAAGAACCTTTTTAATTCATTATTTTACGGGTTTTTGTTTGTTACAAATTAAGAGTGGTAGATATCGGTTTTTTGAGCTCATAGTGGAATGGTAAATAAGTATAATGTACTGAATTCTTGGTGTTGCTGAAATATACATGAGCTAGTTTATATTAGGAAAGTATTGATTTTATTTGACTTTACCCATGACATTAAAGCTTACAGGGAAAACTATTATTGTATCAAAGGTTTTACTAAGTTACTTACTAGTTTTTTGGTGTGAATTATGAAAATATTGCAAGGTTTGTGATAGAATAACAATTTGTGTAGCGAAATATTTCCTAAACATTATTCCTTGAATTCTAATAGTCCTTTCGTAACCATTAACTGTTGCATTATTAAGTACCTCTCTACTTATAAACGGTGATAAGACATGAATAGAAATGCACCAATAAGTATACTTACTTATTCATGTGATTTTCTTAACATTTTCAACGTTAAATGTCAATCGTAACTCGATTCTAATTTTAGTTCAAGGGATGACTTAGCATATTAAGTACACAGGTAGTTTACAAATCACAGTCAGCATCAGAAGTTTTAACTTTCTTTTGGTTAGCAGCAGAAAATAAGGTAAAAAATGTCTTACAAAAGTATAGGTACAACGAAGATCAATTGTGTTACCTTACCAGCTTATTATTGAAGTCACAAACGTAACACAAATACAAAAGCCACAAAGATTTCCAGTAGTTAATTCATATCTTGGTCGGTTACAAGGCATTTCGTCAGCTAATCCGAGCGCGCTGTGTACGATCGCCGTAATTCGGCGGCTATCAGCCGACACGTAGAAATACGCATAGCCCGCAGTGGCGCCCGAACGAACCGAACTTAAACCTTGAAGCCACCCCCACCCGACACAACCCCACCCCACAACCCCCGAACAACATTTATTTCTTGTACTCCTTTTATAACAACGGGTAATTGTATTAGGTAGCTCAGTTAGTTTTACTGACTGCAACAATTTATAATACCATTCTTGGTAAGGCTCATTACAAGAATAAAATTAATCGGATGTTTTCATTTGAGTGAGGCAGGTTGGAGGGCGGGGCTTCTCTGTTTGGGGAACACCCCTTCTGTTCAATTTCTTGATTTAGTCAACTTTTGCGTTTTGGTTTCATGAAAATTCTTTTGTGAGAAAGTGACCATGAATTGTTGGCGTGGGTAATTTTAATGTTTGAATTTTTAATTCTGCGAGTCCTTGGCTTACTTGAGTTTACAGTTTAAATAGTATAATTAATTCAGCGTTTGGTTTGACGCTTGTTTTTAATCACCGATATTTACACACGCAGGATAGTAATTCAGAGTTGTCAAGATTATGCAAACATAATGGAATTAATCTTAAAACAATCTAATACAAATCCCTTACATTTTCCGGAGAATAGCCCAATTCAAACGCCTGTATATAATAAGACAAGGCCTTTAAAGGAAAAAAATGTAGCAGCAAATCTTTTTTCGCGTTGTTACATAACGCGTCGAAGCCTACATTGTTCACATTTTTCTGAATCAATGGACTTTGTCTGAAATCAAGGGTGTGTAATTGAACAATATTTTGTATCTTGCTATTTGAGTGTTTCTGAATACCTACGTATATCTTAGACTTGCTGTTTTCCCGCGGTTTCACTCGCATCCCGTGGGAATTACTGCCCGTACCCGGATAAAATATAGCCTATGTCACTCGTGGATAATGTAGCTTTCGAATGGTGAAAGAATTTTTAAAATCGGTCCAGTAGTTTTTGAGCCTATTCATTACAA
>NWSH02000537.1:8182084-8192727 GCA_002382865.2 Heliothis virescens
TACGAATTAACCGAACGTTATTTAAGTTTTCAACAAATTGCTGCACGTGGTCGCGCGTATCATCAGTTCATCGCTACTGTCGAATGCCTAGAGAAAAAACGTACTGCGAGTAAACGTAGTCGATCTGCGCAAGCACACGACAGTTTGATAACAAAGCTGGCAGCAACATCATTTCTCGGAAGATATGTAGCGCGTGTCAAAGACTCTTGAAACCTCATCAAATTTGCGAAAACTCAGCCCCATTCTTGTACGCGAATTCAATTCCTCAGGGTGGGGCAGGCTTTCGTCAATCTGTTGGACGTATGACAAGAAAACATCCAGGGTGCTGCTTCCAAAACATTTCTAATTTTCACGCATAACTTATCGATATTACCATATACTATATACTTACATTCAGGGTCCTGCGATCTCGTTCAAGGTATACTTTTAGTCAAAAATACGGTAATATCCAGCCAGAGTGCTGATTAGATCGCGAAACTAGTAAACTGCATTTCGTGTTTTAAGGTCCGTCCTAGAGCCTTGCACCCACACTCTTGGGCCATTACCCAGCTTTAGGTACTCAAGACATACATACTTTCACACAGTCGGGTTTGATATTGCGTGGCCCTTTTCTATACAAAGGATAAACTCGTAGAAATGCTGTATCCTAAATCTATTTGTCGCGTATTTGTTTGTTGCGCAACTTCAGTTGCAGTGCATTTAGAGACACTTTTCGTCCCTGAGCACAGCAATGTTTTTCTGTTGCTTCTGTCGATTCGATTCACGCCGAGGCGTGATGTGTAGTGCGTGTTATATTGACTAATAGGTCACCAAACTTGCGTCGCAGCTGAGTAAAAGCTAGGCAGATGTTTCCAGTCTTCAAGAGATAATATATCTGTGAGATCGTGCAATTTACTACGCGCAATGTGACTGGATGCTAATCCAACCTACAGGCCAAGCATTTTGGGGCATATATGAGTCAGCAATCAAATCGGCAAAAGACTCACCTTAAAAGAACTGTCGGGGAAAGCCCTTACATTCGAGGAGCTTACCACCCTGTTCGCAGCCGTCGAAACAGTGTTAAACTCACGACCACTGTGTGCATTATCCGCAGAATCCCAGTCGAGTTCGAAGTGCCTATACACCGCCACTTTCTCATCGGCAGACAGCTTCTGGAAGCGCCCTGAGTAACGACGTAACGAATTCTCCCTTATCAAAGCTGAATCGTTGGCAAGCGTTACGCACAATATATCCATACAATTCTGGCGACTATGGCGAAAGGATTACCTCCCATATCCACTCCAACAACGCCAGAAGTGGTTGGATGGTGTCGTAACCTGAAAGAAGGAGATTCTAGTACTCATAAACATCGGGCCCCTCCTCTTCAGTGGGCATTAGTCGGGTTATAAACTGCATCCAGGGCCATGATGGCATCGTACTAGTGTTGTCGATCTTCGTACCAAGAACAAATAGTCAGTATCTTCGCCTGTGGTCAAAACTATAGTCCCTCCCCTTGGAGCAGGATTCTTTAAAACTTATTTTTTATCTATTATTTACTCATTCAGTATAATGGCTGAATGAGCATCTCGTATTAGTTAATTTAAATTAGAATTTAACTATCATATATAAGTTTTCTATACAGGTCCACTACATGCTCACAATATATACCACACACACGATTATTTTCTAACATTAAATTTTGTTATTCAACACTCATTTATTGACAACCATGTCAAATGACTTTAACGGACATCCTGGCGGATTTCGGTGGGGGAATGTGGGTTTGCTTTGGCGTCACTTGTAATTCCGCCAACGCTGCCATTGACTTCATCCCGGAGCCAATAAGCGCCCCGAGTTTATAAAGTTCGCGCGTTCCACACACCCGCGCATGAGGGCGCTTCGCGTAGCGGCAGTCGCACTCGCGAAACGAACGTAGCCGCAATCGCCGTCTCATTTCGTTGCGCTCAAGTGAAATAACTAAAGAAAAACCTGAGTGAAAAACACATATAACTGCCCGAATAACACGGCCTAAACCTTTGGCAAACACGGTTAGTTACCATCCCGTCCCGGGACGAAGACAACAGCGGATCCTGGGCGCAGAGCTGGTTAGCGGCGGGTAAGTGAGGCCAAACTTTTGAATTTCCTAAACAAACTTATAAAACCTGTAGGTCCGATACCTACAGCAAGTGGAGCAGTAAGGACATCAGAAAGTGGGTGTTTTGTTTTCGAATGTGGTAGTTTAAAAACTACGACGATAAGTTTTGCCGCTTGTAGAGGAGATGTTTAAACGACTTTGGGTCGAGTCCGGTAATGAGGTCGATGAGACAGATTGCCGGGGCACCAAAAGGGAAATTATTTTTTTTTTGTAAGACCTGTGAATGTAGTTTGTCAGGGTGAGTCTGGGGTAATATCATTAATATAAGTACCTAATAGGTGGATTGTTCTGGTGGAGCGAGAGTGTGAGGATGGTCAATATAAGTTACTACATGATAATTAAAGTGAACTGAGATAAAATAAGTTGCTAAGAGGAGATTAATTGTATCTGATGCAAACTTTTCGACTTCCCCTGTTGTTTTCTATTGTAAGTAATTCTTGCTCGAGGTAACAATGCTCATAGCTTATGAGAATGTTTATTACAGGCATGTCAGGTAGTATGTCGAAGTGAAATGTCGGTACCATCGTAGTTAGCTACGAGCTTTTGTCGAGTAGGAAATCGATCAGAGGTGACCTGCGGGCGTGTGGTGTGCGGCGTGCAGGAGTGTCAACTTTTACTGACTAAAACCACGTCCGTGTGAGCGGCTTTGTGTACCAGGTCCGCAGTTAACTTGGTCGAAGCAGCTCCGGAGCTAAAAGCAACCTTCATTCTAACTTGTGATTGTTTTATGACTTGCTTCCGCCACGATTTCACACTGCGTCTCGGGGAATCAGATAAATAGTTATCCTAAACCTCCCTCTGTAAAAAGGGATTTCTAACTACGTTTTTCCTCAAATCAGAGAAGTAGTTCCTGAGATTAGCGTTTTATAATCATACAAACAAACATATAGATTTAATAAATATTAGCATTAAAGCTGTAAGTTTTATTGACCGACAGACATAAATGAGGGGAAAATATGCCACGTGGGGTCTCTTTCATATTTCGTGATACAAAAACTAAGATAAACAGTTCGACCCCCTAGCATATACTTTTGGGGCTGTTCCCATCTATGCTATATTATAATGAATATGTTTGTTTGTATGGATTACTGAAACGCTAATCTCAGAACTACTAGCTTTGATTGAAGAAAAACGTAGTTAGAAATCCCTTTTACGAGGGAGTTATAGGCATAACTATTTCTCTGTTCCCACGGACGCAGGGTGAAATCGCTGGCGGAAGCAATGTCATAAAACATCACGTAGAATGAAGGTTGTTTTGGACTCCGGAGCTGTTCGACAGACGTTACTGGGACCTGGTACACAAACGGCTCAAGACACGGTGGGTCTTTGGTCAGTAAAAAGTCTGACACTCCTTCACGCACGCACCCACAGTGATGGGGTCTATCTTGATGATTTCCTATCGAAAAAAAAAAGATTTGTAGTAAACGAGATTGGTACCGACATTTTATTGACATAAATATGACAATGCGATGTAATAACATTTCTTATAAGTGATGAATTGTTACTCGAGAAGTAATTACTTACAAAGAACAACAAACAGGGAATCCGAGAACAGTTGCACAATACCGAAATTAATCTTTTAGAAACTTAGTTTTATTCTCAGTCACTTTATTTATCGAGTGTTAGTAATTATATTGACCAGTTTACATGGTTAAAGAAAATCCACTATTGGTACTTTATATTTAGCATGATGTTACCATGTAAGTCATGACAATACATTACACAGGCTCTACAAAAAAAATATTTTTTTTTTGGTTTGCTGGCAATCCTGTGTCATGACGTCATTAGATTGACCCAGTCGTTTTAAACATTTTAAAAGCGCCCGGGGGGGGGCGCGCGAAGAGATCCCTAGGCGTCGAGCGGGAGGGAACTACGTGTAGTATTTTTAAACTGACCCACATTGAAAAAAAAACACCACTTTCTGATGTTTACGTGACTTGCTGTAGGTATCGACCTACAGGTTTTCAATAGTTCTGTTTAGAGAAAGTTCAAAAGTTGGCCCACTTACCCGCCGCTACCAGCTCTGCGCCCAGGAATGCGCGCTGTTGTCTTCGTCCGGGACGGGGATGTGTAACTTTAACGTGTTTGCAAGGTTTTAGCCGTGTTATTTCGGGCAGTTATATGTGTTTTCACTCAGGTTTCTTTAGTTATTTCACTTTGAGCGCACGCAAATGACGGCGTGCAGGGCTGAGCGTTCGTTCCGCGATGCGAACTGGCGCTACGCGAAGCGCCCGCTCATGCGGCGGGTGTGTGGAAAGCGCGCGAACTTTTAACTCGGGCGCTGATTGGCCTCCGGGATGAGTCAATGGCGGGAGCGTTGGCGGGAATTACAAGTGACGCCAAGCAAAACCCAAGCCATTGCCGCCCCACGAAATCGACCGGATTTCCGGTCTATAGGTCATTGAACATGGTGTCAAATAAATTGAGTGGTTGAATAACGAGATAATTGTAAAGTTGAAATAATTCGCTGTGTTGTGTGGTATATGATTGTTAGGAAGTAGTGGCTGTATAAACTTATGCATAACTAGTTTAAGATTCTGAATTTAACTTAAAAAATAGTAGACTCATTCAGACCAAATTTATACTGAATTGAGTAAATAATAATAATAAAATAAGTTTTAAGATGACTCCTGCTCCGAAGGGGAGCGGGACTAAGTTTTGACCACCAGCCGAGTAATGGACATTTTCTTGGTTACGAGAATCGACCACACGTACGATGCCATCAGGGCCCGGGATTGTAGTTTAATCAACCCGACCTAATGGCCCAGGAAAGGAGGGCTCCGAGCTTTATGAGTACTAGATCTCCTTGCATTTCAGGTTACGAAGCCATCCAACGCACTTTGGCGTTGTTGGAGTGTATGGAGGTATCCTTCGCCAATAGTCGCCGGAACGTTGGATATCTGACTGTATGCTTGCCACAGATTCAGCTTGATAAGGGAGAATCGTTAGTTCGTACTCAGGGCTCCAGAAGCTCTCTGCCGATGAGAAAGTGTGCTGGTGTAAGCACTTTCGAATCACTGGATCTGGCAGATAATGCACACAGTGGTCGTTGAGTTTACCTGCTTCGGACGCAAGTGCGACAGGTGTAAAGCTCCCCTCGAATGTAAGGGCTCTTTTCCCCGACAGGATCTTTTAAGTAGGTCATTTGCGATTGATTGCTGCCTCACTATATGCCCCCAAAATGGGCCGTGTAGGGTTGGATTATGCATCCAGATCACACTTGCGCGTAGAAAATTGCACGTATCTCATATCTAGTATTATCGCTGAAGAAACGGGAAACATCTTGCTAGCTGTTTTACCAGCTTGCGACGAAGTTGGGTACCATTTATCAGAATATAACAGCACTACACAATCCACCGCTGGCGGATGAAGTCGATCGAAACGAAGCAAGAACATCTGTGACTCAGGGACGGAAAGTTCTCTAATTGCGCTGCACGAGTTGCGCAACAAAACAAATACGCACCAAATAAGATTTTAGCGATACGAGCATTCCTACGAGTTGACTTCCCTTGTAAGAAGGAGCCACGCAATTCAGGGGATACGACTGTGTGAAGGTATGTATTGTCTTGAGGCCTGAACTTGGCAGCTGGCCCGATAAGATGGTTCCAGGCTTACGGACGCGACCTTATAACACGAATGCATTACTAGGTTTCCGCGAGCTAATCACACTCCTGGCTGATTTATTCCAGTATTTTTGACTTAAGTAATCCTTGAGATAATGAGTGCGGGGACCTGAAGTGTAAGTGAGTATATGGTAATATTCGATGAAGTCTATGCGTGTGAGAAAGTAGCCGAAGGGTGTTTGGAAGCAGCACTGGATGTTTTTGTCATAGGTCAACCTAGATTGCGAGGAGAGCCGCAAGCTGAATAGCGGTCTCTGATTGGTCAAACCGTGTCACGCGTTCTTCCCTCCCTGCACCGCATCAAATTTGGCTTTATTATCAAACTGCCCAAATGTCATGTAGCAATATAATATTGACCGTGCAATGTGATAAATAATGAAGTTTAGATAGTAATTAATCACTTAGCCGAATAGAGCTAGACATTATTCATAATGCTCGCACATTATGAATAATGCCCACATTAATCACCTAGTCCATAACATATCGACCGATATAAAACGGGACATTATAAACTACTGAAGATTTCGTTGACCTTTAACGTTCTCGTTTCATAAATGTCATTAATAAAACATAGGGCCAGCAACTGTGGGTGGCCTGGTAGCATGCGTGTCACAGACTTTCCAATTTTCATATTTACATAAAAATACACTGCGTTATACTGTGACAAAGTTACATTGTTTTTATCTTTTCATTCAAAACTAGGTATCAAGCGTTAACTAAAGATAAACTCGAGAATGTGGCTTAATTAGCTCCTTGTAGGTACATAAAAACAAAATAAATAACACCTTATCTTGTTACGTACAATGTCTTCAAATGATTAATTATACAAAAATAAATGTGTCATACAATACCTATTAGATAATAATAGGTTACACAATTTATAATCCGTTACCGATATTAAAATAATTCATTGTATTAGCTAGCATCCACTCAATTTCTTGTTACTCGGACATACAATACCATTTTATAGATGAAATATAATTGCTCGGAACTTAATTGAAGTTGAACAAATTGCTTAACAAACTCTGTTACCACGACAGACTTTATAAGAACGTAGTCTTTGTGACAATGTTTGAAAGTAAAGTATATTTTAGTTACAACGGGTAAGATGAAGCTAATGCAGCAATACCGGTATATAAATGTAACGTGTTCCCAGCAAAAACACATAGGAAGTGGTGAAGGGCGGGCGTTTTTGGGGCTGTCTCATGTAATTTTGACGTTCAGAAAGTGCTGTTTTCAGCCTACTTTGAATAAATGCTTTTTGATTTGATTTGTTAAAGTTAATTTCAAAAAAATAAAAGAGAGACTTTTTTTCTAACAAAATACTAACCTAGGTTTACTAAAATTCCGCTTTAAGATCGTGTAATCTGCTTTGTATACAAATCAGGTAAGTAAGCAGTCGTACAACTCAGTATCGCATTACTGGATACCTCAAGCCGATAGAGTAAGTAAGCCTGGCATGATTTGTTCAGTCTTTTAAAGCTTAAACTAAAAAGAACTGATCAAGTATTCTAAAAGTGGAAATTCTATAAAAAATAACATCTTTTAGTCAATTACCTAACAATTTTTAAATATGTTCTTCGAAGTTTTTCCGAGACTGGTTGAAATATTTATAATGGTGCAGCAGTTGCATTCGACTGAAAATACAGTCTCATCATAAATGATGGATAATTAGTATTCGATATACTTATGACCGAATGTATCTTCATTCTGGTACTGAAAAAGTAAACCCCAATAAAGCCAAATCCTTTATCACAGTGTTTAGCTTAATCAAGCACGGTACACATTCATCAACCTTCAAACAACCCAGTTTAATATCGATTGAGAATTTTCCTTCATTCCTTCGCACAATGGCTCGCTACCTATGTACCTACACAGATGCACCTCGTCGTGACGTAATTGCATTTTCATTAGGAAGGAGGCTTGCGTGGGTGGGACCATTGATAGCACTTCACCGTACATTACTTATAAACCAATTATGAATAACAAGAATGTGGAAAGTAACCAAACACTGTAATTAAAACTTATTTTGTATTGACGTCAACTACGGCCCAAGTTCGCTGACAACATAACCATCCGTTTTCATAAAACAATTGTTTACTTTTAAACTTGAACGTAAAAGTTTATAGTAAACAGTTGTTTAAGAAAACTGACGTTTATGTTACCGGTGATCTTGGGCCTAACTGCAGCACTTATACAGCATCAACTAGTTATTATGCCTGTTTGCTATCAATGGAACATTATTAGCAAATAAGCATGACGCGGTACAAAGTAAGGTAATGAGACGTGTTTAATTTTAAACACAACATTCAAACAAATTGCTGTGTGTGACTACCTGCTGTATCTTAGTAAAGATAAATAGTACAGTTTTGACAGTAAACACTATCAAAATACACATCAATGTTTGCCTTTTTTTAAACTATGGGAAATCATCAGAATGACCAGTTGTGGGTGACAGCGTGAGGAAGTGTCAGACTTTTACTGACTAAAACCCACCGTGTTTCTTCGGGAGCCCTTTGTGTGCCAGGGCCGCGGTAACTGTTTCGAACAACCCGCAGCCCCGACAGGCTCTGGCCCTAGTGGGCCTAAATGCCTGCTTGGACTTCTAAATAGTGAGACACAAATAATTCGTGTGTTTCGAATGTAATTACCNGTTTCGAACAACCCGCAGCCCCGACAGGCTCTGGCCCTAGTGGGCCTAAATGCCTGCTTGGACTTCTAAATAGTGAGACACAAATAATTCGTGTGTTTCGAATGTAATTACCTACTTAAAATGCAATAATCTATATGTTAGGTAAGTATCTATATTATATTATTATGTTAGATTAATGCAATTAAAGTATTTAAACATAACGTCACCTGACACAATTCACGTTTTTATTTACAAAATCCAGTTTAGTACTTACTGATAAAAAAAATCATACTTATATCTTATCTTTTAACTACTGTTTTTCTTTTTATCAAAGAACATCAAATAACAGAATTGAAAATTATATAATATCGGACAAAGGACAAAGATTAGATAGTACTCAATGTGACAATCTTTGCTGATACGTATAAAAAACAACACCGATGCAATTTTAACACGTGTACACGAATCAAATGCACGTTTTTAATTTTAAGGGATCACATGATTGACGGATTTCCGTCAGTCATGTGATCTGACCATGGTAAACATCAGTAAGCGTCATAAGGGTCGCAGCACACATATCAACTCGAATAGGGATCTCCACTGTTTCAACTCGAGCTGTTCAGTATCATTTGTATGAAACCTCCTACTACAACGCACACTAATTACCATCGTCACGTAATCGCCTCGCCTCAGGAAAATACGGTACAAGAACGGGCTTTACGTTTACGAACCGTTTTCTAGTCGATATGCGTGCTAAGACCTAAGTCATAACAAATGTAAAGTGAAAAAATGTATGCACAGGCACCAAGTCGGGCAAAGCTTTGTACTAGTAAATATGCCTACGTATACAATTTAATAAAGCAAATGTATGCTTGAAGTACATGCTTAAGCTGTGGTTTAGCCAATTTGATTTGATTCTGAGTACGTAGGATCATCCGCACACGAAAATAAAATATTAGCAAAATCAAATTTTTGGCACGTTTTTTTCGGAAAATAAAAATGAGAGAGAACAATGATTGCTTCGTGTAAGATCGCACTCACACTTCAATCATTTCTTTAATTTATGTAAGGTAAAAATATTTATGTAGACAGAGCTAAATATACAATTTCATCAGATGTTATTCTTTTTAGAGAAGGTTTTATTAGACACAAATATGTAGTTCAGTGATAATATGCTCGCAAACAGATTGGGAGCGCTACCCTCGTCACTCTGAGACAAAAATGTATCACTAGATTAGTATCCTTTATTGCTTTATTGTAGGCCAAAAACAAAACCTGTCATGATTAAATTATATTATGTTTTCTAGACTTTGCAAATCCCTAGTAGATAAGAAAATAAATGCTACTATGCACTTGGTTAGATATTTCACTCATTCAATATTCTGGAAAAAGAACTTCAGAAATTTGAAAATCATATATTTTTACTAACATTTGCCGCAGGAGCACCTAACAGTTAGGTGCTGCAGTTAGGTCCTAACTGCTACCAAAACAAGAAATCTTGTCATGAAGTTGTATTTGCTTATAAGCCTTTCACTTATCACTTTCTCAGAATCTTTTAATACATTTGACGCATTAAATGATATGACAATATCTACATAAAGATAATATACATAAAAAATGTTGCGTGATAACATCAAATTGACTGCAGCATTTTAAAAAGTCAAGGCATCTTACTAATTCCTTATTATTTCAAGCAGTTACTCCTTAAGGAATAAGTAAAGCAGCTGTTAAGCTGTAATTAGGATTATTTTTACGGCACAACGGAGCGTGGGAAGTTCATTATTTACAGCTGGTAACTTTCATGTTTACGCTCAATCAACGGGCAGCGTGGGGCAGCGTAAGCTTCCTGGTTGCTTAAAAGTTTGTGAGAAGTAACAATACAGATCGGTACACTGATAATATGATGAGTATGGAAATTGTTAAGTTAATCATCTTTACGGTATTGTAAAGAACTATAATCCGATTGAAACTTGGCAAATGGTACCATATTTTTCAATCCGTTTTGTGAAAAGTATACAAAGATGCCCTTATACTTCCGTAGGACAGTAATAGATTGATTAACACTTACAATTAAAAATATAGGTATGCTTTATTCACAATATTCAAGTACTTAGTTTTAAATTAATCTCTTAATTTACAGAAGCGAAGTTAAGGCGCTGTGCCTAGTCAAAATAGGCTACGCAAAACAGTCTTTTAGCCAAATGTATACATTTTAGAGCAGCTAAAAAAATATATGTTAATCTTGATCATATTT
>NWSH02000537.1:8204695-8255585 GCA_002382865.2 Heliothis virescens
TTATTATTATATTATTGTACTAGCTTCTGCCAGCGACTTCGTTCGCGGATCATGTCGCTTATACCAGCGACGGCGGGTCGTCATAATCAAAGATCTTTTCCCTCACTGCTCTGCTCCCATTGATTGTAGCGTGATGAAAAGTATACTATAACCTGCTCAGGAGTATGAATAATAATTGTACCAAGTTTGGTTAAAATCCGTCAAGTAGTTTTTGTTTCTATAACGGTTATACAGATAGACAGACAGACAGACAGACAGATAGTCAAACAGACAGACAGACAGACGGACAGACACAGACAAAATTTCTACTGATTGCATTTTTGGCATCAGTGTCGATCCCTAATCACCCCCTGATAGTTATTTTGGTAATATATTTCATGTACAGAATTGACCTCTCTACAAATTTAGTATAAGTAATAGATTATTTCTAAATGTTGTTTTGATTTTGCAAAATAACTATACGTGATGGGATATTCTGATAGTCATTTTTAGAATCTGTGACCTTTAAAATATATAATTCAGTAAAAATATCCCATGCAGCAAAAAAAAAAATTTTTTTTGCAGACCTGTGTTATTATTAAATTGCTCTCTCAGATTGGGCATTTTTCATAATGACCGGGCATTATGTATAATGCAACATTTTTCATTTGGTCCACAACAGATATATTCTGTATTTTTTCTGTTATCAGTCTTTTGAATTACGGATGACGAAAACCATTTCGCAGTGGTCGAAAAGTTCAATTTTAGTTAGGTACTTAGTGAGTTATGGGAGTATAGGAGCTGACTCAACAATACTATCACTCCAAATGAGTCATACTTACTTTTTGGAAGCGCTTTGGTTGTCGCAAACAAACAAACTATATGGATATTGAAAGCTATATAGGTAGTTGAATACAAATGTGCAATACAATTGTATTTTAAGTTTGCTATCATGAACTACCTAACTATGTAGAGGGGTTCGTTGAAAGAAAGATCAATAAGACACTACGAGTAATAAAAATAAAAAAAGTAACATATTATGGCTGTCGCTATATAGCGTATCTTATCATATCTTTTTATATTTTTCGGTTCTTATGTTTTATTAAAGTTGACCTTTACTTAAAAAAACAAAATTGATTCATTCTCTCTATTTATGTAGGACATAAGAAAATAAGACGAGATGTGAACAATTTTCCAGTGGTTTGCGTTTTCTCTTTCGCATGGTTAAATTCAGTCTCTCATTTATTGACCAATAAATAAAATTAAAGTGCGATACATAGGAAAAGAGACAGTGTTTCTTTCACAAGTGCTGCAATGTACGAGGCGTTTCGCCGGAGCCGGCCGCGGTATTGATCTATGCGGCACTGGGTTTGTTCAACCCGCCCGCCCTACCCAGACGTACTATCTACCGCCGCTCATTGAATTACAGACACCGAGAACCCAATGTTTATTACTTTCTCTCACACTCCGCCATCTTTGGGCACGTTACCTGCATCGTTTTGGGTTAAATGTTTGAGATTTATGAATACGTAATATTATTTAATCTACTTTAAAAGCTATTCAATCTTAACAAAATAAACTTGGTTTGATCAAGCCGACATGGCACAGTATTGAAACTAATTTTCATTAAAAAAGCAAAAATAGCGCAGTTTTTGAAGTTATGCAACATAAGGATTTTTCGGGGTCACTTCTTATAACCGTTATTTAATTTCGCCAAGTTCTATTTACCCGTTTAATCACCAATTTAATATTTACGTATTGTATGACTTTAGTCAATTCAAATAGTGTCATTTTTGTCGTATCTCAATGATGGACCATGAAGAAAACTGTTCTTCAGAATAGAAGAGTGAAATTTGTCAATGGTATTAAAGCAAACTGCAGCGATACTTGACTGTGAAACAAATGCCTTGACCTGATTGTGCGTGAACGAGACCCGTATTTGTGGGCCGCGGCTTCAGACTGCAAAATGTAACTTGGCAGATTTACAAAAAAGAAAAAACTACAATACAAATATACCTGAGATAGGACAACACACTAGCCTTTAAACAACATAAGATGCTTTTTATGAGATGAAGGACTACAGTGAAACTATAAAAAAAACTCATCATAAAGAGAGAACGCAAAGTAATAAATAGATTGCATGAATTTAACATACCTACTGTTTTGTATAAAAACAAAGATAAACTTTGAAGTTAACTTTAAGAAATGATTATACCCGTGTAATCGCCAGGAATGCTTCTCTGTTATTCAAACATTTCAAGATATATCGTTTCAGGTATATTGTAGCGCACAGCGGAATAATTTAGTAGGTAAAGTATACAATGGACAGATGGCGAGCGGACTGAATGACCCTCACGTTGACCAGCCGTTGAACGTAGGTACAGATATATTACACGTGACCCCTAGTTCTGTTTGTAAAGATATTGTTTACATTATAAGTAACAATGTTTACTTACGGTTTTCTAACATCATATCCAGTTTGGATTTTTATTTTAATATAGCATTCCTAATCTATCCACATTTTAGTAATGGCAGATAAAGCCTGCTTGGTTAATCCATAAATAAGTTGTTGCAATCTTATTAATATTTATATATTATATAATAGGAGTATATCTGAACTTTATTATCGAGCGTGATCACCATCAAAATAGCCTAAGCAGATTATCAAATCGTGTTTTAGTTGCACTTAAATAGTTATTTAACCTTCATGTCTATTTATAGATGACTTCTTGTTAACACATATTGTATAACTGGTTTGACTTCCTAGCTATTTCGTTGTTATGTTACCGTAAAATTATCTTGTTTGTTTTGATTAAATATACGGTGAAGTGACACAATATCAACCACCACGCGACAAATCTTTTAAAGAAAATGCAATTACGTCACAATGAGCTGCATCTGTGTAGATACTTAGGTAGCGAGCCATTGTGCGAAGGAATGAAGGAAAATTTTCAATCGATATTAAACTGGGTTGTTTGAAGGTTGATGAATGTGTACCGTGCTTGATTAAGCTGAACACTGTGGAACAGGATTCGGTTTTATTGACCTTTTTAGATGTGTTTACAAATGGCGACAGTTTCGGCGTAATAGCACATGTGATTTTAGTTGACAAGTTACACATATATGTATATTCATTAGTATCATATTCAAATAGTGTTGAAGTTTTATGAACATGCACGTTTTTATTATTAAGAAATTCGTGGCTAAAATCACCAAAAAACGTTTTAGCACCAACAGTTCCTTTTTCTGTACACGGTTACCTAACTCAGTTTATCGATGGATATTTATTTTATTTTAACATGTCTATATTTTTCATTACATAATTATCTCGTATCTTCTTTGAATAACAGTAATCTGTATCCCTCTCGACATCCTTGTACATTGAGGAGTAAGTAACATGAACTCGAACGAGTGAGAGGCGCTATAAGTAGGTGCCCTCACCTTTACGTTATGCCTTGACCCGTAACATTGAGGAAGGAACCTTCTGAAGGAGGGACGAACAATGACGTAGGACTCAAATTTATTATACAAAACTATACATTTATCTACAGCTATGGAGTAAAGAGATCCCCCAGTCTATTAAGAGTTCTTTTGTTTACATTTTAATTCACAAACTCATAGTCATTGTTTTGCACAGTGCAAGTTAAAAAATCAAATCAAAAATCAAAATCAAAAAAGCATTTATTCAAAGTAGGCTGAAAACAGCACTTTTCGAACGTCAAAATTACATCAGACAGCCCCCAAAACGCCCGCCCTTCACCGCTTCCTATGTGTTTTTGCTGGGAAGAAGAAGTGGCGCAACAAACTCCCCAGCAACACATGTCTGTCTATTAGATTTTAAGAATCTTATAACAATATTTAATAGTTATATAATATGATATATATATGATAGTTAAAACAGTTACTCGTAAAAACCACACTGTATATATTGATTCTTGATAGACTTGTTGATATTTGCACTGCTTTGTTAACTGATAATAAATCAGAAATACTATGCCTCAAATTATAATCGATCTGTTCGCTTCAAAAACACCATAATGAACTTACTTTTCCACTAAAATAAATTCTTCTGGAAAATATGTTACATCCCTGTTTCAAAGTATGTATTGCATTGTGTTAGGTTTAGTCCACAATCGGCTTAAAGTCTCTAATAGCAAGAATAGTAAGTGCAGTTAATACGTGATACAACACTGAGCTCCGACAACTAAGACTAACATGATTAGGTGACAAGAGAAGAGATTAGCGGACAGTTTCATAGGCTCCAGATAAAGTACTGGATAGCTAACTGACAGATAGTGGCATAGAAGTGTTTTTAATTTTGACAACTTTTCTATGGCATGGGCTGTCGGATAGAACTTTATCTGGAAACTAGCCTTGGTTGCCATTAAATCTTACTTACCATTACCGTTTTCCGAAGACTGAAAAGTTCATTACCGTTTTCCGAAGACTGAAAAGTACATTGGTAGTTTTTGGCTTATATATTGATACAAATTATAATTATCTATTATTATGTAGTAGGTAATAGTCCATAGTTTATGCCCACGGTAAATGCTTAAAACAATAACTATAAGTTATTTTGATTTTTTACGCGTAGAAATTATATAACTATTCACTGAAAGTTTTCTATTTATTTAAACAGAACTGAATTGATCATACTTAAGCAAACTTAGTTTAAATAAAACACAGTTCTTCACAGTAATTTAGTCACCAAAGAGAAAAAAAAACAATATAACGAAGAAAAGGAAAAGTAGTGAGAGCTGAAGCTTCCTAACTTTAAGGATACAATCTTCAATGTTTACTTTCAAACTCTGACAGAAAGACTTCATTTCTATAAAGTCTGTACTGAGAACTTGTACAGACGACAGCACATCAAGTTACCACAATCTGTCAAATTTCTGCAATCGATTTTCAACCTTATCACAATGGAGGTAGGGTAATGTTTGACTGGTAAAATTTGACACATTCGTTTACGTTGACCTGCTGTCGTCTGTACATATAATAGATTTCTTCGGTAACTTTTTACTGGCTTTATATATCTTCCTTATTTGCTAGATCTAGGTACATGTAATATCCACCCTTATTTATAAATGGCCTGGTCGACTGATACATTCCTTATAACTCTTCAAAATTCGATCTACCAGGTCAACCGAAAATACGTGAAATACCTAAACGTTTCGTTCCTAAATGTCTAACATTAGAAAGGTAAAGTTATCGCACGCGCTACGTATGCCTTGGAAATATTTTATTCTGTGCGGGTGCGGACATATTATCCTCAAATTGTAGAACTTTGTTTCAATATTGGCACATTACTGCTCATAACCATCATACTAATATTTAAAACTATATCTGGTTAAATGTACAGATAACAGTAGGTCACGGTACCCGAATCTGTCGAATTTTACCAGTCAAACATTAACCTATCTAGATTTTGATAAGGTTGAAAATCTATTGCAGAAATTTGACAGATTGTGGTAACTTGATGTACTGTCGTCTATACTTACCAACGATAATATGCAGAAATGTTATTTTATAGATAAGAATAACAAATTTAAAACTGGTAGTTAAACGAATCACAAAATAAACAGTGATAACGAATCTTTTCACAAATTATAGTGTTCTCATACGGATTTTCCGCTCTGTTTTTCCAAGCGACTCCACTCGGTTCGTACAGCCAGTGTGAAAGCGCTGTTATAGTAATTTTAGGGCAAGTCACCATTTGCCGGCGACTAAAGCTCAGATTCGCGAGACTCACAGGCGCGACCGATACTTTCTATAGTACAGTTTTCCATTTCTTCGTAGTTATTGATATTTTAATACCTGCAAACTCCCTATACTGTCTTCTAAACTTACTTAGTAAATAAAGAAATAATTGACATGGAAAAATAACTTCTATCTACATCGATATATTGCGCGTCTCGATAGCAAGAGTTACAGGAATCCCACGTCACTTACTAAGACGCCCACCCTATAAAGAAATAGACGGTTTCTAATTTATTACTTTGTTTTTGACGACTCGTAATTGATATAAATGACTTTAAAACATGATACAAGTATTGAAAAAAGAGTGTTTCTTTCACAAGTGCTGCAATGTACAGGGCGTTTCGTTGGAGCTGGTCGCGGTATCGATCTATGCGGCACTAAGTTTGTTCAACCCGCCCGCCTTATACAGACGTATTTACCGCCACTCATTGAATTACAAACACCGAGAGCCCAATGTTTCTTACTTTCCCTTTCACCCTGTCATTCTTGAATACTTTGTATGACGTATCTGTAACTCTGATGATTTTTAGGAACCTATCAAGAGGTGTCAAGAACTATTAAATTGTGTTCATATGGCTAGCTTGTTATGTAGATTTGTTATTTTTCACAAAATGAAGTTACGATAGGTTACGTTGTCTACGACAGAACTAAAGCTAATTGTTGACTTATAAGCCATATTATCGATAGTCTCTATCTCCGGAGATGAAGAGATCTTCAGAATAGAAGAGTGAAATCTGTTAAATGGTATTAAAGTAAGCTGCAGCGATACTTGACTGTGAAACAAATGCCTTGACCTGATTGTGCGTGAACGAGACCCGTATTTGTGGGCCGCGGCAGACTGCCTGTATTAATAAAAAGTTAATAAAGTTTGCCTATTTTCAAAATGGAAAATTAAGGTACATAGCATATATTTCTGCTACAAAAACTTCTATTTCGTTTAAAAAATATTATTAAGTGTTATTAGAAGAAGTTAAATAGATGTTTGTCAAGCGTTTGAGAAAATAAATCTTACACAACATTTTCTTAATCACGTTTCAAACCTGTTTGAGTTTTATCATATGTCATAACAACATTATTTTAATTAATTGAATTCTTTCCACCTTATCCAATCTGGATATATTATTACAGTAATAAAAATAAGAATGTTAATAAATAATATGAACTGAATATATTTTACAAAATATTCTGTCGCAATCCGTTTATTTTATACAACGTTCTAAAAAAGAATGCTCATATTATTATTGCAACAAATGTCACAAAGGTTGTCTTTTTATCATTATATGTATATCAAAATTAAAACATAAAAATATTAATGAGAAAAAAAACAATGTTGTGTCTTCATCTTAGTAAATATCCAAAAATGATATTTCGTGATGACCTCAATATTCAAGTTTTATTTTTAAGCTTTAAAATTTTCTAGGAACAATGTTTAAACGGATTCCACCTTTGGGTCCAATAATGAATCGGTACGGTTCAACTTGTAAATTCCTGTCAGTGTTTTTCGACGGCTCCAATCTGAACTTGGACAACAGCTTCGTGATGCACAATAAGGACTGAAGCCTGCCAAACCGCATACCTATAAATAAAAACATAGGTGTCTTAATAAAATTAGACGACCTTTGTATTTTACTATATTTATTATACTGTTCCTAGTTCTTTAGAAACAAAAAATATACAAATAAATATAGATGACGACTGGTAGAGGTAAAGGTAAAGATACGTTGTGCATATTGAAGAAAAACAAGTGTTAGATCCGCATTACAAGTTAGTATCTAGATTCTTAACAATAAATATCGAACTTCGATCAGATTGCTAAAATTAGAAACTCATATTAGCTACTTACCAATACAATTCCTTTGTCCAAGTCCAAACGGTAAATACGCGCACGGGTGACGCTTGCCCACTTCCTCCGCGTCAAATCTATCAGGGTTAAATTGTTTAGGATTCTCATAATATTTGGGGTCGTAGTGAATGCCTCTCGGTGAAATTAGCACTATAGTGTCTTTCTCAATGACAACGTCTGTTCCGGGAATTTTGTAATCTCTTACAGCTTTTCTTTGCAGTGGTTCTACTATTGAGTACATACGAAGAGTTTCGTCAAAAACTTTGTTCATGTATTTCATTTCTTTCACGGTGTCGTATGTTACTTTTCCACCACTAGCTTTTATTGCTTCATCTATTTCTGCTATCAACTTATTTTGTATATCTTGATTAAGTGCCAATTGATATGTCAAGTAGGCCATAGTAGTAGCGCTAGTTTCATATCCAGCTACGTAAAATACAAAAGCTTGGGCACACATAACTGTATCTGTTATTTCAAGAGATGTAAGGTTGTTACCATATTTGTTGCTAGTGATCTCTCCCATTTCACGGAGTTCTAGTATGAGATCCATAAAGTCATTACGACCTGAAGGTTTGCCATTTCTTTGAGTGACAATGTTATTTACAAGATTTTTGAAGAATTTATGTACAACAGTAGGAAAAATTGAAAGATTGAGTTTTGCCAGTAATTTGGGGTACATGTAATCCAATTCTATAGCATAACTTGGTTCAGAAATAATCTTATCAACAATTGTTAAAGTATTTACCTTATCGCTTATACTGTCATAAGTAACTCCAAATGCACAAGAGGAGATCGTAGACATGGTATAAGTCTGGAGAAGGGAGTGAATTTCAAACTCTTGTTTTTTTTCACACTCTGCTGTCACGTGGTCAATGAAGTTATCAGCACCTTCGTGCATAAGATAGAACATGTTTTTCAATTTACCAGATGTGAAAATAGGTGTAAACCTATTTCTTAAGGCTCTCCACGTTTCTCCGTCGGCGTGGAATAAGTTTTGTCCCAATCCCTCTTTGCTGAATTCCACACCACGATCGCTGAACACTTCGAAGTCTTTGATCATGATGTGCTTAATCACATCCAAATCTCGTACGAGTAGGCAAGGTGAGGTCATCCTATAGATTCCAATAACTTTTTCATCTGGAAACATGTTGTACATTTCTTCCATCACTACTCCTATGTTTTTTCTTCGGAGAACTGAATCTGTCAAGTTCCCGAAAAGTACAGTAGGTTCCGGTCCGCGAACATTTCGTTTCTTCCAGTAATTAAATGTCCGTGTGAAATAATAATAAAGTGCTACAGCTAACACTGATATCACTACTGGCAGATAAAACACCCACATTTTTAAGGAACTGTGATCTTTTTAACCGAACGCTATATTATGAATAGCAATATCTGTCGACCTGTTTTATATACATAGCGAGAGTGAATGCATATTCAATACTAGTTGTTTCCCGCGGTTTTATCTGCGTCCCGGGGAAACTTCTTCCCGAACATGAACAAAATATTTTATTCTTTGTATATTATTATGGTCTACCAACGATTGTTTACACTATCTACCAAAAAATGAAATATAGCCTACTTTTACTCGGCGTTAGTCAAACTTCTCAACAGTGCATGAATTTGTCAAATCGATTCATGAAGCCGTGTCAAAAAAATCTTTCCTCTTCCTTCTTATATTAATAACATTTTTGGGTCATTGTTGTTGTCGGTACCTAATCGACGATGATTTATTTATATGTTGTGTCCGTCTGTCCGTCATTCCAAGGCTTTCTATGTAGATATGATAAATGACTGTGTAAGACATGATATTATGTAGAATGATATGACAGATGAAACAATGGCAGGTCCATGTAGATAGACCTGCCAAGAGAACCAAAACGCCAAGCCTTTTGACTTGTTGAAGTACCAGTTATTAGATTACCATGATTGTAGATAAGACACCTTCACCAATATAATTTTGATTGAACATTATATAACCTACAGCCAGATCATCTAAATAAACTAACTTTTGGAAGAAAACCCACTGGTTTGTCAATTATTCAAAGTAAGCAAAAAATCAGTACATTTTGAAAGGTTATTTTAACAAAAGGCAGCTCTCAAAAACGGCCGCTATCACCTATGCTGGGAGGAAGAAATGGTGGAACAAACTCCCCAGCAACACAATTCTGTCTGTATGGTTTGAAGAAACGGTTTAAAATTATGTGCTACGAGAGAATACGCAAACCACCCAAAGACATAATATAATTCTCACTTCTAGATCGTGTAGCAAAAATAATTGTTTGGATATAATAAGTTTGAGATAACATCAAATGGCCTGGGCGCAGCTTGAGTGACCTGCATGCGAACGCGGAGCGGCGCGGTGGCGTAGCGACTCCAAAATAATAAACAGTCGATACCTGTGGAAGCGTCTTACAACATGATAAATAATAATTACGTGACGTATTTTGAAGGCGCAGCGGGGCGCTTCGGATCGCTTTGCACGGTTCTGGAGATAAAGGTTGGTGGCAGAAGGAAGGACAGACGGACAGCGAAGGCTTCGTAATAGGATCCTGTTTTACTCTGTGTACGGAACCCTAAAATATGATTGTAATAACAACGTTTAAAATTGCACATAATTATTTATATAGATAATAATGTGCAATTTTAACTTCGTTATACATAGATAATTATAGATAATTTTATGCAACTTTAAACCCAATGACGTATTCGCTTAACAGAACTTTCACACAGGCAGATTTTTTAGAATCATTTGCATCCATAACTAATCGTATCAAAATTCGGCTAGTATTTTAGAGATAAATGATGGCATTGTTTTGAGTAAAATAACTACATACCCTGCACACCAAAGTTTCTTCGAACGTAAAAATAGGGAGAGTGGATGTTTGATATATACTTACTATGCGAAACTTAGATATTGTATAATTACTATTATCTTTATGTAGCTGAGAGCTATTACTGTAATTTGTTTCACGTGAAAAACAACTTGTTCATAATTTAAAGAGACAGTAGCCTGTATTGAATTGGCTAATTAACGATCACTTAGAGTGTGTAAAAATCAGAAGATACTAAAAAGATTTTAGGGAGTGCTGCAAAAAATGAAAATCAATAAGTAAAAATAAACTTGAGTACTTCCTTTTATTTTGCATAAAACAAGTTATTTACAAAAATATATATCTCTAAATACATATTATGTAATGTTAAAGAATACTCGTAATATACACATAAAGGTTTACCTAATTCCTCCAGATGATCATTTAATATTTATTATACATAGGCAATTAGGCGTTCAATTACTTCTCTTTAAATAGAGTTCTATTTGTACAAGTTTTAAGTTAACTTTATGTACGATGGACAAAAAATTTAATCAGTCAAGTTCTTATCAAAATAACACTACATAAAAATAAGTTTAGATACGACAGCGTTCCGTAACGAGCAGATAGAATATTTACGACGAGATTATATCAGTTAATTACAGAAAAATATTATGATACGAGTTTTCTAGGAACAATATTTACACGTATTCCTCCTTTAGGTCCGATAAGACCCCGGTGCGGTTCAACTTGCAAGTTTCTGTCGGTATTTTTCGATGGCTCTATCCTAAACTTTGACAAAATCTTCGTGATGCATAGCAGGGATTGTAGTCTGCCAAACCGCATACCTGGAAATAAATACGAATGTTAGAATGGACTTAAATAATCTTCATATTGATGAAATTAAGAGATTAAAATTTTACAGGAAAATTTCAGTATAGCTATTTTTCATGTATATTCACTATCCATGATAGTGGGCTGAAACTACTATAGCAACTGCTATTTACTACAACAGGTACTCTAACATAATTGTTGGTTGCATAAGGCAACTATTTAGTTTGTACTATTGTCTCCTACAGAATTTGAAAACATAGTTGAAGGTAAACTTGTGTAATGATTAAAAACCGAGAGTTGTATGATATATTCAAGGCCCTTACCAATACAATTCCTTTGTCCAACTCCAAACGGTAAATATGCGCACGGGTGACGCTTGCCCACTTCCTCCGCGTCAAATCTATCAGGGTTGAATTGTTTGGGGTTGTCGTAATATTTGGGGTCGTAGTGAATGCCTCTCGGTGAGATTAGCACTATGGTGTCTTTCTCAATGACGACGTCTGTTCCGGGAATTTTGTAATCTCTTACAGCTTTTCTTTGCAGTGGTTCTACTATTGAGTACATACGAAGAGTTTCGTCAAAAACTTTATTCAGGTATTTCATTTCCTTGACGGTGTCGTATGTTACTTTCCCATCATTCGCCTTTACAGCTTCATCTATTTCAGCTATTAACCTATTTTGTATATCAGGATTAAGTGCTAGTTCGTATATCAAATAGGCCATAGTAGTCGCACTAGTTTCGTATCCAGCGATGTAAAATACAAAAGCTTGGGCACATATGACTTCGTCAGTTATTTCAAGAGATGAAACACTGCTACCATATTTGTTGCTAGTTACCTCTCCCAATTGACGAAGCTCTAGAATTAAGTCCATAAAGTCGTTACGACCTGACGGTTTGCCATTTCTCTGGGTAATGATGTTGTCCACTAGACTTTTAAAGAAATTCTTTACCTCGTTTGGAAAAATGGAAAGATTCAATTTTGAAAGAAGACCTGGATACATCATATCTAATTCTATAGCATAACTTGGTGCCGAAATAATCTTGTCTACAATTTCAAGAGCCTTCATTTTGTCGCCGATGCTGTCATAACTAATTCCAAAGGCACAAGCGGCGATTGTAGACATGGTATACGTCTGAAGAAGTGAGTGAACTTCAAATTCTTGATTCTTTTCACACTCTGCACTCACATGGTCTATGAAGTTATCAGCACCTTCGTGCATAAGGTAGAACATGTTTTTCAGTTTACCAGATGTGAAAATAGGTGTAAACCTATTTCTTAAAGCTCTCCACGTTTCTCCGTCGGCATGGAACAAGTTGGATCCCAACCCCTCTTTGCTGAATTCCACACCACGATCGCTGAACACTTCGAAGTCTTTGATCATGATGTGCTTAATCACATCCAAATCTCGTACGAGTAGGCAAGGTGAGGTCATTCTATAGATTCCTATAACTTTTTCATCTGGAAACATGTTGTATAATTCTTCCATCACTATGCCTGCATTTTTTTTGCGAAGGGCGGAATCCTTCAAGTTACCGAAAAATACAGTAGGTTCCGGCCCGCGAACATTTCGCTTCTTCCAGTAGTTAAACGTCCGTGTGAAATAAAAATAAAGAGTAACAAGTAACACTGGTATCACTACCGGTAAATATAAGATCCACATTTTGAGGCGATATCAACACGCCCGCTGTTGGCTATGATATGACATGCAACATATTGCGGCGTGTTTTATATACCAATCATCAAACAAGATTACGATAGCACAAATTAAAATCTCTGTTCCATCTAACAAGAAAAATAAATGTCTTTGTGTGTGTTATCGCAGTTTTCTTTTCAGAATTAGAAAAGCTGCAAGCATAAGTAGTTACTATTAGGGGTCGCAAACCGGAATACCGGTATTGGAAAATACCGGTATACCGGACCAAATTTAGGTCTAACCAATACCGGTATTCATTTCACAAAAACCGGGATTTTCGGTATTTTCGGTTTTAGTAAAATCAATATAAACAAATACAAGTAGAAAAAGTTACACGCCATTTAATTAAAATTACAGACGGGAGCTCTTTGGAAAGTCGGTTTAAAAATGCTGGTAATATCCCGATGGAACTTAAATGGCATTGCTCTTGAAGTATCGGCTCTACATCATAAAAATAATTATCAGCTTTGGTCTACCAACTCCGAGTATTCAGTGAGCAAAGCTAAAATACCAATTCAATTATATCGTCTGGCTAGCTTTTTCCCAGTTATGTTGGGGTCCGCTTCCAGTCTAACCGAGTACAGCTGAGAACCAGAATTTTATGTGGAGCAAGTGCCTATCTGACCTCAACAACCCACCCCAGTTACCCGGGCTGTCAGACTTTCTCTGGCTCTGACCACCCGTAACGACTGCCAAATATAATGGCATCCAAGGCCGATTGTCGATTACGGCAGCTGTTCTCATATCAGATCAGCCGGCTGCGCAGGACATATTATAGTGAACAAGCATTTGCTGTGATACAGGTGCACTCCCTATTCCTCACTCTCATAGCCCGGAGATAGATCAGGCGCAGGACCGACATTAACGTGCTCTCCGATGCACGGGCGTATCAATTACCGACTTCCAAACTCCGGCAAATGACAACTTATCGTGTGAGTAATTTGTAAACAAGCTTAAATTAAATTGATTAAGAAGGATACTAAAATGTCGTAATTTCCTAAGCCCCATAATTTGGAGTAAATCGTCATGATAAGCATGATCTGCCGAATGGGACGTTTCTGATGACACCAGTTTCCATTTTTCAAGTCTATTATAGGGTGGGGGCGGGTCCCATAAAAAATCCGGCATTGCGTGTTTGCTGACTTTGGCTTAGTCTCGGAAATACCGAAAATACCGGTATACCGGTATTGGTCCGGAGCCAATACCGAAAATACCGGTATTGCTTAAATGGTCCGGTATTGCGACCCCTAGTTACTATGTTATTTATTAGTGTTGTTGTGTTCACGTGTCATTGCAGCATTGCTTAATGTAGGAAACTTGATGGGCATCTATTGTTTACATTGATGCTACATTATAATCAGCATTCACCGCAAAAAATGTGATGCAAAAAAACATTTTTTTTTAACTAACATCACAAACTCTGATTGAATCGTTAGAGATTGACCGAATTACTATTTTTTTATGTCTAAAAAGTTAATTAAAATGCCAGTCGAAATAATAGGCTATTTTTTGTACCTTAGTATTAATGCTTATCTAATTAGTAGCTGTAGATCACTTTTTGAATTATTGGAATTGGTTGTTTCAATTCAGGAAATGTTAAATAGTGCGCTAGCCTCCTGCTACTTGAATGGTTCACTACCTAAGTACAGACGACAGCACATCAAGCTACCACAATCTATCAAATTTCTGCAATAGATTTTCAACCTTATCACAACAGTGGAAGAATAATGTTCGATTGGTAAAAATTTACAAATTCGTGTTGGTTGACCTGCTGTCATCTGTACTTTCTTACCTTTTTACTCATGTAACCTACCTACCTGTGAACTAAGAATGCAGAGCTGCGAATTTATGGCACAAATTCGCAGCTCTGGATGACTATTATTCTGTTTGAAGGAAGTCCGGGTGTTCGCTAGTTTTACATAAAAAGTCCTGTACAAAAACCGTTCTCTTTTCTTGTAGGTACCTAATGTTGGGAATACGTTGATATATCCCAATTATTTTGACAGTTCACTCTACCTCACTCTCATATCTGAACTTAGAGTGGAGCTCCTAGAGCCTCAAATTGAGAAAACCCAAGATTTTTCTTACAAGAATTAAAAACATAAAGTGTTATGTAGCTTGTGAAAAAAGATTACCTCAAAAATGTCGCTCCTATTTTGAAAAGATAATATCTAATAATAGGGATTCTCATAGCAATTTAAATACTCATCGCCATTGTCGCAGCCTCAAAAACGTCTACTGCTGGACAAAGGCCTTACCCAAGCTGGCCTTCCTTAAGCAAGGCGTGTTGGTGAGGGTAACACTAATATTAAATGTGAAAGCTTCTGTTTGTTACTTCTTCTCTTTAAATAGCGAGATCAATTTTAGAAAAGTTTTTTTTCCGTAAATAGCAGACATACTGTATGGGACATACTTTTTAACCGACTTCAACAAAAAGGAGGAGGTTCTCAATTCGGCCGGTATATATATGTTTTTTTTATGTATGTACACCGATTTCTCCGAGGTTTCTGAACCGATTTACGTGATTTTTTTGTTTGATGCGGAATAGCTTCGAATTGGTCCCACAAAAAAAATATTCAGGTAGGCCCGTTAGTTTTCATTTTAGGAGCATTTTTCTAGTTTCACCAGCCTGTTATCAAGTCATCCACGTAAAATTTAAGCCACTTCCCAGTGTCTGATTGAACTGAAATTTTACATACTGATAAAAATACAGGATTGAACTTAAAAGTATAAAATAAAAATAACTGCGTTAAAAAAAAACCGACTTCAAAACTAAAGAGTTAAAAAAAAGTTTATTATAAAATAATAATAGGTTTGATGTCGGTGCCAAGTCAATATAATACTTACGTAGGAACTAGGCACCGACATCAAACCTATTATTTTATAAAAAACTTTTATTTTTAACTTTTCAGTTTTGAAGTCGGTTTTTTTAACGCAGTTATTTTTTATCCAGTTGCGTTTCGTGAACACAGATCAGACTTTAATTTTTGTTCAGTTGGTGTTTGGAGTTTGCGGACAAATTTTGATTAACTTATGTAAAAGGGACTTTGAAACCAAGAAAGAAAGCCAAGTAATTAACCGTTATGTTATAACCTTGATAAGTAATTAAGGAACATCAAAAGTTTTTATGTCTACTTAGGATGTGCGAGGCCCAGGCAAATGCCCCGTACGCCCTGAGGCCGCCCCTAATTGTACTATAAAAAAAATACGGTTGAATTGAGAACCTCCTCCTTTTTGGGAAGTCGGTTAAAAATCAAATGAACCAACTTTGGCAAGTAGTCTACAAGTAGATAAGCTTAACGCTCACTTCCTAGAAATAATAAAAATAATGACAATTTATAGCATATATTTATATCAATGTGTATATAATAACAATGCATGATAAAAAATATAACAAAATTGATTTTCTATATAATAATTTAATCTATATATCATTATATAAAATATAGTACAGACGACAGCACATCAAGTTACCACAATCTGTCAAATTTCTGCAATAGATTTTCAACTTTATCGCAGTGGCAGTAGGTTAATATTTGATTGGTAAAATTTGACAGATTCGTATACGTGGACCTGTTGT
Organism: Heliothis virescens; assembly: GCA_002382865.2. Lineage (NCBI taxonomy): Eukaryota > Metazoa > Arthropoda > Insecta > Lepidoptera > Noctuidae > Heliothis > Heliothis virescens. The sequence continues at coordinate 8,221,197 of NWSH02000537.1, forward strand.
CGTCTGTACATAGGGGCGATTAGGCATTAGGTAATTTCCATGACAGCCAGCACGACCTACAATTAACTAAATAACTCGCCGATTTTTTTAATAAGATATAGATACCTAGAAAATATCATTTAAAAAGTTTTTAATTTTAATTATTATTAAAAACAATATTGCATCCCACATGTCATGGTTGCGAACAAAAACTACACACTAAATTGCCACTTCTACATTAATGTGTTACCTTTACTATAATAATAATCAGTCATTAGTCTAACAAGTATAGAAGTATTAAGTAGGTAAAATCTTCTAATCAAATACTTAAGTAAGTTATATACATTTTAAAGATATCTTTAATTTCTTTAATGTTGAATAGAATTAGCAGTGACTTGACGTAAAAACTTCAGCATACCATTAGGATACAATCTTTCTAGGCACAATTTTTACATGTATTCCTCCTTTCGGTCCTATGATAACTCGGCGTGGTTCAACTTGCAAGTTTCTGTCGGTCTTTGTCGATGGCTCTATCCTAAACTTTGACAAAAGCTTCGTGATGCACAGTAGGGACTGAAGTCTGCCAAACCGCATACCTGGCAAGAAAATGAGGCTAGTGAAAAATTTGCTTATTTTAAGTAATATACATTCTTCCAATATGAATGTCCCATCTATACTTACAATAAATCTGTAGAGAGATCAATTCTGTACATGAAATATATTTCCTAAATAACTACCAGGGGGTGATTAGGGATCCAAAAATGCAATCAGTAGAATTTTTGTCTGTCTGTCTGTATAACCGTTATAGAAACAAAAACTACTGGACGGATTTTAACGAAACTTGGTACAATTATTATTATTCATACTCCTGAGATGGTTATAGTATACTTTCCATCACGCTATAATCAATAGGAGCAGAGCAGTGAAGGGAAAGATCTTTGATTACGACGACCCGTTGTCGCTGGCATAATTAAGCGACATGATCCGCGAACGAAGTCGCTGGCAGAAGCTAGTACGAAATCAAAGTATACAAATGTAAAACTGAGTTTGTTTATTGGTTACGCTTTCAGGAAACATCTTCTGAACCTCGGAAATGGAGATTTTTGCGTAAAGCTTTCCGAAATAACAATTCCGCCTTCACGAGGTCGCGGGCGAAAACTAGTTAGTTATTTTTCATAAAGCTATTTGGAGTGTCATATCGACGATGAAGTGCCAATACCTCCTAACTGACATTTTGTCGATTTTTTGATTTTTAATGCGTTGGACATAAAATTGCATTTTGCGTGTACTCGTCAAGACACCTAACTAAATATGTTGATAGTTTTGAGAGAAAATGCTAATAGAAATAGCTGCTAAGTCAATGTATGCATTCATTTAGCAAGACCTGCTGACGTTACATCCTAAATTCAAGTGTAAAAAGCTTCTAAATTACTTAACTGTACTATGTATCATATCATATCCATGTTCCCATTACTACAATATTTTCATATTTAGATCTCAGAATTTTCAACGTGACGCGTTTTTTGCTCCTCCTGTAAAATGGTGATTTTGTAGTTAAGAGGTATTGGTACTTCATCGTCGATATGTCATATTTATAGAGCTGAGGGCGGTTAATTTTTTTAAACTTTTTAATAGTGCTTTCACAGTTGCATACAGACTTTAATAAAGTAATTGAAAAATGAGAATAATTTACTGATATAGAATTACTTACCAATGCAATTCCTTTGTCCAAGTCCAAACGGTAAGTACGCGCACGGGTGACGCTTGCCCACTTCCTCCGCGTCAAATCTATCAGGGTTGAATTGGGTGGGATTGTCGTAATATTTGGGGTCGTAGTGAATACCTCTTGGTGATATTAATACCATGGTGTCTTTTTCAATGACGATATCAGTTCCAGGAATTTTGTAATCTCTTATAGCTTTTCTTTGCAGTGGTTCTACTATTGAGTACATACGAAGAGTTTCGTCAAAAACTTTGTTCATGTATTTCATTTCTTTCACGGTGTCGTATGTTACTTTTCCACCACTAGCTTGTATTGCTTCATCTATTTCTGCTATCAACTTGTCTTGGACGTCAGGATTAAGTGCTAGTTCGTATATCAAATAGGCCATAGTAGTTGCACTGGTCTCATATCCAGCTACGTAAAATACAAAAGCTTGGGCACATATAACTTCGTCTGTTATTTCTAGATGTGTTGTACCGTCAAGATATTTATTACTAGTAACCTCTCCCATTTGACGCAGTTCTAGTATGAGATCCATAAAGTCGTTTCGGCCAGTTGGTTTGCCATTTCTTTGGTTAACAATGTTCTCCACAAGACTTTTGAAGAACTGTTGGCAAGCGGTCGGGATAATTGAAAGATTGAGTTTTGTCAATAATTTAGGGTACATGTAATCCAATTCTATAGCATAACTTGGTTCCGAAATAATCTTGTCTACAATTTCTAAAGTCTTAACTTTATCGCTGATGCTGTTATAACTCACTCCGAAAGCACACGAGGAAATCGTAGACATGGTATAAGTCTGAAGAAGGGAGTGAACTTCAAACTCTTGTTTTTTTTCACACTCTGCACTCACATGGTCTATGAAGTTATCAGCACCTTCGTGCATAAGATAGAACATGTTTTTCAATTTACCAGATGTGAAAATAGGTGTAAACCTATTTCTTAAGGCTCTCCACGTTTCTCCGTCGGCGTGGAATAAGTTTTGTCCCAATCCCTCTTTGCTGAATTCCACACCACGATCACGGAACGCTTCAAAGTCTTTTATCATAACATGTTTAACAATATCCAAATCTCGTACAAGTAGACAAGGTGTGGTCATTCTATAGATTCCAACAACTTTTTCATCTGGAAACATGTTGTACATATCTGCCATCACTACTCCAATATTTTTTTTGCGAAGGGTTGAATCCTTTAAGTTCCCGAAGAACACGGTTGGTTTCGGCCCACGAACATTTCGCTTCTTCCAATAGTTAAATGTCCTTGTAAAATATAAATAAAGGGTAACGATTAGCACTGATATCACTGCTGGTAAATAATAGACCCACATTTTTGAGGAGCTGTTGACACAGCCACTGATTACTATGTTATGAATAGTAAAAAGACACGGCGGGTTTTATATACCACTCAAAAACTGGGTATCGATAATACGACTTGCAGATCTCCGCTATAGGTACTATATCCATGAATAGGTATATTGTTTGTGTGTGTTATCATAATTTGTACGTAATAGTGTTATCATTACAAATCATTATGCAGCTAGTCAGTATAACCAGACATGCTTAGGTGCTTACACGTGTCTTTAATGATAGGACACTCGATCGACGTCGCTTACCATTTCATGTTAATAGCATAAATTGAGTTCTAAATTATTGTTTTCCACGAAACCCTAAAAACATAGATTTAAGTAAATGGATTTCTTTGAGAACTTCACGTTGTTTTCACATTCTATTTTGGCGATTAAAATTACTATTTCTTTTTATTTTGTTAACAATTTCACAATTATCCCGTTTAGTTTAAAAAGTTTTAGGAGTTTTTTCCACAATTCTTGATCAAACACTGTGTTATGAGTAGCGAAATTACTTATCTTAGTTCTGGTTAGAACCACCCAGATCCTACAGATTGATGTCATGTTAGCTCCTTCATAAAAGCATAAAAGCCATCTTCATAAAAGCCTAATCCAAAGAAAAACCTATCAAATTATAATTGTAATATAATATATAGGTACCAAATAACAATAATTGAGTTTCCTGGAATGACTGTCAATAGGAAAGATTTAAATATCTAGGGTATACATTTAAGCTTGACGACAATACTCAAAATCTTTTATGAGATATCTCGTTTATAGTCATGTTAAGTTGTCAGGGGAGACATTGTGCGGACGGCTAGACAAGGAAAATGGCAGACTTGTCGCCGCCAGCGAAAGCTGAATGAGATCGAGGCTGAATATAATGAAAGCATCTCCACCATGAATGGAAAACAAATATTCGCTGGGTTTGAGCTGAAATTTACATAAAGAGTTAAAAATATTTGAAACGCATTTATATTTTTGGCAATCAGCCCAACTTTCATTAGTAGATCAACTAGCCTGACTATAAGTTTTATCAAGGTGTTTCGTACCCACGTTAATTTAACTAGCGAGAAGCTGTATTGTTGGCTCCGCGTATAACGTTGGTACCGCCTCAAAGTAATTGAAAAAAGGCTAAGAGGATTTATAAGAAGAAAGCAATGACGAAGAAATGGAATTTAAGGTACGCGTTTAATGCCAAGATTATGCGTCATTCAGACTTTTTTGTACATCAGCTTCATAAACATATTCTAAGACGTGCATTTTGATAACAACATGTCATACCTACGAGTAAATCAACTTTTCGCGCAAAATGTGATCTATGAATGACTAATGTTGACTAAATGTAATCTCTAACATCTAATTTAATAAAACGCAGGTGGTGAAATTTACTGGTAACTGGGAGTTCCAGTTGGATTAGGTTTCATTATCGCAGTCTACAATTTACATTGCGTTACACGACTGTGAGCCTGCTATGATACTGAACTTTTGCTAAGATACAAAAGCTATAATTTTTTTATGGTGGGTGATTCTACTTCAGTAAATTATCCTTTTTTTATTAAGTCAGTTTGTTTCTTCTTAAAGAATTGAAATAACTGACCCTGCTTTTAATTGAAGACCACCACACAAACCACAGAACCCAGTTGAAGAGTTCCTTCTTCTCATTGGGAAGGAACATATTATATCAAACCAATTAAGATTTTTTTCTTTTATGCTTTCATTTGAAGATGCTTATGTTTTTGTTTGTCCAACAGACGCGGCTCAGGGCTGACGCAGATGTTGCGCGCGCGCAGAAGCTGGAGAGAGGAGCGCGCGCGGCCAGCGGGCGACGCGGCCACCATCCCGCGCGCCCTCTAGACCTACACACACCCCTAGGCACTGCACTATATACGGTACGATGAAACATTCATTATATACAGAAAGACTTCTTCAAGATTTTTTAACTTTAAAATAATGAAAATGGGTGTCGATATCGGGGTGTCACCTCATCTGGCTAAGAACAGCTATTTACTTATTTGTGATCATATAAATCTGAATTGCTCTATAAATCTTTATCATGCGGGTTTTTGCATGTTGTTCCATTTTCATGTTCCTAAAAGTTTGCTGTTGTTTTGTTACAGGTCGGTCATGAAAAATCTCGCCCATTTGCTGGCTGTCCCTATCAGCGATCACGTGGTAACTTTCATCTCTCTAGTAGCCGCGGTCACACTGCTCTCGCGGACGACAGGTCAGTCAATTGCTTTTATTAATTAACTTTATCATCATAATATTCTGACATGAACCAAAGATAAGGGAATATGATAACTACAATATAAACATACTAGTCGTTGCTTGTGATTTCGCGCGTCGAGGGTAATTCTTCCTGTAAATTTTGTATAGTTTTGAACATTATTTTGATAAAGAAATGTCTATCAAGTTCAGATAAATAGGAAAATATTTTATCTGAGATGGGATCTCTAAAAATTTATTACCTCTTCAAGGGACTAATGCTAGTTATCCGTCTTTCAAGGTTTCGTCTTTTAAGGTTTCGTAGTTACAACCAGGGGAAAGGAATGTTTAAATCATCTAATAAAAGGCATTCCATGTTATTTGACTTACGAGCTTCTCCCGACCTACGCGAAACGAGAATACGCTTGTCTTGAATTTACTTGTAGTTTAGTAATCGATACTGTTGAAGTTTTGCAGTCTTGTGACATTTCTTTCATTCCTGCTTGCTTAGAAAATTTTGTACTTAAGTTAAAATTCATTTTCAATGTACCTATATACTTAATTTAGAAACGATATCAGTCTCAGCAATATGTATTACTTGTACATTAAGTACTGTCATCCGATCGCAATTAATGGCTAGATATACACGAAAACAGGAGTGATGTTAACAATTCTAATGGGACACCCACTTAGAATTGCAAATCCTTCTAATTTAGTTTGTGAGAAGTAAGGGTGAGTCCCACGCGACTGCTCTTAGCTCTTCCTGCCTAAAGGTCATGGTACACCAGAACTGTGCGGCACGTCGCAGCTCCTACCCAGCGAGAAATTCAATACGTGGCCGTGCCTTGCCGTTCATGTGTGTTAAGACCTTTACATATATAGATATACACAGACTTTAATTGAAATAATGGGAAAGAAAATTACGTTAACTCTAAAAATGTATTTAGTATTCGTATTTAACCCAAAGCGTGAAACGTTTTGGAATTCTATGCAAAACCATTTACAACCAGAATTAGCAGTCATATTTGAGAAGCAATTTTAGATAAAAAGACAACCATATCGCTTTTGTTTACATTTTTAAAATGCTGACATAATCGTTGGATCGTTAAATACATAACAGTATGAATAAACTATGATGTGGAATAATATGTTTACTCCCTAAAAAACTTATAAATACAGAATATGTATCAAAACACGTTTTTCATATAACCTTGACAATGATTTGAATCATCAAAACAACTTCATTCTTATCGCATAACTTACATAATAATATCTTGTGGTATAGGGCATTCATTTACACACGAGTTTTAGAAAAGTTCATGTCACTTTAAAACATATGAAAAACGTAAACTCACGGTTAGTACCCTTATAATAACAACGTTAGCTATCATATATGTCTGCATTCATTGCCAAGTGCAAGGACGCATCAGTAATCATATACTCTTACATCATGTTCTCACATCGATGTGTAATTATGTACTGAGACATTCGTATTAGTATTTTATCATTACTTCTGGATGGAACAAGAATTAAATCAATGAAAACTTAAAGAATCAACGTCGTCATCATCTTCTGTGCCACTGTAAATCTCTTCTCATATAGAGAAAAAAAAAAAATTTTGGTAATGATTGAAAACAATTTCAACTATCAAATTGTTTTCCTGTGCACTTGAGACACTGTAGTAACTGAGTATGTTATGTTCTTCAGAAGGGCGGTCCGCCCGTAGGTGGTCGGCGGGAGATCGCGGGCGTAAAGCGTGCGGCCGCGCGCGTTTCCCGCACCACACGCACCCGCCCATTCACTGTTAGCAGGTAAATTATACACATGTTATGAAAAAATACTGCTTTTTTATATCATCAATTAAATAAAAAATAAGTTCAAAATACTTTTCCAAAAATATGTACAAAAAGTAATACAATGGCCCTAAATTAGGCAATGCTGTGTCTTGGGCAAGCATTTATCGTATACAGGCGCCATTCGATCTTTTGATATAATACAGAATGTCATGTGTTGACAGAAAGATTTTTCTCTGTCAACTTTCTTGAAACACTTTTCACAAAACCGAGATTAATACTGTACCTTATGTAATTATAATTTAGATAAAAACAGCACAAACTTTGCATAACAGTTATATAATAATGACACCAAATTATAACACTGATATCATAACACGCCTCAGAACAAAGAAATATTTAGAGGTGTCACTACGAATGCGCATTGCGGGAAAACAAATTGCTCCTCCCGCAGTGCGTAGACGTCGAAACTAACACTGGATTACTTTAAAAAGTAATTGATTTTAGCTCATATACATTTTATTTTAGAAAACCGAATACTTCCACCATTAGAAAAACGTATAAATAAACTAAGACAAGTACCATAAAATTATGAAGGCAACATAAAAACTGGTTAAACATACCACAAAGTAGTCCATAAGTTATTATTATTTGTACGAATATTAATCTTATTTAAGCTAACCCAAAGCGATAAAGAAAGGGAATAAAAATCCCCAAAGATAAGTAACGCACGATATAAAGAATGCCCTTGGCCTAGTTCGGTAAGGCACAAACATTGCCGAGGGGGCGATGTAGGAGAAATTATATTCTTAGTATTCCACATCTCATCGTCCTTCTTATGATTTGTATAAAGCCTATTTACGCCTCTTTATGAGCTTAATTTCCGCAATAGCCTTGAAGTTTATTTTTATCAGGGGTGCCCTAATTTCTTTAGTCCTAAATCTGTTTGTTTAACCGAATTAAACAAAATTTTACATCGCAGAGGACTTTAAACAAAAATTAAACCATGTCGCTTCTTAATTATTTAATCTGCGGTCAATGTGACCTCGGTATCAAATAATGGAAGATTTTTGTAGAATATAGTCGCATTGCAACTGACGATGCATGATCCTTACAAGTACGTTTAGCAAACTACCAATAGCTACAGCAGTATAGCTAACTAGACTTTGAAAAAAAAAAACCGAATCAAGGCCAAACTAGTCCACAAAAGAAATTAAGGCCGCATCAAGTTGCTTGTTCATCATTTTGGGTTAATGCCAACTATCGTAAATCGTTACTGTGTATTATTGCGATAGGGTGTTCTGCAAAGATTTTTGTGTTACGTAAAGCTTCATCTAGCAGGAGTATCTATTGCTATTCCAAAAGTTGACCGTTGAAGTATTGTCTGACAATAATTTTGTATTTTATTTTTCTTGTACTGCAGTAGGCAGTTCACTCGGGGGGAGTTCGATAGACAATGTCCGAGGACTTGGACTCGATCAGCGAGGAAGAACGAAGCTTGTTCCGACCCTTCACAAGAGAGTCACTGGCCGCTATCGAAGCCCGCATAGCTGAGGAGCATGCCAAGCAAAAGGAACTCGAGAAAAAACGAGCGGAAGGCGAGGTGAGTGTCCGCTCAACCCCACATCCCGGCTGTCTCCAGCCAACTACACGTGTGTCGAGTGTTCAAAATATATCTCAAAGAAGAAACACTGTAAATTAATAGGTACAAAGTTATTACTTTAATTACGACACGAGTGATAAAATGTTAGCTAGCACACGAAGACTTCACAGTATCTACAATGTAACTACAAATTGTGTGGCACACACCAATAAGCAATACAAACAAGTCAAAGCAAAAGTCTGATGAATAATTTTTAAATTATTCCAGAACGATTTGGGGCGGACGAAAAAGAAAAAAGAAGTAAGAACGCTTGCTTGCCCCTTTTACCTTTTTACGGCTCGTTTTTATTAGAGAAAACTATAAGCAAGTTATCGCTTTCACAAACGAAATTTCTTTCAACATAAGATATTGCAAGCTCCCACTAACATTGGCGCCACATTTGTTCAAGTGCGATAACTTGTAGTGCATTCTGATTTATGCATATTGACCGCATTTAAAGCATTTTCCTTAAACACATCGCTTTGTTGGCAAAGTATCTGTAAAGAACTGTGTTGACAAGTTTAGCTGTTACTCTACTGAAGGCACTGGTGATCTAACGGAACCGTAACAGCTAATCTTACTGTAGCAAAAGCGAAGGCTTGTCATGTTTATTTGCATTTCGACAAAGTAAAAGTCCCATTCAAAATTTATAACAATATACCAAAGAAATGCATAAACCGGATAGTTTTTCCCACCGTTCATTAAAAAAGAATATATCCACCCCCTCTAGTTTTCAAAACAAACACGTTAATACCCCGTTTAGATGATAGTAAAGCCTATAGCCAACCTTGAACCCGGTAATAGAATTGATTGGAAATTGAATTTGCGTAGTCAATGACCCTCTGATCCAAAATAAATTCCAATAGGAAATAGTCGATTTGGAATCCTCTTGTCTAACGGACAGTTTGTAAATCGTAGGATCTCCAGTTATTATAAGCGTTAGTATTCAAAATACACCAGCACATAACATACCATTATCAAGCATTGCACAGGACTGGCTCATGTTCGTCACATCATCATCGACTGCCGTCATCTAGGTCTAGCATGGTGGCATCACCTAGCTAGCGTTTAGTGCATAATAGTTTACAATTAACAATTATTCAAGTGAATATCAAGTTTTGTTGGTTATGATTCGTATTTTGTAACATGTTGGGCTTGCGCTAGTCACGCCTCCTATTCTGGGACCGTTTTCGAATACACGTCAGTTAGATACTCGATTATCCTGATATTTATACAGGCGAGCTATTCGAAAGTTTCTTCGTACATTCGGAATGGTAACATAATAGTGGGAATGTTTAAAAACAACTGCTTTTAGTAATGCCAGATACGCATCATAGTCACACAGACAGCAGCACTACACAAAATAAAATTAGCTTTAAGCGCCTTCACAAGACATGCTGACTCAATAACCGACTCGGAAATAATACTAGTTTGCCAACAGTATTATTACGAGTACATAGCGCATCAAGCTCATGATATGGTCTGTTACACTAGGCTTCAAGTAGGCTAGCTTGTTCCAGTCATTGGGTTTGGTACAATGACTAATCGTAAGTAAAAAATATCAAAGAAAACTGGACGAAAACGGTAAATGGGTAACCTAGGTGATCGACACATTATTTTATTTATCTAACAGTCAACAGCAGATCTAAGTTCAATGAACTGTATTTCATGTCTTTATTATGTAAAATAATAAGTACCTAAATGTAATTTTCCTTCTTTTACATCAGAATATCTGTAACTCTTAAAAATAATGTGGACTTTGAAACAAAAGAATATCTAAGAATTCATTACAATATATTTCAAGAGCGTAGACAGACCAGCTTTGGATCTGCCGTTGGCTCGTTAGTGGATATTTCATATTAATATTTGATGCAGTACTGACGATGTTTTGTGTCAACATAGGTGCGTTATGATGACGAGGACGAGGACGAAGGTCCTCAGCCGGACGCGACCCTGGAGCAGGGCCTGCCGCTGCCGGTGCGAATGCAGGGCACCTTCCCGGCGGAGGTGTCCTCTATACCCCTCGAGGACATCGACCCCTTCTATCATAACCAAAGAGTAAGTACACCTATGATCAGACGAGTGACCTCGGACGAGCGGCGAGCGGTACCAAAGTGCAAAATTATTTAAATTGAGCTTTACACGATAGATACTATATAGATGATTAGTTAATTGTGATAATTATCAAGTAGGTACCAAATACCCTTTATTTAATCCTTTCAATGATCTTTGCTTTTCGGTAGCTTATGTAACGCAAATAAGCGATATAAAAAATGCAAGTCACGTTTAATAGACATTTATGCAGATAAAGTGTTGCTTTGTGATAAAAAATAAGGACATTATAATGATGACCGTACACTTTAATTTTTACGAGTTCATAATGATTAAGCATAAAACGTGATACCTTTTAATAGAAAAAAAAACCGGTCGTCTGTTTGTCTGTCGTTTATTTATTGACCATTAATATGAGACGCGGAGATTTAATTGAATACCACGAATTCAGCGTGACACTGCAAGTTATCGAAAACAAAATAATTGTAATTTTCTAAAGGTCACCTTGCTAAGCAGAGTACCGATACTCGAGGAGTAAATAGCCAATCGCTACGCTTTCTATGTCATTAAGTTTCACCGACTACAGTGATTGCATTTACCGTTACTTTGACACAAATGACTTGGAAAGTTCCTACTTTTTTGCAAAAAATATCCTAAAGTTATTTTTCTTACAGTAGTTTTACAATGCGATTTTTATAACACCTTTGCAAAGAGGGATATCTTATTAATTAATTACCTTCTTATAAGTGGAGCCTGTGAAGTATTTGTATTAATTATTTAGGAAACAGACGAACCATGGTGTTAATCCTAAAGACAAATTACCAAAACGTGCAGCGATCATAATAACTTTGATAACATTACAGCTTTTGATAAAAAGGTAATAACAAATAATTATGATGATTTAAACGTGTTTTTTTGGATAGTGATAGCAATATTGCGCCGTAGGTTTTTACCTATAAAGAACAAAACAATACAACATGTTTGTACCTGTTACTTTTTAAAATATGGTGGCATCCGTTGATTTTAATTCGTCAGATTTTCTTGTTAAATAACAATTAAACAAAAACAACAAGTTGGTATCAAAATATGAAGTTTGTTTATGTTTTATGCAATACTTTTTGCGATTGTTAATCATCACGGATGTTGTATAATGAAGTTAGATTTATTTTTAATTAAATAAGATTTTCTTAAAAGTATTCATTTCGGAAAATTTTAGTAAACGCTTGTGACGAATTAAAAGTCATTTACAACACATAGGTATGACTTTTCATTTGTATAGTTATGTTTTTTTTTATATAAGGGTCAACATACTCCAGATACTCTCTAACCAATAAAACCTATGTAATTTCATTACTGTGGAATGTTTAGAATACATCTACTAAAAATATGCCGTGGAATATTATCGGAGAGTGGCCATTGACCTCTAAGAATATTGAAAGAATGATCAAATCAATGTTTTTGAATGAAGCGAAGAAATATAATGACACTGATCGATTCTGACGGTCAGTTTCATTCACAAATTAATTGATGCGTAAAATTTATAGTCTATAATTAATTTAAGTCCAGTTCTTCTTGCATTTTCCCTCTTTGTCTGAGAAATAGGTATAAAAAAGTGATTTATTTAAATTTAAAAATTAAAACAGATTTTTTTTTAACTTAAATATAATATATTATGAAAATCTATTAAAACTTAATAGACTTTTGAAATGCCAAAGCAACTTTTTGGTTCATAGGTAATCCAATGTACAAGTTGTCGTCAACGAGGCCAAGTCTTTTGACAAAGACCATTCTATTAATATTAACAGTCAGAATTATCCTCAAAAATATAAAAGCAGCTTTATCAGAAATTGTATAAGAAGGTTCTACTTTTCTTCGGATATACAAACCGACCGGCGACATCTATACCAATTAATTTAATACTTTTCCTGTTTGCCCAAATTTTTGCGAAAAGCGATAAGGTTATTATTTTTTCAATTATCTGTATAGACAGATTTATCTATTAGACAATAATTCGCCAGTTCAGGATGACATGTATTTTTTTTTCACTGTTGTGTAGCAGTTTCTACGGGACGGGGGTGAAACCGCAGGCAGACGCTAATCGCAAATAATTCCATTACCTAAATAATTAATACCTGTTAATTTATCTATTGCAAATTGCAACTAATTCCTAAAAAACTGATCATTTTAAATTACAGACTTATTAAATCCATTTTTAAAACACTTTTTTTTACACGTATTATTGCTCTAGTTATTGGCCCCAACTTCCATGCTTAGCTTAAACTTATTTATAGAAAACTACACTTGGGATCGATACAATCGTAGAGCTACTTACAACTTGCTTTTGAAACAAACTTTTACGTTCAAAAATTTTGAATTTTGGTACCACTCTTCTCGTCCTACTTGGCAGTCAAGTAGCACTAATGAGCTCGTGATTTTGTTTCAGACCTTCGTAGTCATAAGCAAGGGTAAAGATATCTTCAGATTTTCGGCCACCAACGCCTTATGGATACTAGACCCATTCAATCCTATAAGAAGAGTGGCGATATACATTCTAGTACATCCTTTGTTCTCGTTGTTTATCATTACCACAATTCTAGTCAACTGTATTCTTATGATAATGCCTACGACGCCAACCGTCGAAAGTACTGAGTGAGTATACTATCTATTTCAACACATTTTTTCAACATCTAAGTTAGATAAATTCGATTACGAATTTCAATTTACAATTTTGAAATACCACCGGACGACAGAACATATCCTTTATTAGGTTCTAGAATATTAGTAGAGTGCACGCTAGTTTCAAAATTGTTAGTGTTTCAGCTAGATTCCAATTGATATAATCAATATTTAGATAAACGGAAGTAAATTATTAGAAATTATTGTTTATAGTAAATTATTGGAGAACATTTATATAAAATATGTATATTTTATACATAGTTATCCTGAATCGCTTTAGACAGGCGTTTAGACAATTAAAATTTTCCCTGGCTGTGACGACCAAAATTCATTTTCATTTATGAAAAAAAATTTATTACGAATTTAATTAGACACCATTTTTATAACATTTAATTAACAAAACACGTGTGTGCAACAAAGTTTTCATAAGAATATGATACCAGTGATTCCATTGATCAGTTTTTCATGTGAACTCATGTGAAACTGCAAATCCTCTCATTACCTGTACATATTTATCTACATCCGTTTTATTATTATATTGGACTAGAAGTATTACTTACATTTATTATACATATAATATTACTTTACGTACATTTTATTAGAAATAATGTCTTGTTCATACATTTACCTACCATCTCTTACAAGTTGAGATGATGAACTAATGTACTGTATCTCATATTATAGAAATGTTTTTTATTATTTTACGAGTGGCGTTCCTCAGTGGAGGTGAATTTTTCCAGAGTTATCTTTACCGGGATCTACACGTTTGAATCAGCGGTGAAAGTAATGGCCAGGGGTTTCATACTACAGCCATTCACATACCTTAGAGATGCATGGAATTGGCTTGACTTCGTAGTTATAGCTTTAGCGTGAGTAGTAGACAATTTTATTGAATTATGTAGAAAGTTAAAATCGTTGAATTGTAGATTATATCGGTATATTTGATGTGTCATATATAGTTATTGATAGAAAATTTTGTAATAATTTAGACGAGCAGTTGAAGAATTAAAACAAGATCTAAAATTCTGAATATGACTGTAGAGTTCAAGATGAAAGAAATATATATTTCTTGTTTCCTGATATTGAAAGAGATACGGGAACTATGGATTAGAGTATTGTGAGTAGTGTTGTAGTGATGTATATTAACGTAGATGTTGTTGTTGTGGGTGTCTGTTTCCAGTTATGTGACGATGGGCATAGATCTCGGCAACTTGGCCGCTCTCAGAACGTTCAGGGTACTCCGAGCGCTCAAAACTGTGGCCATCATACCGGGTAATCATTATATACTATGTATTACAATTGTTATATAAAATAGATCCAAAAGTACGTAAGTAGTGATTTGAATACATAGGTGTGACAGTTCTTTAGGTATTTACTAGTTAAATTGTTTATGTAATAACTAGAATATTTTGTATGATTTTTTATATATAATTTTGACTTGTATAAAGTGTTTTCAAGCAACGGTTTTGAATTTTAAATCCTTTTGTAGAAATAGCATCTACTCAACAAGAATACTTTTGTGGTAGGAATGGACTTTACTTGTAGCGAAACCATAGCGTAAACTGAGCACTATATGAGTTTATCTGTACCACCCAGGTTTGAAGACTATCGTCGGCGCCGTCATAGAGTCAGTGAAGAATCTGAGAGATGTGATAATCTTGACGATGTTCTCACTGTCCGTGTTTGCGCTGATGGGCCTACAGATCTACATGGGAGTATTAACGCAGAAGTGTATTAAGGTGTTCCCGGAAGACGGCTCCTGGGGTAACCTCACCGATGAGAACTGGGAGAGGTTTTGCCAGAATGAGAGTAAGACACATTGAATCACACAGAAGAACAAACATTTTTATGAAACCAGTGTCATACTTAAATATTTTCTTTGTTTTAGCCAACTGGTATGGGGATGGAGGGGAATATCCACTTTGTGGAAATTCATCAGGAGCAGGGTAAGAAAACTATTGATTTGTTCTTTTTTCAAATATTTATGTCTAAACTTTGTTGATTTTCTAATCATTATGACGTTGTTTTCAGTCAATGTGAACCCGGATATGTCTGTCTGCAAGGCTATGGACCGAACCCTAACTACGGATACACGAGTTTCGATACGTTTGGATGGGCTTTCTTGTCAGCTTTCCGCCTCATGACACAGGATTATTGGGAGAATCTCTATCAACTGGTCAGTTATTTACCCAATAAGATGCTTAACACTTTTCGTTAGATGTTCTTTATTAAAAAATATTTGGCCTCTTTAATTGACATTTAAATTGCTTATGTTTAAAGGTGCTGAGATCAGCGGGGTCATGGCACGTGTTGTTCTTCGTAGTAATCATCTTCTTGGGCTCTTTCTATCTCGTGAACTTGATCTTAGCCATCGTCGCTATGTCGTACGATGAGTTGCAAAAGAAAGCCGAAGAAGAGGAACAGGCTGAGGAGGAGGCTCTCAGAGTAAGTAGAGGACCTTGTTACACCATTCTGTTTCCTACGAGTTAAGCTGAGATGGAATGTTATGATTGATGTGGTATGTCCGTGCGTCAGGAAGCGGAGCAGAAGGCGGCGGCGCGCGCGGACAAGCAGGAGGCGCGCGAGGCGCACGCGCGCGAGGCGGCGGCGGCGGCGCAGGCGGCGGCCTACGCCGAGGCGCACCCCGCCAAGTCCCCCAGCGACTTCTCGTGTCAGAGCTACGAGCTGTTCGTCAACCAGGAGCGCGGCAACCAGGACGACAATACGCGCGAGCGCATGTCCCTCCGTAGCGACCCCTTCCAGGACTCGGTGAGCACTCAGCCCGCGCACAAGCCCGACCCGCACCACGACTCCGCACGCCGCCCCAGGAAGGTCAGCATGGTGAGTATGCGCCGCAACACACGCATCGCCTCGCTGACAATGATTCCTTCACTCTCCATCACTGTTAATAATCGCTGCAACTATTTCGTTATTGACCGCGGTTTTTTATTAGAATTTCTACAATGACTTGCAGTTTTGCCAGTAATTTGCCATATTTTTTGTCTAGACACTATATTAGTTCACAAAAAATAACTAGGTAATACTTAGTTTAACTGATTGCCGCCGATTATCCTGTCGGGCAAATGAGTCTAACTGGAATTTGATTTATACTGTTATGAATTATTGTCAGTCGAGCAGTATCTTTTCAACTTGATTATAAGAATAACACGCTGCTTAATGCTAATAGTCGTACATTCCTCAAAGTGAAGCTTATTATCACTCTTGTCTCACTCTCATCATCATTAGCACTGTCAGTTACTTACTCAAGTTGAAAAGAACTATTTTACTATTCTGTGTTTACCGCTAAGCTTATTCTATTTTTTTGGTGATGTCCAATGTTCTTTAAACGCTAGTGCAAATATGCAGATGATATAAGTGTCTTAGAACTGTCCTATTAGAAACTATAGATTCTTCTATTATATCTCTGTCTGAATATTTGCAATGACTAATTATTATTTTCCTTGATCTGTAAAACTCTGTGATCTTCTGTCATATCTGATCTACGAATGTCTTGAAGCATGCATATTTAGTTACATGGTCTCTGTTGAAAGCTATACCTTCCATATAGATGCATCTGTAACATTCTGTTTTGACATTTATCTGTGCTCACCAAAACATCTGGTTCATTGACCCCTATGTGAACCCACTCATTAGGCCCTACATTCACAACTATACAGCACAGATAGATGCTAAGAGACTATACTATACATACATAGATACATTACATATTTCCTCAATTAGATCATTGTTTCAGTTTATACTTATACAATTATTAGAAAGCACGAATAATGTTTGATTTATAAAGTTTATTTTTATTTATTACAAGATTGCAACTAAAATTCCTTTACCACTATCATGGAATAGAAATTACTGTGGAAAATGATGAATGTTGTTAGCATGGTTCCTAGAAGTTGCATATTTGCTCATTGAATGATGCACTGTAGTTCACTTTAGTTCTACAGTTGTTCTCCAATAATATTTCTTTCAAGCGTGCGCTAAATTAGTATCATCCACAATTTGCGTGATTCATGATGTTAGTTAATCGATACCAACATCCATACTTGATGACTACATGTCGGTTGCATAGGATTGATTCTAAGAAATAATATTGGAGAGAATGAGTCTATTGTCATGGTAGATTGTTTCTTTTGCAATGTGAGTGTTTACGAACGGGCCGGGCCGAACTGAACGTATCGACGATGAAGAGGTAGGTTCAGTCAAAGTATAATAATTATCAATAAAACTGACCATATTAATATTGAAGTAACATTTGATTCCTCAATTTCGATTAGCGACATGCGGAGGCTTCAATATTCGGACGAACAAAGGAACAGTCGTCATGACTATAGATGTAGATTAAATGAAGTAAATAGCTACGATAGGACTATGATTTAGTCGTATGCAGATGTGCATGTGAACCCCACAATACTTCATGTGTTTATAAACAAAGTTACTTGACTAACTGTTGCTTTCACTCATTACCATCATCGCTACTTCTTATCTTATTTCTTTCTACAATAAGAGTTTTATAGAGCATCCTCATCTTTTTATTTTCATCCTTATACTTTACTCTTATGGATGCCAAAGTGAAAGGAAAATTCTTATTGTAAATATTTGTAATATCTTAGGCCTTTTGAATACGATCTCATCTAAAGCTAGTGACACATTACTCGTAGACATCAACAAACCTGTCGTATCACAAGAGTAATTTTGTTTCTATCACGAGTCTCGCTTCTAAGCTGCAATGTTCAGTTTTTATTTATTGTATGCCATTTTGGTTTGTTTTGTTTGTAATCTGTGTAAAATGGCATTGCCTATTCTCCGTCCTTTTATCCTATTTGTTGGATGCTAGATATTTAATCGTTATAAGTTCTTTAAATGTAATAAACTCGAAATTTTGTTTGTGTATTGAAGGTCCCCCACCCTGAACGCATAAATAAAATCAGCCAGTTACCATATGGGCCACTGCGCGAGGGCTCACAGGTTTGTCCTTCAATCCTCATTGGTGTTTGTGATCCCCTACCTCTTCCTTACAATAGGATTAACTCCACTTTTATTTTCTCTGTTTAGCTCTAATACCTCTTACTTGACTATTAGTGGTAACCTGTATCTTCCACGTTCTTTTGCAGTGATTCATATTATTTCAAATATTAAGGTAACAAAGAATTTATTTTCGCCCTAAATACCAAGTAGACCATTAATTGCACCAATCATTTACTTTCTTCATTATCTTTTACTTTTCTGTATTCCTCAATTTCTCTATTTAATTTCTTGCTATTGTTTATCAGCACATGAAAGTAAATAAATCATTAACATAAAGTAACATTTAGGAACATCTACTTACTTCAAAAAGCTTAAGCCAAAGCCTCTGCAGCCGGTTCAATAGACTTTGATACTTAGTGAAACCTTTCTTGGGGATAAACAACAATAGTGTGAACTAGTTAAAGCTACTCGATCTGAATTGAGGAAAAATATGTAAATGCAGGATATTAAATACTGTGAAAACAACTGTAATAAAAATGTTGAAATTCAATTAGAACAATATGTTGAGTGTGTTGTGTAAGTATTTTGAATGTGTGATGTGGGTACAGGCTTCGTTATCACTGCCTGGCTCGCCGTTCAATTTGCGGCGAGGTTCGCGGGGCTCGCACCAGATGGCGCTGCGGCCGAACGGTCGGGCTCGCTACCCGCCCGGCGCGGACCGCAAGCCTCTGGTGCTCTCCACGTACCTGGATGCGCAAGAGCATCTGCCGTACGCCGACGACTCCAACGCCGTCACCCCCATGTCTGAAGAGAACGGTGCTATCATTATTCCAGTTTACTACGCTAATTTAGGTCAGTATTGTCTTCTAACTAATTATTTAGAACGGCCGTATTCAAGTGTACCGGACCGGATGTACTCGACAAATTCATAACCTTGAAATGGTGTATCTGTCCTGAAATGATATCTTGTTGCCTTTGTTTAATCCAGTTATTGTCCGAAGTTCAATCATGACATGCGAATTAATTAAAGCACTGATCTTTATTAGTCATGATTTTTCAAATATGCTTAAGTTAATACGTCACATGACTCCTTGTTTTTTTCTTCCTATGTCTTCCAAAAAACATAAGGCTAAGTAATAGCTACATCTTTGGCAGTCTTACCAAGGGGTGTCGGGTAACTGGGTTGACGAGGTCAGACAGACAGTCGCTCCATGTAAAGCAGAGGTACCTACTCTGCTGGATCTGGTTAGACTGGAAGCCGACTCCAACATAGTTGGGAAAAGACAAGGCAGTTGAATGATACCAGTACTTTGTAGAACTTTATACACAGTGGAAAACCATGAATGCTTCAGGTTCTCGTCACTCGTCATACACGTCGCACCAGTCGCGGCTGTCGTACACGTCGCACGGTGACCTGCTGGGCGGCGGCAAGGCGCAGACCAAGGAGGCGCGCCTGCGCAACCGGTCCGCGTCGCGCAACCACAGCGTGACGTCACAACCACACGGCTACCCACTGCCCGGACAGGACTTCTCGCTAGCCTCCCGCCCTCTTAGAGAATATGTGCGTATTGTAAGATTTTTTTATCAAAGGAAATCGTACAAAATAGTAAATTCAATCTGGCGGAATATCTAATGCCCGACACCAACTGTATCCTTAAAATAAGGAACACCCAACACAAGTTTTATGTCACTTATTTTGGTTTACGAGAGACTAAAGTTTTAGGGACAGCTGGTGATACGAGAATTAATCTTTAGTAAACCAATCGGATTCCTATAAGAAATGTCGTTTAATAATATTCTCCTTCAATAGCAATTCTAGTTGGAATTGGTCGTGTTGTGATGTATACTAAGTAGTCATATAACCAATTGGATTGTTATAGGAAATGAGTACGACCGAATGCACAGACGAAGCTGGAAAAGTGCTGAAACCTTCGACTGACAACCCGTTCATAGAATCTTCGCAACAACCAAACGTAGTGGACATGAGAGGTACGGTACTAAATAACTATTTAAACAAATAATTAAGAAGCTCCTTACTTCATCTTTAAGTTAAGCTAGTTCATATCACTAGCCTGCTGATTAATTACATGATAAATGGTAACGTAGTTGGTGCTCTTTAATTTATGTCCTTGTGCACATAAAGCTGTAGCAGATATAAAAAAAAAACGTTGATTAATTAGCCGATAAGACGACAAATACTTTACGATATTTACTGATTATTATTATGTTACAGATGTTATGGTACTGAATGAAATCATCGAGCAAGCAGGCCGGCAGAGCCGAGCGAGCGATCAGAACGGTACGACACACACTTGTATGTTAACGCCGAAGACAACGCTCTCCGCATTCTACTTTATTTTATCAATATTCAATGTTTATCTCGCTTTTTAACAAACCTACAGTTTATTAAATAAAGATAAATAAACAGAGAATTTTGTACACAAACACTAACAGATCACACTTGACCGGTATTTGCTCATTATGCAACAAAAAGGCATAATTGGCAAAAGAAGACAACAAGATATTTGTGGATGTCATTTATTGGCGATCAGCCGCAAATAGCGTATTGCACTCGCACGCACATTTGGTTGAAGAAAAACAATTGAAAAATGGGAAAGAAAAACTATTTTTGTAAGCACAAAAGTCTAACATCGCAAGTCTAAAAATTCTACTTTATGAATCAGAAAAGATAGAATTTTTTCTTCGACTGCACACGAGTGTTGAACTGTAGTTGCCTAACATCCTACTTTGCGAACATACATTATCCTACAACGTTGTCTACACTAACATGTGTTACACTGTAGTTGTACCATTTGCAATGTATTTTTATTCCACGCTTTTTGCACGAGTTTGAGTTTCATAAATGCACTGACTTGAGTTGCTCATCACTTCAATTATAATCTATTGAAGTATTGTTTTCTGTTTTTGCATGACTTCGCATTCTGCTAGATATCTATCAATATTAGAAAAATAACACAAGTGCTGAGTATTTATTAATCATTCAGTACAATGTGGAAAACTTAAAACATTATTAATATTGAAAGAAGTATCATGCAAAAAGCTTGAGAGTTGCTTAAATCACTATCTCTATGATAGCCACGATATTCATATTTTTTGATCTGCGGGAGTCAAAACGGTTGAGATAAGCTCAATATCATCCATGAGCATTTCAAGTAGTTAAGCGAAATATGCTTAAGAGCATTGGAGAGTATTCTGAGTATCAGTCACCGCTAGTACTGTTTGAGTTTGATTTGCACGAGGATACCTGGCACCGGGTGTGATCGATATTCTTGTAGAGTATCTGGGACCAGCACCGAGTGTCACAAGTTTGCGCAACCCTTCTATCATTTGTAGATAAATGACAGCCAGCAAAACAGCAAAAAATATGGATATTGGTGACTAGTTCTTAAGACTATAAAAGTTCCAATAAAAGAATGAATTGGCGATCAAATCAAAAAAGAACAAAGAACAATCAACTCCATCTTTTATTGGAAACCAATCTGATTATAACCGAAATAATGAGCGAATACTAACAAAATTGTTTCTCTCTCTCTCTCTAACACACACACACGCACACTGGTGGTAAACGGGACGCAACAGTGTCAGTGTACTACTTCCCAACAGCGGAAGACGATGAGGATGGGCCCACGTTCAAGGAGAAACTCCTCGAGTGCCTGATGAAGGCGATAGACTTCTTCTGTGTGTGGGACTGCTGTTGGTTGTGGCTGGAGTTTCAGAAGTACGTGGCGCTACTTGTGTTCGACCCGTTCGTGGAGTTGTTCATCACCCTGTGTATCGTAGTGAACACGCTGTTCATGGCGCTCGACCACCACGACATGGACAAAGATATGGAGAGAGCGCTCAAAAGTGGCAACTATGTAAGTACTAGTTTACTCCCACGTCTCACGCATGATACTGATTTAGAAATCACCCTCATAAGGCCATCTTAATCTGAAACTATATGAAAATAGTGTTTGCATTGAAAGTTCGTATCTGTTTTCAGTTTTTCACTGCTACATTCGGAATAGAAGCCATGTTGAAATTAGTAGCTATGAGCCCTAAGTTTTACTTCCAAGAGGGTTGGAATATATTTGACTTTATCATTGTGGCCTTATCACTATTGGAGTTGGGATTGGAAGGAGTTCAGGGTTTGTCAGTGTTGCGTTCCTTTCGTTTGGTATGTATTGCTCTTACTGGTTTACTGAACTTGTTTAAATAAGTTTCCATCAATCAATTTCATTCACGTGTCAATCAATACTTTATTCTATTTTCTTCTTACATTTATTTTAAATATTTGATTTGCTATACATACATCTATTAATGTGACCTTCATGCTTGGTGTAACAATGTCTATGTTTGATTTTCTTTTCATTGTTAACTTTGTTTACATCGCCCACCTCATAAATCACTCGTAAAATTAAGACTGATACTAACATTAACCCAACTTATGTATAAATATGGTGAAATATTTTCAGCTACGTGTATTTAAACTGGCCAAGTCTTGGCCGGCGCTAAACCTAATTATATCCATAATGGGTAGGACGGTGGGAGCTTTAGGGAACTTGACCTTTGTACTTTGCATCATTATATTCATATTTGCGGTGATGGGGATGCAGTTGTTTGGCAAGAACTACACAGGTTCTAATTTAAAAGAAAATTTAGCATCTCTAATTAATGAATTAAGCTTCATTATTAATTATTCAGCTTCACACAACAGAAATTTTTACACTGGGCTTGATTCAACATTATTTTCATGACGGACTGATGAGTCCTTGCTGTGGCTTTATAACACGGAATGTGGCTCAGAAACGCAGACGAGCCTGAACCGAGACACGTTATAAAGCTATGCCACGCAGCTTCAGATCATAATTATTTAAGCTTTGCATCGAGTAACATAGATTTGACTTGCAGCTTCGCTTCCGAAGGGTACTTTGATGCATCAGGTCGTCTACTGATGGGATCTATGTCGTTATAAGAGACAAGTACAAAAATTAGAACCTAAACATTAAAACAATATCAAAATAATGTTATCGATCCAAAAGCTCTCACGACAAAATAACATAAATCCCACTCATACAGAAATAATTCTGTGCACATCGATAGGTAACTCGAGCACACATTCGCTAATGTAAGGCCCCCAATCACTCACGCACGCACTGCAACTGGTGGCACTCGGTGACTGATTGAGGGTCGCGGAAGGGTTCTGCAGTAGCATAGGTGAAGCGCCGGTAAGCGAGCTTGTGTGACGCCTTGTATCACAATTTGTAATTGCAGCTTCGAGTATTCAAATTGGCAAAGTCATGGCCGACACTTAATTTACTCATCTCCATAATGGGTAGGACAATGGGTGCCTTGGGCAACCTGACCTTCGTATTGTGCATCATTATTTTCATATTTGCGGTGATGGGTATGCAACTATTCGGGAAAAATTACGTGGGTAAGTGTAATTGGTGGGAGTGTTGCATGTACATTGGTGTTTGATTGGAGATGTTGACTGTTGGTTCGCGGCGGCGACGCCCGGTCATATGCACTAAATATACTTCAACAGACTTGGACTTACAATTTCCTTATAAAAAACAATATTGTTTTACTTATTATAATGTCCCATAAAGTAAATTATAAACCAGTCAGTTAATTAACACAAAACAACTTTGAATAACCTCTGCCGTACCTTCTCGTCGTAAATGCTTATATTCGTGTTGTCCGATTATGTCTTCAAGTAAATGTTTTGTTTTCGTCACTATTTTGAGTTAAATATTTCCCATCTGATATCCATATAATTTGGGTTTCTATTCCAGATCTATACATATAATAAATACACAATAAATGTAAGAACACAAACAAATTAACTGAAACATTAAAGTCATCATTGTTGAAGTATATTTTGTGTTACATAATATGTTAAAGCGTGGATGAAATGATAATAACTACGAGAAGGAAAATTAAAAAAAACGTTTAGTATCATGTTAACGCACCAACTCTTACTCATTACATTCAATTGGTATTAAAATGCTTTCGTTTCAACAGCAAGTAAAGCATTAACATTTTTTATCGGGTACAGAGATATGAACTTGAAACCAAACTCTAAGAAAATTTTACCCATGTAACTATCTATCTAGACAAATACCGACAACATATTACATTGTTTTAGCATAAGTATGAACAAATGTATGAAAGAGACACACATCACACATCACAGGTTCAGAATGTGAGGTTAACACAACCGATAGTACACAAAGTTGCGCTTAACAAATCCTAAACGGCCGAAATCTAAATTGCTTGCCGAGTCCACACTTTAATTGGGGCTCGCCGTCGCTGTTTGAATAGTGAATATTGTGTTTATGTGCGTCACACTGTTGTGCTCATTAGACGATTGGTAAGATTCGATGTGTCCCCTTCCAAGTTAGCCTGATACCCTTAAAGTATGTACAGTCCTCTTTCTAAAAGCCCCATGGAAAAGGCGCCTCACTTGTGAGACATTACGCTAGCTACCTTTCATGTTTCCTTTATACATCTTTTCTTTGGACATTCAATCTTTACGTTTTCTAAGTCTTCCGTAAGCGCTATTTGACTCTAATATTCTTTGGTGCTGTTAAATAGCATGCTGTAATTATAGTGAGTATGCTGTTGACGTTTGTAGCTTAATTATTAGGCGTAGCGAACCGCATGATATAGCTAGCTCTAGGAGTATGTATCACTGAATATTAGATTATAATTATACTAACACAATATTAGAAATTCCACAATATGAAGGAGCTTTTTATAATTGTCGCAGTATTCTAATTAATTATTCTAAGACTCGCTATTTAATTGAAGTTAATTAAACTTTTGTTTAAAATTAATTAGCACACTGCGATACTCGTATAACTTGACGATTATAAACTTATTAATTGCTTATCTATTACTATATTATATACTGGCAAAATATACTTAAATATATCTCTTTACTTATGTATCTATATAAATATATATTTATTTATAAAGTATGAATATTTTACTATGTAACTGTTATATTTAATGTTGTTTTTCGTGGTGTGTCGTTGTCTCTCACATAGATTATTAGAGTGAAACACGAATCTGAGGCTTAAGTAAAGAGGAGTATTTTTGTAACGTCAATTTTCTAAGATTTGTTTGCAGTCGTGTGACCAGTGATTACATAGTAATGTGTTGGTATGTGTGCACAGATTACGTAGACCGATTCCCGGACGGGGACCTCCCGCGATGGAACTTCACGGATTTCATGCACAGCTTCATGATAGTGTTCCGAGTGCTCTGCGGAGAATGGATAGAAAGTATGTGGGACTGTATGTTGGTCGGAGATGTCTCTTGTATACCCTTCTTCTTGGCTACCGTCGTCATTGGCAATCTTGTGGTCAGTATCTTAAACACTTTGTACATACATTCGCCTTCTTCATAGACACATAGCCTAAATAAATATATTTTCAGGTACTTAACCTTTTCTTGGCCCTGTTACTGTCAAATTTCGGCTCATCGAGTTTGTCGACACCGACTGCTGATCAGGACACCAACAAAATAGCAGAGGCCTTCAACAGAATATCAAGGTTTATTGATTGGGTGAAACGAAACGTAGCGGACGTTATGAAGCTACTGAAGAACAAACTGACCAATCAGATAGCGATCCACGCACCCGGTAAGATGTGTGTCCGATTGCCCGTATGTTGTGGCATGTCGTTGTACCTTTATATATGTTTTTTGTATTTATGTAGATAAATATGGTATATAAAATGATAATTGCCTTAAAATGCCATTGTACAAAAAATTATATCGTAGATTATAGATGGCAAAATTATCAAATAACATTAAAAGATGAAAACAGTTTTAATGATTGATTGATTACATCCCGAAATAATCACACAATTGATTATTTGAATGAAAATACCTACTTCAACCAAGATGTAATAAAAATATAGGTGCTATCGAGGCATTAACGGCGTAAAATGTGCTAATTAGTGTTGTAGCATGATTTCTGTGTAATTAAGTATAATCTGAGTAGCATGAAATTGTGTATAGAATAAAATATTTGGATTGCGTGTTGATATTTTGTGACGGTGTGCGTTGCCTGCGCGCTAGCGATCCAAGTGTAGAAAGCAGACCCTATATGTATTAAATGTCGTGTGTTTGAGTCCTCGTTGTTACACTCTTGATTTTTCATTTTTGTATCTATCCTTTTCATTTCCATTTCATTAAGTTCTTTTATCATTTCATTAAATTGCAAATGACTAAATAAAAATAAAGTTTTTAGAGGGAAACCTTTCTCGTAAAATATTTAGAAAGGACCTTTTCTTTGCTTGGCCTTAAGTACAAGTTATGATTAAAAGTCGATTTTGATGAAGCCCGGATATGTTAAAACACTATAACAAAATCCCCATATTTTCATGCTCAATATTTGAAAATCTTTCAATATTTAATCTTTATCAACACTGTTCAAAATAACTCTTGTTGAAGACGATCCATCTGCCTACTTGATTACCCTATCATGCTTTAAACTGTGTTAGTAGCTCTGTTCATTAATTAATTGTTAATCTTTTATCTGTCACCATCCTTGCTTTTGTACCTAAATTAATTAATCACCACGGAACCCCCTGCGGTGTTAAATAGTTTACCTCCTAAAAGCTATCATCTTTAAGAACTACGTGAATAATAATCTGAATTCTACAGTCCACCGAATTCAGATCAAATTCGTATATTCTCTGTGTGGGAAGATGCCTTTAGGCTGCAGTGATAATTAAAAAACTCATGATATTATTCTTTGCCACAATCGAATATATTTCTAATAAATTATAAATCGCCACGTACTTTAAAGCAGCATCGATAATAAAATCGATCATTGTCATGCCAAGGCACGAAATGTCCCCAATAAATTCCTCTACTCGATATCAGTCCGAAGATTGTATAAACTAAAATTATTATATCGATAATCATATCAATCATTATTATCCAGTATATTAGACAGGCTCTTTCACGCTTTATGATGTCATTATGTGTAACTATGTGTTCTTTCATGATCTTAGCTTTGTGTGTGTTTTGTGCATGATTATTATGTGTACTTGTGTAAATCTGTTACATTGTCATTATTTCATTCAAATAACTTGTATTTGTGATGTAAAACTTAAGATTATAGAACTTAAGATTTTTCTTTAAAAGATTATTGTCAATTATTCAAAATTGATTTCGTAAAATGTAAGATGCATAATGCTGTATTAAAGAACTAAAAGTAGCTTTAACTCATTAAAATTCTCAAAAAAAAAGTTCTGATATAAAATTGAATAAGAATTTCATGTTTTGCATAACCTTCAAATATTGCACAGAGGATTTAAATGCAGAGTATTTTCAAAACTTAATATGATTTTAAGAATCAATTCGAGTACTTACTAAGTCGATTCGTCCTGGTCTGATTTCTATGCTTGGTGGTCGGATGGCTCTCCGTGACCGCACCGTGGGCTCGCGACATGTAGGCTTAAAGGCGGCTTTGTGTGGCCGCTGTGTCTCCTCAGAGCGAGTGGACAACGAGCTGGAACTCGGCACAGACCTCGACGACGCCGTACTCTACAAAGACAAGAAACTCAAAGACCAAGTAGAAGTAGCTATAGGTGACGGTATGGAATTCACTATACCAGGTAACTTTTTGATACCTAGTTTCTAATAAGATACTGTTGTTATCTAATAGGATGTTAGAGTTGCCATAAATTGTAATCTTAATGATTTTTCAGGCGACAATAAATACAAGAAAGGGAAAATTTTGTTAAATAAT
Organism: Heliothis virescens; assembly: GCA_002382865.2. Classification (NCBI taxonomy): domain Eukaryota; kingdom Metazoa; phylum Arthropoda; class Insecta; order Lepidoptera; family Noctuidae; genus Heliothis; species Heliothis virescens. The sequence continues at coordinate 8,249,370 of NWSH02000537.1, forward strand.
ATTAACGCAATAACAGATAACCATAGAGACAACCGGTTAGACTGTGAATTAAATCATCACGGGTATCCTATACAGGTAAATATTTATCGTCACAGCTTGCTAATAAATCACAATCAAGTTTCTGTACTAAGAACACAATTTCTCGTTTAGGATGACGATACAATTAGTCAAAAATCGTACGGCAGTCATAAAATCAGGTCGTTCAAAGATGAAAGTCATAAAGGTTCCGCAGACACGATAGATGGCGAAGAGAAGAAGGACGCTAGTAAAGAGGAATTGGGTTTAGAAGAAGGTCAGTGTAAAACTGCAATTAAAATTAACAGAATTGAACTAAGCCATATTTGGACAATTTGCATATAATTAATGTGTTACAGAAATGGTTGAAGAAGAGGAAGATGGCAAGTTAGACGGAGGTCTGGGCAAAACAGACATTATAGTGGCCGCAGATGAAGAAGTTGTTGACGATAGCCCTGCTGACTGCTGTCCAGAGCCATGTTACGCGAAGTTTCCATTCCTCGTGGGTGATGATGAATCTCCCTTCTGGCAAGGCTGGGGCATGCTTCGGTTGAAAACCTTCAAACTCATTGAGAACACATATTTTGAAACGGCTGTGATTACAATGATTTTGCTCAGTAGTTTGGCTTTGGTAAGTTCTCAAATAATTTTCTGAACACTTTGTTTCACATAGTAAGGGAGCAAATTATGTTCATGACGAAACTTTTCTGTCTTTACAGGCTTTAGAAGATGTAAATTTACCACATCGACCGATTCTTCAAGATATCTTGTATTATATGGATCGGATCTTCACCGTCATTTTCTTCATCGAGATGTTGATCAAATGGCTTGCCCTTGGCTTCCAGAAATACTTCACAAATGCGTGGTGCTGGCTCGACTTCATCATTGTCATGGTAATATTACTATAAATATATTTGCTTTCGTATCATTTGAACTAACAGTTTTCTTGCAGATTAGTATTGGTAAAACGTAGATTATGATTATGGAATTTGAACTTGTAAGTTCTGTATAATGTGAAAGACAAAATTAAGGTGCAGGTCGGTCTTTGAAGTTTATCCTGCCGCCTCTCAGCGAGCTAAAGCTGGGAAGAATAATTTATACAGTGTTAAGTATATCTAGATGTAAGGAATATATTGTATACTAAAGTAAATGACGATTGGTGTGGCGTTAGTTGTCGCTCGTAAACCACGGCGCAGTGATGGCTGGCGCGGACGACATCCCGGCGTTCCGCTCGATGCGCACGTTGCGCGCGCTGCGGCCGCTCCGCGCGGTCTCTCGCTGGGAGGGCATGCGCGTGAGTAGGACGCGCACACCACTCGTGCGCAGGCTGTGTTGGTATCGTTGCGCTGCACATCCACACGATTGTTTCACTCTACTTTCTGCTGAGAAATCAGTGCAACATGGTGTTGCTAATCGAAATAAGCAACCAAACCTTCCGACAGAGATTTTTATCTCGAATCACTTTGTGAAATGTGAACTCTGATTCATATTCAACTAATCTCTTAATAAAGTTTGTTGTAAATATTTTCTAATTCTACTGTGTTTGACGTGCAGCGCAACTCAAAGCGTGCAGCTTTGATTGTTCGATGTCTATGGCAGTGGAAACTCCGAACGGCCTCACCTCGCTGCCTCGAGCTCTCGATGTCGTATTGTTTGTTTATGGAAACCGCTTCATGTGACTCTATAACCCACGACCCCCGCTATCTGAATACCTGTGGCCGTATATATAAAAACCTCCACAGAGTGACTTGAAATCCTTATTCTTTCAAGTGCATGAAACAACACGTCTTCTATCTTTGTGCTGTTGTGCGAGATAGTGCCGTTTTCACGTACTACTCACATTACCCACATCTGTCGGGGATAAATCCGACATTTGAAAGAAAAGATTTAAAACTGAAAATGGCACGTGATCTTGGTTGCTGTCGATGTCATTACAAAGCAAACTATAAATACTTATACTATATACATATCTTTGATATTTGTTCTTAATATGATGTGATGTAGCTTTATTTTAGGGACATCAGAGAAACGGTAGCCTAAGCTCAAAATTAGAGCTTTTTGTAAAATCAATCCTGTAAATTGCTATATAATTATTTTCATTTCTTTTATTCTCTGATGTCCTCAAAGTAACTTCGATGTAACCTTATGTGTAACTTGAGTGAATATCACGTTCCTATCCCTTCTGATTATGCTGCAATAGGAACTTCTATTTCCAAATGAATCTTGAGATTTTCTTCTTTACAGTATCATATCCTTAGGTTTGTAAACCGGGTCGTGAGTCTTCAACCTATTCGAGGAATATTATTTCTGGTGTTATTGATGGTGTCAAGTCTTGTAACTGTGTCTCTTTTAGGTGGTGCAGTAGACGTCGAAATGTAATATTTACCAACAAAATGTTGAAGTATAAATTGTCTCAATATGCAACCCTTGATTTCATCAGGTCTCGCTTATAAACTTCGTAGCGGGGCTTTGTGGCGCCGGCGGCATTCAGGCGTTCAAAACGATGCGAACGCTGCGCGCACTGCGCCCTCTCAGGGCCATGAGCCGCATGCAGGGCATGAGGGTACGTACCACCCTGTGCTGCCGACAACACCCTATCGCTCATCCATCCACCACACACTTCGCTCCACACTTCACATTCACATTTCTATTTCAACTTCTACGATCATTTTTTAACATTTTAAAATTTCCAACGTGCCAGCCGTACTCGGGCTCCTTTTTTCGATATTTCTGCATCAATCACCGGATCAAAATTTGTTTTTAATAGTTAATTTGGACAGTTATCCGATTCATTGGCAGTAGTCGATTGAAGTAATTATTAGTGAATCATTTTGAAGTGGTCGGTGGCACCCCTGAATGGCTTAGTATCATCACTGTTCGTCATAAACCTCTTTTAGAAAGGGTTCAATGGGATTTATTGTAGGAGAGATATTCATCCATGTTTTGGTCTCTTTTCTATTGGTCTTATTATTAGCTAGATTAGACTTTTGTAATTACTTAGTTATTTGGAATGCTAATTTATAATCTGCACCTTAGATTTTTTCTTCTTGTATCTTCATCGTACGAGCGGCAAGTCGCATGCATTACTACTAATTCCATACATTGTGGATGGTTTACTTAGTGGACAAGGTAAGAGTAGTGTAGTATGTATGTTGCTTTGAGATGTGCTTCGATGTATTCGATGTTATGTAAATATATTCATGTCAGTAGGCACCTAACTAATATCATTTTCAATCAGTACCATTCACATGATCACTCAAAGTAAGGAGTAGTACAAACTGAACATAAACTTAACTGCTACATAGAACTGCACAGTAATAATGACATTAACGTCCTTATATCCCAACTAATAATTCGCCCACTAACAAATGCACGCCATTGATATAAGAAAGGAGACGTATCAGTACTTCCAATATATCCTTCGTGACCAGTGTAGTAATACGTACGTATGTGACAGGTGGTGGTAAACGCTCTCGTGCAAGCAATCCCGTCCATCTTCAACGTGTTGTTGGTGTGTCTTATCTTCTGGCTGATCTTCGCCATCATGGGAGTACAACTGTTCGCTGGCAAATATTTCAAGGTATTAATTTATTAACATAATAAAAAAATATTTCAATTCGTAAAATCTTATTAGTGTGTTCAAAATTTCTAACATGTTTTTCTTTGTTCTGTTCTAGTGCGTCGACCTCAACCACACGACGTTGAGCCACGAAATCATCCCAGACCGAAATGCGTGCATCTTAGAGAACTACACCTGGGAGAACTCACCGATGAACTTTGACCATGTCGGCAAGGCGTATCTCTGCCTGTTCCAAGTGGCCACCTTCAAGGGATGGATACAGATCATGAACGACGCTATTGATTCGAGAGAAGTATGGCTACTACATCTTTTCCTTTTGTTCATAAGTTCATAAATTAATATCAATAAAAATATCACGCAATACAATAAATGATATTGTTAATTCCAGGTGGGCCGGCAACCTATACGCGAGACGAACATCTACATGTACCTGTACTTCGTGTTCTTCATCATATTTGGCTCATTCTTCACTCTCAACCTATTCATCGGTGTGATCATCGACAACTTTAACGAACAGAAGAAGAAAGCCGGCGGCAGCCTCGAGATGTTCATGACTGAGGACCAGAAGAAATACTACAATGCCATGAAGAAAATGGGTTCTAAAAAACCTTTAAAAGCTATTCCGAGACCGAAGGTAACAGACGATTCCATTGTATTTAGACCTCAATGGAAACATATCCAAGGAGGAGCGAGTCTTATACTTGAAACTTGATAGTAATACTGTTGTATATTTTATAATTTCATAAACAGCAGTACTGCGGTAAGCCATTGTTTGCAACGCCAGAAACTGCAGGACGTTTAATTATTGAGGGATGATTTTGCCTAGAATCTATTCTAAGATTGATTTGGAGCCGTCCACTTCCTAACAACAGTTGCAGCATCTACACCACCGGACCACGTCGTTGTGCCCAGATAAGAAAGCTTTCTACCTAAATAAACACTAACTGAAACTGTTTGTTCCAGTGGCGGCCACAAGCGATCGTGTTCGAGATAGTGACGGACAAGAAGTTCGACATGATCATCATGTTGTTCATCGGCCTCAACATGTTGACGATGACGCTCGATCACTACCAGCAGTCGGAGACCTTCAGCACTGTCCTCGACTACCTCAACATGATATTCATCGTGATATTCAGTTCAGAGTGCCTATTAAAAATGTTCGCCTTACGCTACCATTACTTTGTTGAGCCATGGAACTTGTTCGATTTCGTAGTAGTCAATTTCTCAATTCTTAGTGAGTATTTTGGGCCTTCCTCTTACACCAATAGTATTTTTTTTCTTTTTATAATTTACTAATGATACATCTCTTTGTTCTCAGGTTTGGTATTGAGTGATATTATAGAAAAATATTTTGTGTCACCCACGTTACTGAGGGTGGTGAGAGTAGCGAAGGTCGGTCGTGTGTTGCGTCTCGTGAAGGGTGCGAAGGGTATCCGGACGTTATTGTTCGCGCTGGCCATGTCACTGCCAGCCTTATTCAACATCTGTCTGCTGCTGTTCCTTGTGATGTTCATCTTCGCCATCTTCGGCATGTCGTTCTTTATGCACGTCAAAGACAAAGGTGGTCTCGACGACGTGTACAACTTCAAGACCTTCGTGCAGAGTATGATCCTGCTATTTCAGGTCAGTGTTACTAATCATACTTTAGCGCCTCCTGGTTGCTTGAGGATGAATGACCACAAGCAACCAGCAGGGTTTATTCGTTCAAATTGAAAGTTAATTTTTAGCCGTTCAAGCATCTAGTGTATGCTAATCTGTCTTATCATCAAACGACAGAGTGAGGTTGTTAATTTATGTGTTGTTTGTCAGATGTCGACGTCCGCCGGCTGGGACGGCGTGTTGGACGGCATCATCAACGAGGAGGAGTGCGACCTGCCGGACAACGAGCGCGGCTACCCCGGCAACTGCGGCTCTGCCACCATCGGCATCACCTACCTGCTGTCCTACCTCGTCATCTCCTTCCTCATCGTCATCAACATGTACATCGCCGTCATTCTCGAGAATTACTCGCAGGCAAGTTGAACAATCGATATTTCCTTTTATTTAATATAGATGTAGGTGTAATTGAAGGTCAAGAATCATTGTAAGCGGTATACAATACTTAATGTTATCATTTCCGTGTACAGGCGACAGAAGACGTACAGGAAGGTCTGACGGACGACGACTACGACATGTACTACGAGATCTGGCAGCGTTTCGACCCCGACGGCACGCAGTACATCCGCTACGATCAGCTGTCCGACTTCCTCGACGTGCTGGAGCCGCCGCTGCAGATCCACAAGCCCAACAAGTACAAGATCATCTCCATGGACATTCCCATATGTCGCGGCGACATGATGTTCTGCGTGGACATCCTCGACGCGCTCACCAAAGACTTCTTCGCCCGGAAAGGCAACCCCATCGAGGACCCCGGCGACCTGGAGGTGGGGCGGCCCGACGAGGTGGGCTACGAGCCCGTGTCGTCCACGCTGTGGCGCCAGCGCGAGGAGTACTGCGCGCGCCTCATCCAGCACGCGTGGCGCCGCCACCGCCGCGCGCACGAGTCGCCGCGCGGGCCCGGCGGCGCGCCCACCGCCGTGCTGCTGGACGCCGTCACGCCCAACGGCCACCGCGTGGTGCTG
>NWSH02000537.1:8258894-8280976 GCA_002382865.2 Heliothis virescens
CTGCCGCTGCCCGCACCGCTGCCCGAGCTGTTGAGCCCACCCAAGCGCACTTAATTATTGTTTACGCTAGACGTGTCGCGTGTACATATAGCGTGATAGCGCGAGTAGCGTGCGAGCGGCGGAGTGCGGCGCGCCAGCGTGCGAGCGGCGCCGGCTGGCAAGCGGCGCCAGCGTGCGAGTGGCGTCCGCGCCGCGCCCCTGGACGTTGTTCTCGAACGTTCGACAGACGTTCGACGTGTTTACTGGAGTGTTTTGTATTCGCGTGGCCGAAGCTTAGTGACCGTTTGTTTTGCGACCGATGATCGCGCGCGTTCACCGCGTTCTGCGTTCCGATTGGTATCCGTTCGTTTGCGTTCGCGTGCGGACCGTTCCCGGTGAGTGAAGGCGCCGATCGGAGAGGATCGTTCTCGCGAGCGTGCCCTTTTTTTATTCGTCACTAGTGATGTAATGTAAGGTATTGGATAAAATTGAGGAAACTCTAAAAGCTTATTTTTGTATTCGATGAATATCACTGTCTATCTGTAAAATTCTAAAACAGAGCTGTACTTATAACTATTATGAAGTTCGATTATTTGTTACCGATTGTGAGATATCATTTTACTTCCCCGAAATGGTGTCGAGCAATAGCACAACAAGATGTCCCCGGCCCCGGCGTGTAGTGTGGTGTGTGTGTGTGCGTGCGGTGCGAGTGTAGTGGTGCGGAGTGCGGCAGTCACGCTTGTTACGTTCGCTTGTCACGCTCGCGTGGAGCACCGCCTCACGTCGCCGCACGCCTTCGGTTCATACATGACGTCACCCATCGCCCGCGCTTACGGGCGCTAGTATTATCGTATCTTAATAGACGCTTAAGAGAAGCAATGGCTACGCCGATTCATATCAATTTTGTCCGTATAGTTTTAATAGTTCCAATTTGTAAGCTTCTCACTGTACCGAAACGATGCGAGGTCGCGTCTATCTATGCGAGGACGGCTGCAGCCGGTCCTCGGAATTAAGAGAGTTTAGAGAAATTTTTGCAACGTTATCTATATAAGCTTAACAAATCAGCTGTGAAATCGGTACCAGAATTCACTTCCGTCCTAATTCAGTACGCATCATAGGAATCGAGCCATTTTATGTAACGCGCACTTTCCACATACCTAGTTAATGTAATTGCCTTCCCCTGGTTACATTAGCTGCGGGAGACGGCGGCCTTCCCCAGCCGCCGCTCCCTAGCGCCGGCCCCGGCCCGGACTCGGCCGGCCTGGCCCGGGTCGGCCTGGCCCGAGCTCGGGCCTGGGCCCGCCTCCGCCCGGCGGGCTGCGCGCCGACGCCCGCGACACTGGCACTGACTGCAACACGTAACAAGCTGCTTACCTTATGCTACATCACACAACAATGTATAGAATTATCCTGAGTTGATTCCTTACATTGTTTGCTTGGGTAGTGCGGCGTAGAGCTGGACAGCAGAGGCTGCGGTGGCAGGGTGCCGGGGTGGCGGGCGCCGCACGGACGCCGCGCGCCATAGACCTACCTGTATCTGATATAGCGAGCGGGCTGGTACTGCTTCGACGAGTGTAGCTCTTGCAGATCACATTTTGACGATGTTGATGATGTTCAATGTTCATTCACGATGTACAACCGATTCGGCTACTTGAAAGGCATCACTATAATTAGCAATAAGATAATATTGATATACCTAAGAGATCGAACGTCCCTTACCGAGTAAGGTAGATATTATTGAAGTATTGTTTATTTTTCGATTGACATCTCTCTAGATAGACGGAGCCCGCGGCAGCCCGCCGCGGCCCGGACGTTGCCGTTACCTCACGACGGTTCACTTCTGTGACAGTATTGTCTTTTCTAGCACAACAGACTAATGAATCATTAAATTTTTGTAATTTAACTTTGGAAGTGGTCAATTTTCTACTACTCTGTAAATATTGAGAGCTTATTGCCGGGTAGATCCCAAACCGCACGTCGCAACACGTAATTTATTATATTATGTCTACTATCTATTGATATCAACGATACGTAATAAGCTTGAAGCAATAACGTTAACGTGTGCTCGACGAGAGGTTTCGCTTTTCATTACCTTGTACGGAACATGTCACCGAATACTTGTGTGCCGGTTGTTTTACATTCATTTACATATAATGTGGAAAATATCTCAAGTGCAAGACAATTCTAAGTGTTGAAAGATTTAAAGAGTCAGTGTATCGTAAACTAAATGAGACGCTTACAGTTTTGCACATATTTTGCAATAATTATGGTTACAAGATAATGATTATGTAGATATTTTATAAATGGTAGCGCCGGCGCCCGCACGCGAGGTTCCCCGTCGCGCGCGCGCGCCCGCGCCGCGCTCGAGCGCCCCCTTACGTTCGCCTGACGTTACGTTCTCGAGGTAACAGAGCCGTGTGGAGCCGCTCAACCTCTGTCCTCTAATATATGATATTATATTGCGCTTTGGAAGACTGATCGGATAAGATGATCTTGAACATTTGTTTCTAATGTCCTTGTTGACGTGTTTGTAAAAATCTAAAATCAAAATCCGTAACTTAAAATCACGTAAGTATTTTAAGTTTAGAAGTATGATTTAACTCGACAATACTGATACTCTCACCTAGTTAGTGCCGTGTAAACACTTACGTATGTACACCAATTGTTGATTATTAGCTTTTAAGGTAAACTTACCGCTTATCACGAAATTAGTGAATGTGAATAAGCCTATGGTTAGCCAGTAAACTTTATAAACAAGCTAGATCTTTATTTGCTCTTTTTAACAAAAACATACAGTCAAGAAAACAGATATTATTTTAAACTATATGAAAACGAATTTATCATCAAGATATTTGAAACTAGGTTTCGAAACAATATTTTCCACTTCAAGTGTATAGATATGTAGAATTAAATCCAACGGTTTATTAATGGAGATACTTTGTCCATCGTGATCAATTCTAATTTCTTTATATTTTATTTACGTTTCTTTTTTATTATCACAAAAATGCATTTATTAAAAAATGTGTAAGCATTTATGTGATGAGAACTACAATCTAAGAGTATTTGTTATTTAAAGCTCCTTATAGCGTTAGGTATCGAGATTGATAAGTTCCATACGGCTCTACACGACATGCTCTGCCAATATGTCGTCACTTTATGTTGGTGAAACCAAAGATTATAACTACTATTAGGCATATTTGCACAAAGAAGTTGTGTTTAATTAAGTTTAGACAATAAGTTATAATATCATTGTATTGTTTATTTTAACTATACTTATGACAAAAAAGTGAGTTCAGTTTGCTGAATGATAGAGGTTTAATTGAGTATTTATTATATATATTGTTGAAGTTTGTACAAAATAAATTAAGTAAACGATAAAATATAGAACTTGACTGCTTTACTCTGTGGTTTTATTTTACAATTCCAAAGACTGACGTTACTGCCAGAATATATTTGAATGTAAAGACAGCGTAGGAGTCGCACGAAAACCTGCGAAATAAAACGGCATTGTCTATTTTTATTTATGTTTTTTATTAATAATATACAAAACTTTCCTATACATTTTTATAAATTACAAAATGTCATGAAGTTTTTGGATAAACTAGTATGTACCTAACAACCTAACTAGGGCGGCAAAATATAATATTCATTTAGTCTTTATTCACTTGTCTGATTTTACATTGATATAGAAAACATTCCGAATAACTGAGTCGCGCCCTGAAACAGAAACTTGGTTAGTAAAGTGCTTTTTCACTCGTTTCATTAATGAATTTAAGGACCGTCAGCAAGTCACTAGTCCCCTATGGCATGTTTTATTTATTAATTCGTCGTAATGTCGTTGGCCCTTTTAGTGCCAAAGGGTCTTTGGTTTTCTACTTAACTACTTAGACGAATTAAAACCAAACTTCAAATCCTTTGTTGGCAGAATTTTACAAAAACTCGTATGTTATAGTAATCCCTATTTGCAAGTATTTAGCTGTCAAAACCAGTCGGCAACCATACGTCAGACCCACGTAACCAAACTATATACAATTTATTAGTTTAGAGGGGTCTAATATTTTGTATTGAATATTGCAACTCACCGTTCTATTGCTAGGCTTTACTAGGTCTCGTTGGAGACGGGGCCAGGGCATCCCTGTGACAACAAACAACTTCTTGTAGGTATCTAAATCACTAAGTACCTGCTAACTACGCTACGATACGGTATACGGTAATATGAAACTAAAATAATATATCGCTTCATTTTGATTTGTGTAAAATGCGTGAAATTTTAATAAAAAACTTTCCAACGGTTACAATTTTCCTAGTTTCAACAGTTACGTAGGTATTATTTTGTTTTTACTTTGTACTCAATTTTAGTTTTGTTAATTCTGGACTACGCAGTGTCGTAGCCATGTCGTAGCAAATTGTCCTTCTGCGTAGCGTAGCATATACCTTGGCCTACGCACCACACCGCATCATAACGCGGGAACCAAGCGTAGCTCGTAGCGTGGCGTAGGCCTACGAAGTCGTAGCAATACTGGGACGCGTCACAGGTAGAATATACTGCGTTTTCACTGATATTATGATTGCTTTTGTCGACGTTGCCCGACCATATATTTAGTTTATTAATCGGTGTCGGTCGGTTTTATTTCTCTTTTATCTTGTGGCATTTGTCCCAATGACGTTATATTTGTGAAAGTTCAAATAATTTCGGTCCGATCCAGGCCCGGCTTCGGGCGGCAATTAAAAATAAAATTCCCAGTAAACAGTACAGTAATGCAATTGGGATCGCAAACTCATAGCTGTGTTTCGGCCGCGATATATCCCACTGCACTAACGACACGAGTAAGATTCTTACCACACTTATCGACGCGGAATCGGCTTAAGCCGAGTGCGTATCGACACACTACTAGACTTATCGCCAAAACTTACTTACCAACGGCTCGTTTCAATGTACCATTATATTATTAACACCCTTATTACGTACCCATAAAGGGTTTTTTGACCGGCTTTGGCCGTTTCCGCGTCGATAATTGTGGTGGCACCCTAAAACTGCTGTAAATGATCTTTACCAAATTACTATACGTTGATTTTTAAGTCACGAACAATGCCAATTAGATGCACTTTCTATTAAGCTCGTAGGTAGGTATTTCATTAATTAAACCATTGTAGTCAGTCACTGCTATGAATAATATCACTAATCTTTTGTTACTTTATAATTCTCTTTTAGGTAATATCAGATCTATTGTTCTGTTTGAAACGAAGGAAACATGAATTCCATCTCAGTTTTTCTGTTCTCTAAGTAGGCATATGACATTTAATGTACCTGGAACATTACATATATTTGGAACTCCTTGGCAAAGTAAAGTAAAGTAAAGGCAATGATCGGTGTAAAAATCTATTTTTATCGTGCTCAAGCATAATCCAGGATATTCTTCAGTCACAAAATCATTGTGATATTTGGAATAACATCAGGGACATTTGAAAGGATAGGACTGAGGCACATGAGATAAATAACAAACTTCCTTTCGATGTTACTATTTTTATTTATTTTTATTTCCTTCTTAGTCTTACTTAAGACAACTGTGTCCTTAACATAGGCACACATACAAGATGCTTGTCAATACATAGGCATATTAACCATATAAATATCTATACAGCATCTATATGTACAATAGTATGTGTGTACCGAACAGAAGCCCTCTGTTATTAAGTAGAAACGTGTGGATAGTCCGAGCGGCGCCGGGGCTCCTACTAGTACAGCGTCCACTATGTGAACCTGATACAACAAGCTTCTTATTTAGTTAATTTACGACATTTACTGGCAGTGCAACTGACTTGTGCACGTTTCGTACCACAATTCACCGAATTATTATTCATTAATTAATGACAGATATGTAGCGCGAGAGTTAATTTACAAAAAAGCTGATTATCGCGAATCGAAAATGTTCAAAAATAGTTTATGTGTGTATTTGTACGACTCGGCTCTGTTAGGGTCTAGTGTCGAAAGCTAATGTTATTTGTGAACACGGCACCATGTCATCGTACGTAACGCTGCAGTTCGCGACTCAACTCTTAACAAGTAAATATACGTTTACAGTACCAGTCGTTAATGTTTATTGGAAAACTTTATCATAATTACATTAAAACATTATTTGAATAAGTGAGCAGCGCGTGACGTCACCGCGGCCACGCGATCGCCTCCCGCCACTGAACGCCTTCGAGGCGCTAAATTATATTGATCACAGAATTAAATCATACTAAGTGCTGAACTAACAGTTTATATTGATATAGAGTACTCTAATAACAAAAATAGGTTTTTTGGTAAAAATATTTTTTGTTTCTTCTTAACCGATAATCGTTATTATATCATATTGTGCTATTTTTTATTAAAACACTCGTTATCGAGGATAAAATCGACAATCGAAACAAACCACCGCTATGTAAACTTATAATACATCGTAGTATTTTACATTACCATGAAATGAGGTCGTAATAATACAAAGATTCAAACTTTAACTACACTAAGTGATTTACACGATGCTAAACGACTTTAAAATATTAAAAAATGATTAATATTAAAATTAAAAAAATTAAAATTCTAAGTTACAGTCGAAAAAAATATAAAATGAACTCTATTAAAATTATTACAGGAGATCTGAACGTTTATAATGTGAGACTTATGTTACGAGATGTAGCAGAGTAGTATGCGGTATGTCTGGAGTACCTAGCTCACGACTAAATGCTGCCATCACGAAATCACATCATAATCGATTCGATGACGGTCTTCTTTGGTACTCGCCTTAATACCAGCTGTATTCGGTGCCACAGATCATATCATTTACTGTATTTGTTTTCTATTCAATTCCTATAAACTGAAACATGTTGCTTACAAAGCTTAAGATCACAGTGTAATCAGTCAATTTGGTTCCAAAGGTATAAAATAAAAGAAATAAATTATGCAACTGTGACCGAAGACCGCTAAAGTATTAGAAGCAAGTCGAGTGCGTAATTTTAATTGATGAGTCCAAACAAATATAAAATATCACATATTATTTTTTTAATCATTTTAAATTATAAATTGTGGTATTTTAACTAAGTTGGTTTGTATGAACATTCCGTTTTGTCGGCTAAGTCAGGATGACACACATTTGAAGCCGGACGACACACAGTGAATGAGCAAACACGCACACAATGTTTCGTCAAGACAAAATGTACAGACGCCAGCACATGAATCTACCTCGATCTGTCAAATTTCTGCAATAGATTTTCAACCTTATCTCAATAGTGGAAGGTTAATGTTTGATTGGTAAATTTTGACATTCGGATAGGTTGACCTGTCTGTACAATTTTGAAATCATTGTCCCTATGATAAAACACGACTATTGTCTACGTACCTTTTGTCTAGTTATTGGGAATCAGTCTAAATACCATTAAATTATTGTTCAACCTCTGATGTGTTAGTACAGTTAGCTGTATTTAAACTTTGAATTATTTTTGTAAACCGTGTTGTATCATAGGAACAAAATGAATACAAAATCATTTTGAAGGCATTCATTCTCCTTGCATAAATGAGTGAAAAGCGAACAAAGTAATGATTCTTCTTCATACCCAAATACTAAAATAGCCTTTTAATGTCATTATAACACATGTTAGTGAAAATAATACGGCCCTATGTAGAAAATATTTGGGTATACATCTACATAATAATCGTGATATCAACGCACTTGCATTGTAAGTAAAATCTCGAGTCACGTCATTTTCATCTCGGAACAAACACACTGCCAATTTATGTTTGCTGTAAGTACTATCATTAAATCCAAAGATGGTCAAAATGTCTCAAGGAAGGGGGAAATATACCAGTTTTTTTTCCAAACCGTACAATAAGCACTCCATTGTGCAGTGTATTTGTTTTTTTTTTTATATATAAAAGCGATTGTCATGGACAAACTTACAGGCACACAGATGATTCTAAATAATTCAGGTTAGTTAGTAGAGTTTGGTCTCGCGCTCAATGCTTTTAAAAACATTTAGCGGGAGAAACATAATTATCAATAAAAGGCCTTTTTACAAAAATAAAACCTTTATAATAATTCTGAAATTAAATTATATTGTAATACAATAACTATGGTGTGACCATGTTTCTTTATTCTTCTTTTACGATCGAACATTATCTAAACATTATTGATTAATTGTGACTAATCAAGCTGCAAAACGAAATCATTTTCGAATTCCTTAATGATTTATTTTCTATCCAATTTTAATACTCCTATTTACAATTTTGTTTTCAAACATTTTTTTTTGTTTTTGTCTTTTTTTTTTCATTTTCAATCATCTGCTTACGGGGCCAATCAGATTAAGACTTAATTTTAAATTATGAAAATCCCTCGTCTATCGGAAGACAGCTGTATTAATTTTAATATCAGGAATTGGCATAATTCATCACACTAGTACCTTAAATCATGGATTCGTTATTCAAATCTCAAAAATGTAAAGCTTTTTATGCTAAAGCTGAACGGACCAGCGAGAATACTTCTATGATGTTTGCCAGTAAGTCTAGAACAGTTTACATTACGCTATTCATTACCAATCTAGTTCTATGAAATAATGTCAGTATAGAAGTAAATTCTCTCGCTCGTAAAAACTTAAACGTACTATATCTGCTACAATTAGATCGGTCCCAGTAGGAAAGGTAATATAATGTGATTTTGTTCGCAGCTTTTAGTCTATACACGATAGAAAGCGTGACGCGGGTGAGTGCGGGCGGCACTGGCGCCCAACGTGGGACTGTGTGTGTGTGTGTGTGTGTGGGCAGTGCGCGTGTGTATGTAAGGAGGCAAGATTACTCTGTGTAGTCCCAGCAGTCCTTCTCGTAGCCCTCGTGTACGTGCTCCAGCAGCACCTTGCGCCGGCTGTCGCAATATCTGATGACAATAGAGCGGTATTAAGGTCAGCAATCTACCTACATTTATATGACTTGATTAAATTAAGGTAATCGTTGAAAAAAGATCCTGTGCTATTAGACCGCGAATGAAAAATGTCAAAAACCATTTTAATTATAAAGCTCATTAAAACGAAACCGCGAGAAACTTATAATTTTCTTGAATGTTACTTTTGATCACAAGGGTAGGTACAAAGAACCAGTAAAATATAGGCTTCTTCAAATTACATTGCCTAAACAAGTAAATTGCGTATGGTGTCACCCGTTACCTTTTTGAACTTTTATTTTACTCAGCCCCAACACTTTTGAACATAGACGTACTAAACACGAATAATTCCAGTAGCCACGTACCTATACTTGTCCTGCACCTTCTGCTTGATGTCGGCGAGGTTCTCGCTGGTGATGTCGCGCTCGAGGTACTCCGACAGCGTCTCGGTGGCGGACTCCAGGTCGCGCTGGTTGTCCTCGAAGATCACCGACTGGTTGTTCTTGCGCAGGTAGTACGCGAACACGTACGTGTACATCAGGGTCTGTCGGCACTGGCAGAGGATGTCCACTGCCTTCTTCAGGAATTGCACCTGTTCACAGTTGGGATTTGAGAGGTCACTTTACGTATAACAGCCTCCATACTATTCTCGAAGCAAGGTAGGTACTCTGGAAAGTTGATCGGAGTTTACGAGGAAAGAGTATGAAGACGCAAAGGTGGTCGAAATGTGACCGTCCACACTCCTCGTACTCAGCCAGCTTTGCGAGTGTGTGGAGGCAGCTTATAATTAGACCGGGAATTGTTTTGCATATTGCTTTTGTATAATTGCAGGATTGGACTTTAGTGAGTACACACAGCTGAACTTATTGATTTAAAATTTAGTATAGACGAAGTAAAACTGACTAATATTAGTGGCTACTTTGATCACACTACAAACTGTGATGCTAGTTACCTCGACGACTCACCTGGCAGATCTCCTAGAACAAAAAGCAAACAAAGAACAGAGTCATACTTCGATCCAGCTCATGTTGTGCTGCTGCATCTCCTCCATCTTCTCCTTGACGGAGGCGTAGAGCTTGGACTCGAAGCGCAGCGACTGCATGTGGTTCATGTAGCGGTTGCAGTAGAACAGGTAGCGCTGCAGCGCCGCGCGCGACCGCTCCTGCGCGTCGCGGGCCGCCTTCGCTTCGTCTTCGTCGTACCTGTGCCAATATTGAGTTTGTAGTTGTTTGTTGTTAATGAATTACTTAAATTATATTTGGGACTTTAGAATGAACACACAATATTAAATACAAGGAAAAAAGGTAGAACTATTTTACATGGCAGTTATACACTTTCACGGTACCATGGAGACGACTTAGTAACTTTTTGTGGCTAGGGGTCGATGAATAAGTTCTCATGGTACAGACGAAAGTGAAACTGCAGGAAACAGCAATATTTTTATGTTAAACTTTATGGCCATTTGTCAACTTTATGGCCATTTTTCTCCACATTCTCTTCACTTCAGACGATTACTTACAAAACTGCCGTGTCTATTTAGTAATTTAATGGTTCATACGTTCACCAATACGCATGCCCCATGCAGTGATAATGGGCAAGTCCTCCCAGCTCGGTGGATGTCTTTGTCCGACGGCTGTGACGCTGGTACGCACCAGCGTCACTGTATGTAGCCACTTACCTGTTACAATTGTACCAGCTGCTGCCGTGCGGCTCCCAGGGCCCGAGGCAGACCCAGCAGAAGTCCGCCTNAGTCCCAGCAGTCCTTCTCGTAGCCCTCGTGTACGTGCTCCAGCAGCACCTTGCGCCGGCTGTCGCAATATCTGATGACAATAGAGCGGTATTAAGGTCAGCAATCTACCTACATTTATATGACTTGATTAAATTAAGGTAATCGTTGAAAAAAGATCCTGTGCTATTAGACCGCGAATGAAAAATGTCAAAAACCATTTTAATTATAAAGCTCATTAAAACGAAACCGCGAGAAACTTATAATTTTCTTGAATGTTACTTTTGATCACAAGGGTAGGTACAAAGAACCAGTAAAATATAGGCTTCTTCAAATTACATTGCCTAAACAAGTAAATTGCGTATGGTGTCACCCGTTACCTTTTTGAACTTTTATTTTACTCAGCCCCAACACTTTTGAACATAGACGTACTAAACACGAATAATTCCAGTAGCCACGTACCTATACTTGTCCTGCACCTTCTGCTTGATGTCGGCGAGGTTCTCGCTGGTGATGTCGCGCTCGAGGTACTCCGACAGCGTCTCGGTGGCGGACTCCAGGTCGCGCTGGTTGTCCTCGAAGATCACCGACTGGTTGTTCTTGCGCAGGTAGTACGCGAACACGTACGTGTACATCAGGGTCTGTCGGCACTGGCAGAGGATGTCCACTGCCTTCTTCAGGAATTGCACCTGTTCACAGTTGGGATTTGAGAGGTCACTTTACGTATAACAGCCTCCATACTATTCTCGAAGCAAGGTAGGTACTCTGGAAAGTTGATCGGAGTTTACGAGGAAAGAGTATGAAGACGCAAAGGTGGTCGAAATGTGACCGTCCACACTCCTCGTACTCAGCCAGCTTTGCGAGTGTGTGGAGGCAGCTTATAATTAGACCGGGAATTGTTTTGCATATTGCTTTTGTATAATTGCAGGATTGGACTTTAGTGAGTACACACAGCTGAACTTATTGATTTAAAATTTAGTATAGACGAAGTAAAACTGACTAATATTAGTGGCTACTTTGATCACACTACAAACTGTGATGCTAGTTACCTCGACGACTCACCTGGCAGATCTCCTAGAACAAAAAGCAAACAAAGAACAGAGTCATACTTCGATCCAGCTCATGTTGTGCTGCTGCATCTCCTCCATCTTCTCCTTGACGGAGGCGTAGAGCTTGGACTCGAAGCGCAGCGACTGCATGTGGTTCATGTAGCGGTTGCAGTAGAACAGGTAGCGCTGCAGCGCCGCGCGCGACCGCTCCTGCGCGTCGCGGGCCGCCTTCGCTTCGTCTTCGTCGTACCTGTGCCAATATTGAGTTTGTAGTTGTTTGTTGTTAATGAATTACTTAAATTATATTTGGGACTTTAGAATGAACACACAATATTAAATACAAGGAAAAAAGGTAGAACTATTTTACATGGCAGTTATACACTTTCACGGTACCATGGAGACGACTTAGTAACTTTTTGTGGCTAGGGGTCGATGAATAAGTTCTCATGGTACAGACGAAAGTGAAACTGCAGGAAACAGCAATATTTTTATGTTAAACTTTATGGCCATTTGTCAACTTTATGGCCATTTTTCTCCACATTCTCTTCACTTCAGACGATTACTTACAAAACTGCCGTGTCTATTTAGTAATTTAATGGTTCATACGTTCACCAATACGCATGCCCCATGCAGTGATAATGGGCAAGTCCTCCCAGCTCGGTGGATGTCTTTGTCCGACGGCTGTGACGCTGGTACGCACCAGCGTCACTGTATGTAGCCACTTACCTGTTACAATTGTACCAGCTGCTGCCGTGCGGCTCCCAGGGCCCGAGGCAGACCCAGCAGAAGTCCGCCTTGCAGTTCTGGTTCTTGCAGACCATGTGGTTGCAGCCGCCATCCTTCTCGATCGTCACGTTGCACTTCGGACACTCCTTCGTGTTCGCCGCGATCCAGTTTGACGTCTCCGAATCGTCGTCGCATTTCTTAGATAAAATAATAGTTTTGTTTGTACACATTGTTGTAGAACACGCCAGATACCAAATCAAGATCAGATTACATTTCCAGATTTATTTAATTACATGACCATGTTGAACAAGGCAATCACAAATAGTTCAGATTTTTTTTGGACAGTGCTAGACAATATAAGGTCCTGAAACTTGTTCAGGTTCATTACGCTGGTTAAAGTTGAATGGACCCTCAAACTGACTGCCTAAACAGCACATTCCCTAGTAAATATTTGGATCAGTCCTAGCATACCTTGATCCACTTCTTGAGCAGACAGCAGCGCACGGGGTCGTGCCAGTTCTCGCCGCACGCGAAGCAGAAGGTGTGTCCGCAGCGGCACGTGACGGGCGCCGCCTCCACGTACGCCACCTTGATGGCGTTGCTGCAGTCCGGGGACGGACACCAGCGCAGCAGCCGGTTGCACTGCACAACAATAACTTTTTTAGAGATGTCATGCTAATGTTGTTTGAGAAGGAAGGCCTCAAACGCGGTAAGCGGGCACGGGCGCGGTTTTATACAAGTGCCTCGCGTGTGGCCCCGCATAATTTTGTGTGAAATCGCGCCGCCTGTGCCCGCTTAACGCAGTTTCAGTCCTTAGAAAAAGATTACACGATCATCCATTCCATCATTCTGGTCACTGATGGGAGAATGATCTTGTAACCGGTTGATTGACTGACTGATGGTCCAGAATATACCCTGTTTTTCGTCCGTGATCGTGTAACCCTTGTCTTAGAATGTAAAATGGTCCTTCCTTCATATAATTGCATACAAGTTATTTGCCTAAAATAAAATTTCTACCTAACATCTGCAAAGATATTCAAATGCATTGACGGAACATGCGAACAATGTTGAACTTCTAGAACTTTCTTTTATATAACATAGGATAGGATTTTATGGGTTTATTTTGTATTAAATATAGTTTACCACCTTGTTCTTGCTACACCTTAGAACTGAGTTATTTATTTCTGTCAAACTCGCTGTAGTGTATCTACACAGTTCGACTTACCTCAACAAAACTATTGGTGATGATGTGCTGGTACTTGAGCTTGACGCGCGGGTCTCGCACCAGCCGCATGACGGTCGCGTCGTCCACCAGGATGTCGCACGCGTGCGCCGCGCACGCTATTGTCTGACCCTGCAACGTCACATTACTTTAACTTCATGTACAGACAACAGCACTTCTAGTTACCACAATCTGACAAATTTCTGCAATAGATTTTCAACCTTATTGCAATCCCATCCCAATTAATTAGGTTAATGTTTGATTGGTAAAATTTTACAGATTCGTATACGTTGACCTGCTGTCGTCTGTACTATCAACCGATGATATGAACTACCCTCCTCCTTAAGCAATTTTTCGTAGATGTTGAAATTCGGAATGTACAGCAAAGGACGTCTTTATTGTTTCAAACGATTTTTAGACATACATGTCATTGGACAGTACAAAAGCGATATGTACGGCCAGTTTCACAGGCAGTTCTAGATAGCTATCTGACATATCCATAGAAAAGTAATCAAAATTAAAAAGATTTCTATGACACTATCTGTCAGATAGCTATCTAGAACTCTATCTGGAGCCTGTGAAAGTGGTCGGTAGTGTCACAGGAGTGACTAATAAAATGGTAATTATTGGATCTACTGCGGGCTCTCTTCTTATAGGAACAGGCGTGATATTTATGACGTAAGGGTGTCCTGATTTTCCCCCTTATTTCAATATGTGTTTGATGATTACGTAATAATGTTACATCAATAACAAAGCCTAACAAGGCTAAATGTGTAAAATAAGCAGAGTCATTAATTTATAGTACAATTCTTGCTTTCTCAACACAAATGTAACACACATGAATGTTGTTCGATTTTAATCGATTCTGTTCGCGTCACAACAATTTCACGTTATCTGCCGAGATAAAATTTCAAATAGGAAAAATACAGAAGCCAAATCGCCTACAACAATGACAAACTTTCACACACAAATACATCGGAAACCTTAGGTAGACACTTTTGTTATAAAAAGAGAATGTATGTCATATACCTACTGTCAATGTGTGTGTATGTTGCTATATGAAGTGACCTCGAAATGAATAAAATATTTATGATGAATTTAATGATTTTATCTACGTCTTCGAACAATACAAATAGCTTTTCGAGGCGACGCGTCTTTTCCCCGAATACAATAGTGTTGTTTTATTATTTTACCGTGTCATGAGAATCTTCTAAATTGTTGAAAATTTTCAAAAAAGTACTTACTAGGCCCTCCTCCATTATTTTAGTAGTTAAATATTCACACCAGCATTGTGTGCAAAATCTGTGGCCACACTCCAGACCTGTCATCATCTGTAAAATAAATATTTGCTTAGCTTAGTTTTTTTATCATAATTAAGACTGAAAAAATGACTAATAAAGAAGTGAAGAACGTCAAACCCTGAGAAAAACCGAAAATTTAAAAGATTTTCATAAGTTTGCCTCATCTTAAAGTTCCTCTGTATTCGCATTATCGCCCCATTTCGTAAATAATAAGAGAAAGTCACATCGCGAGTGGTAGAGCAACCATAAAGTATCGAGCAGATTGCTTGTAGATAAACATAATTGGTTTTAAATGAACTCCTCATTCTAATCATTCTATTCTTAATTTGTGGTATTGAATCTTAATCACCTTGACATTCTAGTTTGCTACAAAATGTTAAACAAAACGTCAAAATGTCAAAAGAGGATGTATATTTTATGTTTGACAGTGTTTATTTTTATCTATTTACTGATAACATATCAGGCTAGGTGAACATCTTCCTATATTGCAGCAAAAGACTTATAAATGTATATTTAAAAATAGAATTTTTGTTTTGACAACACAAATCTGAGTGGTTAGTATTTAGTTTACAAATAACAAGCTAAAGGTGAAAAACCTTTAGTCATTGATATCTTATCAGTATCCTTTGGGGGCACAAGATAACAATAACAAGATAGAGTAAATAATTAAAACAAGCCACTTACTGACGTTGGAAGGACTGAAAAACATATTTCACACTCCTCTGCCCCTGATGTTGATATCCGTCTGGGAAGCTAGGGGGAAACATAAGAAAATCTCATGAAATTGAAAAAGTCTTTCTGGTACAGCGAAATATTAGGGAAGGAATGTAGAATATTGTTGAATAAAATAACTTTGATGTGAGTCTTGCTTCCTGTAATAGCCTTTATAATAAATTCCTCTTTGTTCTATACTGACTCTTTGAATATTTTAACACTTTCAGACAGCCTACTGAGAAATTCAGGACATTTCATATCTGGCAATCTATTGAGCACACATTCCTGACTATCAGCCTCAATAGCGTTTTCTAATATAGCCAAAAGATAAAAAAATGTGTTTCTGATAAAGGAAGTGGTTCGTTTTAGTCTGTGTTGCGTTAACAAATTATATAATTGGAAAACAGCCAATAGACAGTATAGGCTATAAACAGGAATGTGTTGTGAGGGTCAGGTCTTCAGTTATTTTGTGGCCAACCTTTACCTATACTGTGAATTGTGTAACCTCTAGATATATTATTATAAAAAAAATATATATATATATACCAACCAACAAAGAACAAACTATTTTAACTGACTTCTAGATTGTTTCAATTTTAGTGANCAACCGATGATATGAACTACCCTCCTCCTTAAGCAATTTTTCGTAGATGTTGAAATTCGGAATGTACAGCAAAGGACGTCTTTATTGTTTCAAACGATTTTTAGACATACATGTCATTGGACAGTACAAAAGCGATATGTACGGCCAGTTTCACAGGCAGTTCTAGATAGCTATCTGACATATCCATAGAAAAGTAATCAAAATTAAAAAGATTTCTATGACACTATCTGTCAGATAGCTATCTAGAACTCTATCTGGAGCCTGTGAAAGTGGTCGGTAGTGTCACAGGAGTGACTAATAAAATGGTAATTATTGGATCTACTGCGGGCTCTCTTCTTATAGGAACAGGCGTGATATTTATGACGTAAGGGTGTCCTGATTTTCCCCCTTATTTCAATATGTGTTTGATGATTACGTAATAATGTTACATCAATAACAAAGCCTAACAAGGCTAAATGTGTAAAATAAGCAGAGTCATTAATTTATAGTACAATTCTTGCTTTCTCAACACAAATGTAACACACATGAATGTTGTTCGATTTTAATCGATTCTGTTCGCGTCACAACAATTTCACGTTATCTGCCGAGATAAAATTTCAAATAGGAAAAATACAGAAGCCAAATCGCCTACAACAATGACAAACTTTCACACACAAATACATCGGAAACCTTAGGTAGACACTTTTGTTATAAAAAGAGAATGTATGTCATATACCTACTGTCAATGTGTGTGTATGTTGCTATATGAAGTGACCTCGAAATGAATAAAATATTTATGATGAATTTAATGATTTTATCTACGTCTTCGAACAATACAAATAGCTTTTCGAGGCGACGCGTCTTTTCCCCGAATACAATAGTGTTGTTTTATTATTTTACCGTGTCATGAGAATCTTCTAAATTGTTGAAAATTTTCAAAAAAGTACTTACTAGGCCCTCCTCCATTATTTTAGTAGTTAAATATTCACACCAGCATTGTGTGCAAAATCTGTGGCCACACTCCAGACCTGTCATCATCTGTAAAATAAATATTTGCTTAGCTTAGTTTTTTTATCATAATTAAGACTGAAAAAATGACTAATAAAGAAGTGAAGAACGTCAAACCCTGAGAAAAACCGAAAATTTAAAAGATTTTCATAAGTTTGCCTCATCTTAAAGTTCCTCTGTATTCGCATTATCGCCCCATTTCGTAAATAATAAGAGAAAGTCACATCGCGAGTGGTAGAGCAACCATAAAGTATCGAGCAGATTGCTTGTAGATAAACATAATTGGTTTTAAATGAACTCCTCATTCTAATCATTCTATTCTTAATTTGTGGTATTGAATCTTAATCACCTTGACATTCTAGTTTGCTACAAAATGTTAAACAAAACGTCAAAATGTCAAAAGAGGATGTATATTTTATGTTTGACAGTGTTTATTTTTATCTATTTACTGATAACATATCAGGCTAGGTGAACATCTTCCTATATTGCAGCAAAAGACTTATAAATGTATATTTAAAAATAGAATTTTTGTTTTGACAACACAAATCTGAGTGGTTAGTATTTAGTTTACAAATAACAAGCTAAAGGTGAAAAACCTTTAGTCATTGATATCTTATCAGTATCCTTTGGGGGCACAAGATAACAATAACAAGATAGAGTAAATAATTAAAACAAGCCACTTACTGACGTTGGAAGGACTGAAAAACATATTTCACACTCCTCTGCCCCTGATGTTGATATCCGTCTGGGAAGCTAGGGGGAAACATAAGAAAATCTCATGAAATTGAAAAAGTCTTTCTGGTACAGCGAAATATTAGGGAAGGAATGTAGAATATTGTTGAATAAAATAACTTTGATGTGAGTCTTGCTTCCTGTAATAGCCTTTATAATAAATTCCTCTTTGTTCTATACTGACTCTTTGAATATTTTAACACTTTCAGACAGCCTACTGAGAAATTCAGGACATTTCATATCTGGCAATCTATTGAGCACACATTCCTGACTATCAGCCTCAATAGCGTTTTCTAATATAGCCAAAAGATAAAAAAATGTGTTTCTGATAAAGGAAGTGGTTCGTTTTAGTCTGTGTTGCGTTAACAAATTATATAATTGGAAAACAGCCAATAGACAGTATAGGCTATAAACAGGAATGTGTTGTGAGGGTCAGGTCTTCAGTTATTTTGTGGCCAACCTTTACCTATACTGTGAATTGTGTAACCTCTAGATATATTATTATAAAAAAAATATATATATATATACCAACCAACAAAGAACAAACTATTTTAACTGACTTCTAGATTGTTTCAATTTTAGTGAAAGTATATAAGAAGGAAATACAAAATCTACTTTGTTGAATATGAAAAGTTTTTGCTTAGAACATCACATATTTTGCAATTCATTTTGTTAATAGCAGTCATATTTCAATGTGGCAATCACCTTGGAATTCCCATTATGCAATTTGTGTTTGACAAATATAATTACTCAATTAAACAAACTTCTTGATTTTTATGAAATAGGGTAACTCCGAATTATCCTTACTAATATCCTGGTAGTATGATCTAAGACACATCAACTAAAATTGTACACCTATGAGTCACAAACATACAATATTGAATAACTCAACAAAAACTAAGTTTGTTTTGTGGCATTTTCCATACGACTAAATAAGGTCATGCCTAAGAAGCTTGTGAATGTTTGTGAAAGTATTAAAAATAATGTCATTAATTAATACCATTGTTACCTTCGGCCTTTGTATGACTGGTTTTCTGAATGGATTAATGACTCTAGCCTCAGAGAACAACTGGTCTTGGTCCCCATCATAGAATCTTTCCATGAGCTTTTCTTTGTCCCATTTGAAATGGTTTAAAAGTATGCGGGTTGTTGTTGCTGGTATCTGAAAATGTTTACTACATCTTTACCATAGTTTAAACAAATCTATGATAACATTAGAAGAGACAATAAACATAACTCAAATAAACAAAGATACAATACTCATTCATGCAATTTGGAGCATACAAACTAGTTCATAAACCTGTAAATTCTTATAAACATTTGATAACATTGATATTGTTGGAAACAGAAACTTTAACATCAGATAATTATCAAAGTAGTCATCATTGTTATGAGTCATTCCTTGCACTTCAAGCAAACCTTTGTTATTTTACTTCCACACATTCAATTTATTTCCCCTTCCTATGCCTGTTATTTTTCTATTATTACACACATACAACATTCCTTTGTAGATATGGCAACATAAATAACAAAGTGAAATGTTTTTAGATTTACTCTATATGAAAATTAGGTTTGTGGAACAAGAGTATTTTAACAAAGCATTATGCTGTCTGCATTTCCCAACTTTGTTGGTAGCTACATCAAGGTAACACGTAACATTTCACCATATCGAACACAAATAAATTGGAATGCGACACAAAAGAAACCTATGGAAGTAAAGCAGTGTACGAGTAACCTCATTCGATTACTCCATTGTTTACCACTAACATACTGACCTCGACAACAGTGTTCACTTCTTTGATGCAGTCTACCATATGCTGAACGATTTCCTCCGTAGATAACACCTCATATCGATATTCCTCAAGCTCCGTTTGTCGTTCCCGTGTACTGTGTGTCTCAACGTCCATTGCAAAGTCGACATCGTCTCCGCTAGACTCATTCCCAGAATCCACATCATCCTTTGTGTCATCTTCGGAGTCCATCGCCGAAACTTTGACTAAATATGTAAACTAGATAATAAGGGTGCAGCCAGAGTACGTCTAATGATGAAATAATTACACCTAAGATTTAGGAAAGGTCAACAATGAAGAAAATAGTTCACCCGCGGGCTGCCAAAACCTCTGACGTATGGATACACCGGGGTTACCAAGTTCAAAATTTGAAAATCCCTAAATTAGATCAATCAACAAACGCCATCACAAAGGAAGCTATGGAAGTTGAAAGCTATTGAAGACATTCAAATGTTTAGATATTTTTTAACGCTTAAAATAATAATATTTCAGTTGAATGTAAACAAAACCATATTTAAAAATTATACAGCTGATTTTATTTGATTAGAAGATCATGACTTAAAATACCTTGTTCCAAACTTAATGCCATAATGATAGAAAATTTTACCTTTTCCAATTTCATGCATACCTAGCAAAGAGAAAAGTAAGGGAGATGCACAGGATGGCCCCACTATCCTTTACACAATGGCTTGTGGCAAAACGAGATGGGATGTTCTGAGGTGATGAATAAGCTTTTCCCAATAATTACTTTAAATAGGGTTTATCTCAGGAATCGTAAGTGCTCACCCAAGTACTGCTGTCAGAAGCAGCTACAGAAGGTTGCACCTTCTGTAGGTACAGTTAGAAAATAAAACTTCAGGATTTCAAAGTATTTTGTATATTTTTTATTAGAGAAAAACTTAATATAATTTTGGAACCATTTGCAGTATTGTGTACTTCATACGTAACACATCATACAATCTAAGCAAGTAATTTTTCATAGCTTATGTACATTTTTATTGCTTTCAATGTTGGTCCAACACATATCACATCATTCCACCGCAGGTACTTATTATCGATAGTACTGTTTAAATAAGAAACACATTCCATCTTGTTATGTTATTAAATTATCCAATTCATTCTGAATAGATTCAAATTGAAGAAACATTGAATAGAGTTCAGGATGGGTTAACTCTACTTCAGTTTCATCATTTTCCCTTGTAAAAGATAGGTAGGCTTTAGGTATCTTGTATTTTTTACGATAATCAGAACTTAATTCAGCATTTAATTTCCAAGAAAACATTAGGGAATCATTTGTTTCACTAGTTGCAATAGAACCAAGCTCATTTAGGGATGTCCTTGTTTCTGCTGACCAAATTTTAACTATAGCCTCAGATTTTTCATTATTCAGTCCTATTGTTTTCAAATCATTTTTTAAATCATTGGGCATAAATATATACTTAAGCATTCTTTTAAATATGTACTGAAGTGTTTTGATGCTTAATACTAAGTTATCTTGGTCAGTGCCAAATATTTTCTCCAGTTTCAACCTTTCTTCTTCTGTAAATATTTCAGTGCTAGGAAGTTTCAATTTCATAACAATGCGGCGAACAAATTGTTCAAATCTTGTGTCATCCAACTGATTTATAATACTGATGCCTTTGCTCAAACTGCAAAAGAAAACAGAATCAAGTTATCAATCAAATAGGCCTGTTACTAGAAGATACACTTAATTTCAACGCTAAACAAATATAGTTATCACCTAGGCGATATCTTTATCCACAGGCAATCCATTGTATGAAACTGAAAATGATAGCCAAACCCAATGAACACTAACTTTAATAATCAAGCACGATTTTAATAATAGTAAGTAAGAAATAGAAAAAGTTTTGTTTATTGGATTTTGTTTGACGTCTTTGCGTTTGACAATGACACCATTCAACCAACACGTCGTCTTCAGTGCTGCCAATTAAATTTGCCTCCCTACCCTAAGCACTTCCCTAAGAAATTCAGTCACTTGGCCGATTACCAGCCGTGGACGAAGACTGTTCTCAAAAGATGAGCCAGCCAGCTACCTAGGAAATTATAAGGAGCACAAGCATTTGCACACATGTAGGGCCACTTCCTATTCCTTTAGCTTCGTAACCCAATGGGAAGGCAATCCGATATGACCGGAAAGAAATCAAGCGCCAGACCAATATTTACGTATCCTCTGATCGACCCACAAAGCGATTCTGGCCCAACCTGGAATTCGAACCGAGAACCCGTGTATTGCAGTCGCGCTATGTGACTAATATTTATTTTTATTTTTATTTATTTATTCCTTTATTGCAGGCAACTAAGGCCCATAGAAAATACTAATAC
>NWSH02000537.1:8293501-8318993 GCA_002382865.2 Heliothis virescens
ATCATGACATGTTTAACTCTTCTTTCTGTTATAATATAGCTTCTATTTTTATTATTTCGCAAGAGTCTTCTAAATAAAACAGCATTTTAATTAGTCATGAGTCTTCTTATTATTTATTTATTTATCAACATAATGAGATAGCAAAAAAATTATAAAATTAGATACACATAAAATTGGTATTTTCCTAAACGTAATTATTAAAGGTTATAAGGGCATGTTGTATAGCACGAGTTTTGGTTAAAGTTAAACATATATGAATTGGCGCGTTTAAATATCATTCAGCGTTAAAACTAGCAGCATAACAATATACAAAAAATGACAGTAATAAAAATAATGAAAGATCAGTGTAATATATAATTTGGAGCAGAACAAAATAAACTAAATGAGCGGTTAAAAATTATTTAACATGAGCACGTTCACGTTTGTCGGGGCAGTCAATCAAATCGGAATTTCTTCGTAAGACAATCTAATTCTAAGCAATTCTAATAACATATGATCGTAGTAAAATCAAAGCAAGCGGAACATGTCACAAGCAAGCATGCATCATTGCAGCAGGCAACTCGGATGTCTGTCATGGCTCCGGCGCTGGCGGCTCTGGCGGGCCCCACGCGAGTTCTACGCTCTACGCAGATTAGACCTCAAACGCACACCAACAACTCCCCACCGTCTGTCATCATGTCCTGCGGCCCGGCTGAGCGCGGCCAGCCTCAGCTGCCTGGTGCAGCGTAGACTTTCATAACCAAGCCCAACCTCCATCCTTCCGACCCTCCTCCAAGCTCACAGCGGTGACGCTAGCTGCGCGTGCGCCGCCTTCGCCGCGCACTATCGCGACTTCTTGAATTTACATCACTAGTGGGCATAGGGCGTAAGATGCGTCATCATGGACTTATCCCACGTAAGGCTAATAGTCGGATTCCTGACCAGCTGCCAAATTTCGACTCTAATATTTGCCATTCTAAACACCTAGTTTTATGACAAACTTGGTTACGGATAATGATTCTGGACAACTTTAAAAATTTACGTCCTCCCTTACACGCCGCTATACGAAATCCGCGCCGAATTCCCTCACCGTTCATAGATCTCAGTCCAACCTAATACTCGATAAAATCTCGCCTCCATTCCCGTCATTTTTAGCCTCACTTTTCGATTTTTGGACTAGTCCTCTCTCAGAATTATTTTTAGGAAATTTGGAACCATTGTTATGATAAAATAAAACACCAAAAACTACTTGTGTTTTTATTCTTTTATTGTCATGTGTTTACTGTCACAATAATTAATCAATCGCCATTAAATTAAATAACCCATTAATAAAGTGCAATTTACTGAATAATTAAAGCGGGTCTTGCTTTCGCGGGGCGTCCACGCTTCCTTTTTTGAACGACCTAGTGCCTATTTCTGCAATCCAGTGAAAAAAGTGCGCGAAGCCGCGACCTTTTTCGGTTAATTTGTTCTGCTTTTAGAAATAATGCAATAAAAAAGGATTTTTTTGTTACAATAATCATTTAATTTGCCGAGCATGACTTCTTGAAAATTAGGACAAATGTGATGAACAGGTTTTGTTCTACTTACTGGTTAATATGCGACTGAGATAGTTATTTTGCTACGAAATATGGAAAATTTGCTGTGCAGTTAGTATTTCTGCTATGTATGTAGTATTTTTGTACAAAAATAAATTTAACTGTATTGCATTATGAGGAAAAAAGTAATGTCATATTGATGTATAATTTCGAATTATCTGCAGTTTGAGTTTTGCTAAACATTTAGTTTATTTGTAGTGAAGTAAGTTATTTGATGTAAAAAAGAGTATAAATGATGAGTATGTATTGATAGACGATTATTTTATTTGATATGCAGTTTATTATATCCCGTTTGTTTCTGGCTGGAGAAACACTTTTGATACAGAGAAGGATACGAACACCTAAGTATAGCAAGTACATTTAGTTTGAATATCTATCTCGGAAACCACTGTCAACTTCAAAGAAGTACCTTAAGGGAACCATGTTCCAAGACGGATTTTGTTTGGGAAAAACTTTTACCCTGTAAGAGGATAGAAAGTTGGCGAACTAAAAATTTTAAACTTTACCAGTGTAAGTTACACACTGTGTAACTCATATGGAGACAAAATAAACATAAACAGCATACTCACAAACCACTAAAGCTTTCTTCGTAGGCATCAACGTGTCCCATATGGCAACGTTTTTACTCTCGGAGCTATGTCCAGCTGTGTGATAAAAAACATCATTATTAAGTTAGCAATTAATTGTTCGATCAATGAGAATATTTTCTTTAGGTGTAAACATCTTACCTGTAGCAACTAAACTGCAGGAACCGAGGAAAACGAAATCGCTAATTCCTTTACTGTGACATTGATGCATCTGTAAAAATATAACATAACATTATTCAACTACATTGTCTTATATTGGTGGGACAGATAGACTGATAGGAAAGGTTACATAAGAAATAGTTCACTTACAAAGAAGGGTCTAGGCGAGGCGTGCGGATGTCCTGCCTGATGCGGCGCTGGGTGCAACTGCCACATCGCCAGGTTGCCGTCAGCGTCGGACGCGGCAAACTTGTTGCCGTAGTCTGAGAACCTAACTCGCGTTACTTTGGCGAACGCGCCCGGGGGACGCGGCGACCAAACGCAGGACGGGTGGCCCCATTCCCAAAGCTGGACGGAACCGTCCGCTCCACCGGTCAGGTCTGCAATATGGTGGTGGAAGAATCACATGTAAGACTAGTTTTTTAGACTGTTATACAATATACCTAGTAATATATAGACCTACCAAGCCAGATATGTAGGGCCAGTATAGGGATTAAAGACGCGCTGTCCTACATAATAATGAGTACAAAAAAAATTTGTTACTATTCTAATTAAGTGTGAACTTATAGCATCCACTTACACAAGGGTTGTGAAGGATGCGCTGCCATCCTTTTGATGTTGTCGATTTTGTGTTTCAGCACCTAAATAGAACATTATTGTTACAAAAATGTTTATAATTTCTATAGGAAAGGTCTCCCAGTTTATCTTGTATTAGGCAAGTTAGTAACATAGACAAGTAGACATATCATGCATCACGGAATTAATAAAACAAATTGCAATACACAACGCAACATACAGTAGCAAAGAGACAGTGGGAAATTAACATAATATTTCGGAAACACTGGTCTGAAAACATCTACTAAACGGACCTCTACAACGAAAAAATAACATGATCGAAACGAAATAAAATCTGCTGATCTCGAAAACTGCTGGAGAAAATGAGAACGGATAAAACAAACTGGCACAACTATGTGAACAGCCTAGTGAACTACACGTGGAATGAAAAACCAAAAAATAAAAGAAATCATCATGGGAGAAGAAAAAAATAATACTCCAAATAAAAACATCGAGCTAGAAATAAATCGAAGGGAGTGCGACCGCTGGCTAGGGATGTGACGAAAGTTGCGAAGGAGTGGCTAGGGTTGTCACTGACCGGTTTCATGAGAAGCTTCGAACGATGCAGCACCAGTCGACAGTATTTCGGGTCGTGGCAACCCGGGAACTGTAGACCTTTTACCTGCGATCAACACTATGTTTTACCGAAATACACTCGCAAATAAATACATTTTATAAAGACAACAAGGCCACTTTCTTAGAAACGCTAAAATGTTGAGCAATTGAAATTAATGCAAGACCTATGATTGTGAAGATGGCATTAAATCCACATTAAACTTACCTAGGTTTAATATATTTAAAACTTAAAATACAAGTAACATAAGTTCCCAATTAAAAAGTTCCCTTTATAGATTAAATTATAAAAAAAAACTCGCACAATATAATCTCTGGATCTCCATTGAGTACAGTTTTGGAGAAATGGTTTGTAAAGAGATTAGAAAGGAAAGCGCCAGCGAAGCGCGAGGCGACACGAGACAATATAACAAGTACAGACACGCACACAATAACCGTACCACATTAGTTAACCCAGCATTGTTTTTACATCAACTAGGTGAATAAATGTTCTTTTGTTATGTGAGATACTTATCAGTGATGCAAAAAAATCTTGATAGTTACATTTTTAATTTGTGTTTTTTTTTTATTTTCAATGACCAAACTGGGATTACCAAAGAATTCCCGGTTCCGTATGTGGGGTATTAAAATTAGACAAATATAAAAAATGCCGAGGAAGTATCATGACATGTTGCTATAGTCACATTGAGTTCGAGTTTTTACATTATCTATTTATTTAATTTCTGAAGTATTTGCCACCTTTTTCCAACAAAGAACATTGATTCACCCACTGTGCATAGTGCATTAGTTATTAGGTGCACGTACTGTAGCTATATACGCTTCTACGCCGGTCGGTATGCTGCTCGACCGCCGCTCCTGTTAGGGTGTTATACTCACAGTTACTTTAGCTCATTCTATGTTAGATTTTATACCAAGGTTACTTGTAACCCCCTCTACAAATAAGTTTAATAAGTAGCAGCGTTAATAAAGGTTAAATATTATAATCTGGGATTATTCAGCATCCAGTCGATTAGTTGTAGTTAAATTCGGCATAAGTAAACTATACCTTTCAAGAAAGTATGGGTTTACAAATCACTGGCTAGATAAGCTCCTACAAACAGCTAGAGCACGCCTTACAGACTTTACTTGGTCAGCACCAAAAACAAAATTAAATAGAAAAAACTTCTTGGAGCAAAATTTTGTAAATTGCCATACTTCTCCTCAAAGGTCTCTAATCTAAGTACTCTAAATTAGTTGCTATAGCTTGGGTTTTGGTTATGTTTGTAAAATATTTTAGTAACATGCCAATTAATGTGATCAATTTGTCTGAATAACTTATACCATAAAATAAAAAGATTACGAATAGATTGTATTCTTGAACAATAGTTTTTATCATGTACGGATTACCAGCATAAATTGGAATAAAATTTCACCGATAGTGCAGATAAGACATAATATTGTGCAGGTCAATACAAGACAAACACATTATGACATTATGTCGTTTTTAACCTTGAGAGAATAATAGTATACGGAATTTACCTACCGATAAGCAGGCCACCAATACCAATTTGATAATATTTGTTGCAAAAATATGTATTTTGTTTAAATAAGTCCTTATGTTAACTAATTAAAATCATTCACACTATAGTCGGGCTGCCAATAAAAATAAAACTTATTTTATTTCTTAGCAAGGAATATTTTTTTATTTTTTCATCTAGCTGTTTGCCGCGGTTTCTCCCGCGTCCCGTGGTAACTACTTCACGTACCCGAATAAAATATAGCCTATGTTACGCGTGGATAATGTAGCTTAACAGTGAAACATTTTTTCAAATCAGATCAGTGGTGTGGGAGCCTTTAGAGTACAAACAAACAAAAAAGTTTCCTCTTTATTTTAGTATAGATGATTTAAATCAAACCGAACGATGCTGTACCATCACTAACTTTAAATAATATAGGTGTGTACAATACTTACAATGCTGGCACCTCGTCCAGTTTGACTGGCCATGCCGACCGGGACTTGAGGCGCGTTAGGATTCAGCGGAGAGCTGTTCCCAGTGCCCGGCACTGAACCGCTGTTGGGCCTGTGAGGACAACTATTTGTAAATTGATGATATTTTACCATTTTTTTGGTGGACCAAATGACACAACTAACATATATTTCTCAAATTGTGATGATTTTTCATAAAAAAACTCAACTTTTATATTGAGTTCGAGGATTTTACAGAAGTTCAAATCACAGCATGGCAAATTCGTACGCGACACTACTATATTAGGCGAGTTCTGGGAAACATAGTCAGCCATGTTAACGGTATTAACGGTAGCCGCTATTAACGGTAACATCCACCGCTGTCCCACGAGGACCATGGGCTTGTCACAAACGAATTAGCCATTAATAAAATCTATCGTACTTGTCGTGGTGCTGTATGAGCAGGAAGCCGGTGTCGGGCAGCGCGGCGGGGTCGGCGGCCAGCGCCAGCAGGTCGAGCTCGCACTCGTCCTCGGCCCACCACGCGCCCGCCCGCAGCAGCAGGGACACGTCTATTTCTTGTACTTCGCGAGCTGTCGCCACCGCTAGTAGGCAGCCGCCAACCTGTCCCAGAAAACACGATAAAAGAAAATTATTACTTGCACATAAATTATAATACTGAGACCATTGGCCCATTCGCTGCTTGAGTGAGGGCCTGATCACGGCAGCAGTTTGCGAGCGGTTGTGGGACGGAGCAGACGCCGGCGACTACGCCCCGTGAGATTTGCTATAAACACGCGACGGAAACGATGCGAATTTGTCAGGCGTCCGCGGGCTTTATTCGACTCCGAATTATATTTGGCAGTTTGGTCCAGAAACCGATCGGATTTTTGCGATAAAATATGCCTTAGTAACCAGCTCACGAGCAGATCTGTCTAATAGAAGTTCCTTACATACCTAAACGATTGTGACACACGTATTCTCCCTAAACCCATCCAGTGTTTAGAATGGCGATTGCACCACAACTTAACTGACTAGTCTTTACCGTGCAATACATTACCTTGTTGAGACAGAAGGCAGCGATGGAGTCCTGCTCCTTGTGTATAATCCTCACGGGGTTGTGCAGCTCCAGGTCGCGGTCACGTTGTTGCTGTGGTATGCAGCCTCCGCGAGCTTCGGCCGCTATCGTGTCCGCTGTCACTGACTGCGTGCGGCGACGGGAGAATACCGCACGGATGAACAGGTCCTACGACGAAGAAAAATATGTTAATTCTTATTTTTGTATCTACCTAGAAATTACTTTATTAATCACAAGGCCACATCTGATACCTCCCGGACACGGATTTTTATTCGGTAAACTATATGTGATACTGAGGTTTGTACAAAATCCATCCAGTAGTTTGGCATGAAAGTGGATCAAACATTCATGTATACATAGAAAATTTCAGGTATATATATAGGTAATAGGAGAGGATTCAAGAGTTTCTTATCGTACCTGGACCGGTTCTTGTCGTACGAGGAAACTCCACAGTCTCCGAGCAGGCGCGGCGCTGAATAGCACCGAGCTGAACGGAGTATTATGCTTTTCTAATAAACATCTGAAACAACAAAAGCCATTCATAGTTATTCTGCTAAATAGTCGAAAGCGAGCACATAATTGATTATTTACTTGTTATTTTCACCTTAGAGTTGACAACCAATGACATTGATTCATTTTGTCGAAAAATCGTTTGAAACTGTCTAAACTGCGACGACTGTGGTAGTCGTTTCTTTTCTTTACGATGCATGCCGAATTTAGACCTTATTGCATTTGACTATGTCTACAAAAATTTGCTTGAGTAGGTCATAAAATGTTATTAGTTGATACTAGGTTCAGACGAGACAGCAGATCAACTTACCAGAATCTGTCAAATTTTACCAATCGACCATTAACCTTTTTCTATTGTAATAAGGTCGAAAATGTATTGAACAAATTTTACAGATTAAGGTAGGTTGTTGTGCTGATTTATTATTTTACACACCTGTACTTATTAATAGGGGGTCCAGTGGGCAGTTGTTCGGGGAAGCAGCCGGGGATGTAGTCGGGGGGCGGCGCGCGCGACTCCAGAGTCTCCGTCAGCTGTTGCTGCCATTGGTCCACGCGACGGAGAGCGCCGTGCACCATAGGACTTGTTGTTGCTAATTCTGTATCATAATAAACGCTATGTTATTATTTTAGGGTAAGTTTTGAGCATGAAAGTGGATGGATATAGAGGAAAGCGGACGATGATGGATTGTGTAATAGTCGATAACGCTAGAAATAATGTAACCTGTGAAACGACGGCAAATAAAATTCTGATAAGGATAGGAGGAGGAATTCCCCTCATGTAAAATTACTTTAATGGAAAACCAAGTAACATGAAATATTATTTTCCTATGGGATATGGAACTGAGCACATGAGTGTGTGAGAGTATTTACAGTTATAACATTACAGACAAATATTAACTCATGAGTTATACCGGTAACATGATAACAGATAATTGTTATTATGAATTTACTGGAAGAGATACAAAGCTAAAAAAGAAAAATTACAACATTAAAAATATCGATATCGATACTTTTATCGGTACATACCTGACATCTCTATACCGCATAGCTGCAAGAAGTTCTGTAACTTCTGCTGAGCGAGACGTAACACCGCGATGCGCATCACGAGCCACGAGTACGAGTCCGGGTCCGAGTGCTCCAAGTTAGTTAACTTGCGACGTTTTTCATTTCTGTAAAAATAAGATTTAACTTATTTGATAAAGTTAATTTTAAATTATTTGCTAAAACTGAGAGTAAAATGACAGGTTCATGCACTTGTTATACTTCGATATTTGAAATTGTAAGAGTGTCACTAAACCGATCTTTGGTCGACTGATTGTAAAATGGATTGTTCGGCATCAATTGATTTCGGAATACTCTAAAATAATTATGAGATTAGTACCTTAAACCATAGTTATAATGGTTAATATTTATTGTGACTTTATGCCAAGTAAAAGTTATTAATTATTGTAAATAATACGAGTATAAATGTGTTCTTACTTGGTATTGCTAGTATCGAATATATCGTCATCATCTGCTTCGCTACCGCTGTCATCGACATCTTCAGCACCGGACTCCGCCGAATCATAGTCATAATTCTCAGGATCTTGTTCAGGCGTGGGCTAAAAGTACACAACAGCTAACTTAACAAAATATAAGCGAAGTATACCTCGTAACTATGCTTGAAAATGTTTTATTCAACAAAATAAGGTCGATAGAAAGATCATCTCTATATTCGATGTTTTATCGATAATTACCTTAGTTAACAAATACGTAAGTATACTGTAGTGAGGAGGCACGAACTGTTCCCTGTATGTTGGCCGGCCTTCCTGTATATTCTTGTGCGGGGCGGTGGGACCGAGGCCCAGTAGGCGCATGTTCAGTAACGCGCGCTTTTCACGTAGTGACGACCACACTGATGTGCCTTCCGGCCGCTCGACTAGCTTCGGCTGAAAATTGAATATATTTTATTTACTCTGTTTATCGTCCCAAAGGGTAGCACGCTGGATTGTTTCTAAACAAAATGTGAATGCTGTATTGGCGGATATTCACGTTGCAACTGTTATCGATTGTCAGTTTTATTCCAAGACCTCGACATACTCGTACAACACAGTCCCGACAGCCTGACCGAGATGATCGACTATTGCTACACTGCAGAATGCTTCACTAACCTGCAGAGACGGTGCCGGCGCTGTAGTCAGCAACCTCCTAACTCCCCCTCCAAACAGCCTCGCATGATCAGGCGCGACTGG
This sequence comes from Heliothis virescens, assembly GCA_002382865.2. NCBI lineage: Eukaryota > Metazoa > Arthropoda > Insecta > Lepidoptera > Noctuidae > Heliothis > Heliothis virescens. The sequence goes on from NWSH02000537.1 coordinate 8,302,777, forward strand.
CGCATGGGCACAGAGCCTGTACAGTAGATGAGCATCTCGTGCTGCCGCGGCCCAGCCCAGCAGAGCGAGGTACACAGCGCAGAACGCCTCCGCCAGTAGTACTGCGAGGCGTGGCGCGTCTTCCTCTTCGGCGGCGCGGAGAGCTAGACCGCGGAGGGCTGATACTCCTGTTGGGACCAACATTTGTTTGAATGTTTGTGACAATGTTTGAGTATTTATTCTCAGGTCTTGATGAATATTTATTATATTCAAATAAATAAAATACCGGCCGCATGTGAGTTAGTTCCGTATAAAAAATCACGTTTGTTGATGGGAACCCCTAAAATTCTTATTTTATTATTGTTTCTAAACATATAAATTAAAAGACTTACTACGTAACTCAAAAAATTACAAATTTATGTACAATGTAGCTTAGAGTGTGTCCATAGTTATACCGTCGATGTTATGGAATATTAACTTGTCATATAATTGCAATTCCAATGAAAGCTTTATACCATACCTGGCCATTTGTTAGGTGGAGTCGTGACAGTGAGTTCATCTGTAGAATGACGCCTCTGTCGCGCGAGAATTTGACTAGTTCCAGGAGTGTCTGCTATGATACTGTCAAAAGGAATATACTGCTAAAATAAATGTTGCAATAATGAGAACAAACCAGCTTCTAGCTCTAGCTTGGTGCAAGTTTATTTTATAACGCTACATGCAGTTAGCATGTAGGAACATTAAAAGAATGTAATTATAAAAGTAGAAAGTAGTACACTAGTGAGTTCAAAATGTAAGAACAAATAACAAAGACAAAAAAATAAAAGAAAAACGGTCGACTTGGGAAACTCCTCCTTTTTTAATCGACGAAGCAAATACCTGACTTCAGACCGGCAAAGAACTTTCTTTATAATTTTTTCGCTATATCTTACTAGTCATGATGATGAGCATGCTTGAGGCTGAAGGTGTCGGAGTCGCAGAGGCTCTGGTAGATGCAGGCGGACAGCGCCACGGCCAGGTCCCTCAGCGTGTGCAGGATGCGCGTGGCCGACCCGCCCGGGATGCCCAGCTCGCTGATAGTGCCCAGCATGTCGTGGGCTACCGACTGGGGGGATATTGGATTGTTTGTTTATTTGTATTAATGACTGGTGGGCAGATAAATAAGATTTAGGATATTGGAATAAATAAATATTAGTATATTGGTATCTTGTTGTTCTGCCAAGACATTTACAGCTCGTATAACCTTTATAAATATTAATTTACAGCAGTCTTTGCCTCATTGAAATGGAACATTCTTAGGATCAGTAAATATACGAAATCTCGCCGAAAGTAGCGTAGAAAAAAATCTGTCTTCTCTAATCGGCAAAATATGAATGTTTTTGTAAGTCGTTGAAGGACCATCCACCTTTATCAAATTCTTTATTATGTAAATCAATTTATAAATGCTCACCTGAAGATGTCGAACCGGATCAGCCACAACAGTATTATTAGTAGCCACAGCGGCAGCTAACAATGGCAGCGTGGTCGGGAACGGCAGCGGCGACAGCAGCTGTTGGTGCTGTTTGTCCTGCCCTAACTCTTGGAGGAGAAGGACCAGCTCCATACGGACGGAGGCCAGGCCGCCGCCACCCGCGCCGTGCAGGGAGCAGTACGAGAGTAGGGTACGAAGTAGGGTTTCGTTTGCTGAAAAAATATTTACATTTATCTTTTCTGACAGTACCATTGGGGAGAAAAACATAAGTCCAGTGGCAGAATAGGAGGTTTGCGCATGGTGCAAGCAATGTTACCGCATAGTCTAAGGTAGATGCGCTGGACGCTCACTAGCCTTAACCTTTGCACTTACGCATTTTATCAACACAACAAAATGAGCAAGCTAAATCGAGTATCTATCGACTCAAAAATATTCCCAAATCAAAGGTTATATACAAGTCTCATTTAAAAAAAGGGTCTTACCTTTAAGCCACTTCTTCCTATTCAAAGCTCGCTGCACTTTAGCTTCGAAGTCAGCCTTCTCCCGCACTAACAGCTGATGTAACGTAGGCCTCTCAGGCAGTGGCGCCAGTTCGGGCTCCGCACACAGTAGGGCTCCACCCCCCTGTCCCGCGCCGGCCGATAAGTAGCCGCATAACCGGCGTAGGGCTTCTACTTCGCGTTCTAGCCAGATGTATAGCTGGTAGCGGAGGTGACCACCTGTGTAGCAAATCAGTCGATAACCATTTGTATGTCCAATATATTCGTCGAAAAAGTTATTTTCATGCAAGGAAGTTTTTATGAAAATATTATTTCGTAGTTGTGTTTACTTTTTCTGTATTTTTTGTTTTAAATATTGTAAAACTTTTAAAGATTACAATTTGATAACTAGACCACACAAACATATTTGATCAAAAACCTTACTTAGAATTAACAAGTACAAGAACACATAAAATATAAGATTGACATACCATCAACCTCGTACCCCGTAGCCAGCGTGCTGAGTTCCTCCATCAATATCTTCAAGCAAGCGACGAACTTGAGCTGTTGCGCCATTATGTCGACAGATGGCGTGTCGTCCGTCTGCTTCTCATTGTCCGAGTTGCCGTTCACTGTGGGCTCTTCTTTCTCTTCTTTTTTGTCCATTTTCATTTCTAGAGGAGGTGTGGAGGATCCCGAACCTTCCGATCTGTATAAGAAGCGTTATGATCAGTAATGGTGCTTTCTACGTGAAAGCGTAAGAGGAAAACTCTTTCGGCAACCTTTCAATTGCAAAAAAGTTGCCATTTTGTACGTTATAGTTCAGTTTCATTAATTAATTTATTAAATAAAAAGAAAATTATAATTTGATGAAAGAAATAGAGAATAAATATTACATAGCACCAACTTTTTTACTGGAAGTAACAGTACTCACCCTTTATCATCATCATCCCAGCTGAGAACCAACTCATCATCCTTTTTGGTAGACACAGGAGCTCCCCAGTCCACTTCTACGGCTGGTGCACCCCAATCCACGTTCGTCGGTTCTTCCTCTACACATCAAACATTTTGGAAGTATTTAATATTGGCAGCTAACACACGATTGGCAGGCTGACACAACAGATATCTATCGTAGTTTTAGAAGAAAGAAAAATATCTGAGTTGAGAAAAGTTTTGGGTTTGTGTTCAAAAGCGACAATAAATAAAGGCGAACAAAAAATAGATGAGGAACTAATTTGTTTTGAAATTCGAAATAAAAGTACAAAAAAAGCAACAAAAAACCACAAAACAAAACATAAATCAGCGGACGTACAAACGGACGTGAATGTAGCGTACTTTTGACTGGGAGATCCACGACGAGTTGTCCTGTATGTATGACGGCGTCGTCTATTGAGGGCGCCGCGACCGGCTGGCGGGCGCGCTCGTCCCGGACACGGGCAGGGAGCTTCGACAGTACCTCTAGGGCGAGGGCCGGACAACCCGCCTTGAAATGACCGTGGGCTGTTTGGAAGTACAGGCGACGTTCTAAACGGGTGATGCCTTCGTCTGCTTCTTGTTGGAGGAGGGCTAGAGTTCCACCCTGCAAGAAATTGATGATGTATAGTTTTCGAAAAACTTAATCGTGGTCCCGCACCTCCATCTCTTGCTAATACCTAATAATGGTTTCTGCGCAACTACTCGCGTCATGTTCCGTGCCGACATAAAGTTTAGATTTGAATAATTCACCTTTAATTGACAGATTCGAGTAGCAGAGTCGAGTTTTACTTTGCATCATATTTTTCACCATCTATACCGCATTCGTTATAAAACCGCCTGACAGAGCACAAAAAACCTACATATTTGCACCTAAAAGTTTACTAAAAAATGTAGTAGCCTTAAAATACGTACCTGACTAGGCAAATTATGCCTCTTCAACCTGGGATGCGTGCGCAGATACACGTAGAAGTTGAACACGCTGGGCATGGGCTCGTTGTCCCTGGCAGCGTGCAGCCTGCCAGCGTTGCTGAGCAAGGTGTCGAGGGCGGCGCCGTAGCGCTTGAGCTCCCACAGCGCCATGGAACGGACGAACGGGTCGGGGTGAGCGCGTTCTAAGTCTAGCTCGCCGTCTTCTGTCTCACCTCTGGAAATATACATTGATGCAATACTATTTTCCGCCACATATTTCACGCTTACACCTGAATAAAAAGTAGCTTTCTTTGATAAATAGGCTATCTAACACTAAAATCATTTTTTTTTCAATTGGTCTAGTACTAGTAGTATAGTTCCCGAGATATCGCGGCCAAATAAAAATATTTTTCAGCCTTTTCTATTCATGTAGATTCTGCTGCGGTTTCACACACTAAAATAAGCTAAACGGATATCCGCTTTGCTTATACAGTTTTAGTTTATCACCAAAAACTTACCCTAATATTTCATCCATCAACAACTTCCTTAAGCTAGTGGGCAATGGGTTATCGGCTTCGTATAATCGCGCGACCACCATGGCCAGTTGTAAGTCTCCAAGACGTGTGATTAGCACCTACGGAAGGAATACGTTTATAAGAAAATTTTATTTTTTATTTTTCCTGTCTTTCTGGTTATATTATACTAGCTTCTGCCAGCGGTTTCACCCGCGTCCCGTGGGAACTACTCGGCGAACCCAGACAAAAAGTAGAATTTTTCAAATCGGACCAGTAGTTCCTGAGATTAGCGCTTTCAAACAAACAAACTCTTCAGCTTTATTATATTAGTATAGATAAGTATCGATTTTTCTAACTCACCTCTAAGGCATCTTTCAAGGCTCCTCCGAGCAAGAAGAAAGCGGCAGCATGTTCAAATCGCTGTCGACCGAGCAAGACGAACGCGTTCTTCAACGCAGCCTTACGCCAACGATCTTCGGTGAAGTCATTTGAGAAGAACTGTAGAAAAACCAGAAGAAATGGAAATTCATTTTAAAACAAAAATTAATACGACGTTTGGANTATAGTTCAGTTTCATTAATTAATTTATTAAATAAAAAGAAAATTATAATTTGATGAAAGAAATAGAGAATAAATATTACATAGCACCAACTTTTTTACTGGAAGTAACAGTACTCACCCTTTATCATCATCATCCCAGCTGAGAACCAACTCATCATCCTTTTTGGTAGACACAGGAGCTCCCCAGTCCACTTCTACGGCTGGTGCACCCCAATCCACGTTCGTCGGTTCTTCCTCTACACATCAAACATTTTGGAAGTATTTAATATTGGCAGCTAACACACGATTGGCAGGCTGACACAACAGATATCTATCGTAGTTTTAGAAGAAAGAAAAATATCTGAGTTGAGAAAAGTTTTGGGTTTGTGTTCAAAAGCGACAATAAATAAAGGCGAACAAAAAATAGATGAGGAACTAATTTGTTTTGAAATTCGAAATAAAAGTACAAAAAAAGCAACAAAAAACCACAAAACAAAACATAAATCAGCGGACGTACAAACGGACGTGAATGTAGCGTACTTTTGACTGGGAGATCCACGACGAGTTGTCCTGTATGTATGACGGCGTCGTCTATTGAGGGCGCCGCGACCGGCTGGCGGGCGCGCTCGTCCCGGACACGGGCAGGGAGCTTCGACAGTACCTCTAGGGCGAGGGCCGGACAACCCGCCTTGAAATGACCGTGGGCTGTTTGGAAGTACAGGCGACGTTCTAAACGGGTGATGCCTTCGTCTGCTTCTTGTTGGAGGAGGGCTAGAGTTCCACCCTGCAAGAAATTGATGATGTATAGTTTTCGAAAAACTTAATCGTGGTCCCGCACCTCCATCTCTTGCTAATACCTAATAATGGTTTCTGCGCAACTACTCGCGTCATGTTCCGTGCCGACATAAAGTTTAGATTTGAATAATTCACCTTTAATTGACAGATTCGAGTAGCAGAGTCGAGTTTTACTTTGCATCATATTTTTCACCATCTATACCGCATTCGTTATAAAACCGCCTGACAGAGCACAAAAAACCTACATATTTGCACCTAAAAGTTTACTAAAAAATGTAGTAGCCTTAAAATACGTACCTGACTAGGCAAATTATGCCTCTTCAACCTGGGATGCGTGCGCAGATACACGTAGAAGTTGAACACGCTGGGCATGGGCTCGTTGTCCCTGGCAGCGTGCAGCCTGCCAGCGTTGCTGAGCAAGGTGTCGAGGGCGGCGCCGTAGCGCTTGAGCTCCCACAGCGCCATGGAACGGACGAACGGGTCGGGGTGAGCGCGTTCTAAGTCTAGCTCGCCGTCTTCTGTCTCACCTCTGGAAATATACATTGATGCAATACTATTTTCCGCCACATATTTCACGCTTACACCTGAATAAAAAGTAGCTTTCTTTGATAAATAGGCTATCTAACACTAAAATCATTTTTTTTTCAATTGGTCTAGTACTAGTAGTATAGTTCCCGAGATATCGCGGCCAAATAAAAATATTTTTCAGCCTTTTCTATTCATGTAGATTCTGCTGCGGTTTCACACACTAAAATAAGCTAAACGGATATCCGCTTTGCTTATACAGTTTTAGTTTATCACCAAAAACTTACCCTAATATTTCATCCATCAACAACTTCCTTAAGCTAGTGGGCAATGGGTTATCGGCTTCGTATAATCGCGCGACCACCATGGCCAGTTGTAAGTCTCCAAGACGTGTGATTAGCACCTACGGAAGGAATACGTTTATAAGAAAATTTTATTTTTTATTTTTCCTGTCTTTCTGGTTATATCTTACTAGCTTCTGCCAGCGGTTTCACCCGCGTCCCGTGGGAACTACTCGGCGAACCCAGACAAAAAGTAGAATTTTTCAAATCGGACCAGTAGTTCCTGAGATTAGCGCGTTCAAACAAACAAACTTTTCAGCTTTATTATATTAGTATAGATAAGTATCGATTTTTCTAACTCACCTCTAAGGCATCTTTCAAGGCTCCTCCGAGCAAGAAGAAAGCGGCAGCATGTTCAAATCGCTGTCGACCGAGCAAGACGAACGCGTTCTTCAACGCAGCCTTACGCCAACGATCTTCGGTGAAGTCATTTGAGAAGAACTGTAGAAAAACCAGAAGAAATGGAAATTCATTTTAAAACAAAAATTAATACGACGTTTGGACAGCGGGCCAGTTACTTCGCACTGGTCCGGAAGGTAATCAATTCGGGTTAGTAGAAAGTAAACGTGCACCTTCGTAACCTGGACTTTACTTGAGAGGAACCTTCCAAGCCTGGACAGCAAGGTACTCAACAAGGGGTTTAAGGCATACATCAACCTACAACTATGCACCACTAACATAAAATTTAAAATACCTCCATTTTATTTACATGTTTGTAGCAACAATAACTTACATTGGTCATCTTATCATCTCTACTGGATCGGAAGAGTCCCCACAGCAGCATCCTCTTTTTCATGGCGAGGTAATAGAGCGCCGCGTCCATGGGGTCCTGCTTCTGCATGTACGCAGCGCGGGCCAGCTTCTCCATGCACGTGCGGAGCAACTCGCCGCGGACCCACCAACCCACGCCTGGTAAGGTCGAAGTCAAAGATTTATATCATTGTGGACTTTATAAAAATTTATGCATGTCAGGAATTTACAGATGGTTGATTTTTGTTGCCAATTCCAAAAAGTAGCTTCCTATGGAGAGGAACAAACGAGGAAGAAACTCCATGGTTCCTCTTTGCAAAATAGCTTTACAATGGGTGACACCAATTGAATGATTTTTGAGCTGTCTTTGAAATTGAATGGCGCCTCAGTATTCGGCCGTTAGTTTATTATATTTGTTCAAACAGTTTGAAGAGGGTTCGATGCAGATAAGTAATTGAGATAAGTCGTGATTTAGTAAGAATTGCAATCAACTTATTGACTGTATGCAAGTTTGCGTGAGCTATTTGAAGAGTATTTCCAATTTATGCTAAATCTCTACCATACTCATTACAATTCAACAAAAAAATATCATTCACTCACCAAGTTCCCTCATAGTGGCCCACTTGGGTTGTCCCTTAGTGTACCCAGGTATGAGCGCGAGCAGTTGTTCATGTGTCTCCGAGTGGAATGCCCACACTAGGTTGCAGGTGCCAACGCCTGTGCGCTGGAGGTTCGCGCGCTGGGCCAGAGGCAGGCACCGGAGTAAGTACCCGTAGTGCTTCATGGCTAAGAGGAACCGGAGACCGCAGTCGTCGAGGGAATCTGTTACGAAATAATGGGGTGTAACTTCTAGAGCAATGTTGATTAATTAATGTAATAGACGACAGCACATCAAGTTACCACAATCGGTCAAATTTCTGCGATAGATTTTCAACCTTATCACAATAGTTCCACTATTAATAATAAAATCGATTGGTAAAATTTGACACATTCGAGTGCGTTGATCTGCTTTTGTCTGTACCATTGATAAGTTTGAAGCTCTTTTTCCGGTGACAGTAAAAAATACACTAATATTTGAAATTGGATAAACGGATTTTGATGAAACTTGGCAGTAATTTATATAGCTCATGTGTAGAATAACACCTCTGGGGAAAGCTAGTAATATAGATACAAAACTTCCTAAAAAAATCATAGGATAATGAAAAAATATCACTGGCAAGATCTGGTTCATCTGTTGGTTTTCATTTATTGGTCAAAGATTTTAACTTTCAGACCTACACACCACCAACATATTACACAACTTACCAGGCAATATCTCCTGTCCTGAAGCCTGAGCGACATCCACGCGTGCATTAGTCGCCAGGCGCTCAGCGAAGTCGGCGTCACAAGTGGACACGGTATCCGCTAACGCTAGCAAATGCATCTGATCCAGTGAACTGAGACCCGGCAAGTGCGTGTGGGTCAGTAGACGGGAGAGGATGCGACCTGTGTAAAAATAATTGTTTAATATTATTATAGAGAGGATTTTTTTACTTAGAAAGAGGTTATGTTAAAGGAAATTGAAAGGACACGCTTTGAAGTTATTAAGAATTTAAAACTTATCCCTTATTCGACGTTTCTCTTTCTTCTAAGTGTCTTTGGTGGTTATTTATCTGTTCAATTTAGTAGGAAAATTAACAGATAACCGCCGACACAGATTCTCATAAAATCGCCCTTCATTATCATGCAATTAGGCAAAGTAAAAGACAGTTACTATTAAAACTAGCTAAAGTAAACTAGGACTCTACAAAGATTTTTTTGTCTCACTGTAAGACCCATTCACCATACCTTGTCTAGGTCCAAAGTGCGATAAAGGCTGTCTTTCAGGCATGGATGGCCTCCGATCTACCCCCTCATCTTCACCCAATAGCAAAGCATCGAGATCTTCATCTGTATCTTGTATCGTGCCTTCAAATAACTCATTGTAATCCTAGAAAACAACAAAGGACGTTAAATAATTAATCTTTCATAATTACTTGTTTAGTATTTATTTTTTGGTATCTTTTTGGATACCTTAGCCTCTTGTATAGTGGACGGATGATGCGGAGACTCCTTGTCAGCGACAAGCAATGTCCATAACGGCAGCGGTGGCACTGAAGTCAATTCAGCGTAGTCTAACTGGACGTCCTCTGTTATCTGTGGTGGTTACAAATATTAGATGGCGACAGGACTGATGTCCAGACACCAGCACGTTGAACCTACCCGAAACTGTCAAATTCTACCAATCGAACATTAACCTTCCACTTTTGAGATAAGGTTGAAAATCCATTGAAGACTAGCTTCTGCGAACGGCATCGCATGCGTTAAATTTTTACCGTTCCTGTGGGAATTTCGGGAAATCCTTTCTTATCTCGTGTAAGAGTCCTAAAATGAACCTCTGTGCAAAATTTCAGCTTTATAGGTTCACGGGTTTGGACCCTAAGTTGATGAGTCAGTAAATGGGTCAGGAGTTTGACAGATTGAGGTAGGTTGACGTGCTAGAACATAGAACAATTAAACATTGAAGTGAAGATAGCGCAATGTATGTATAAAGCTATGTTACCTGTGCGACGCCATCTAGCGGCGAGGCGGCGCCAGCTGCGAATGACACTGACAGCGTGCGCGAACGCGACCAGCCGCGCTGCAACACACGTGCGACATGCAACAGCGACTTTATGTGACAGTGATGTACAAAATGTTGGTACAAATTTATCGATTACTCAAGCGATTTGTCGTGAATATTAATCGCAAGTGTATGGCAATGTTGATCATTTTGACAATTAATTTTGAAATGTGGTTTGCTACTTTTATAATTCCAATCTAAGATTTCTATTTCAATAACTCTGTGAATTTCTGTGAACATTATTTTTACTACAACATATTGAGTTCTGTAAAGAACTACGCACTTCAAAGCTTTCTACAGCTATTGAGTTTGTAATTTATTGTTAATATTTTAGTGTTTTATTCCAAAAAATGTTATTGAAAACCCCAAGCAGAAACAGTCGTAAAATTATTGTTTAATTTTGTAAATGTGTAAATTTACATCATCGATATTTTATCGATGGGAAACTTTAAATTGTTAGTTTCAATTAGGATGAACCTCATTTTACATTGTTAAGCAAGCGACACACCACATCGCAGTTTTACATTGAAATCACAACATTTAAACAATATTCCGATAAAGACAGTACACCAATTTGTATATACTTAAACATAAAAATATTAGCATCATAATGGGATTGTGAGCTTTATTGGTAACGGAATAAAGCACATATTAGTCATACTTCATTCAAGATACAATTAATGTGTATTTCAGTTGCGTTCAGTGTTGATGTACTCACATTTCAGCATTATTTGTGTTACATATAGTTAGCATTCAGTGCTCATTAGTTAGCAATAAGATGCTATATTGAACCTTATTGAGGCGACATAAAGGCTATAATGTAGTACAGTTGCTTTTAAGGTGTTTACTGTTGGGAAAGTTAAAAGATCATACCTGTCTGGATAAACTATCTTCGTCCCCTTGTGAGCTGCGTCCTGTGTAAGTTCCGCCAATGCATCTGGTGATATCGATATATTTTGTTGCAATAAAAATATAAAAAAATATGATACGGTTTATATTATTCTTAGTGCTCATTTCACAGGTGCCAGATAAAGTTCTAGATAGCTATCTGACAGATAATTCCATAGTCAAAATGAAAATAATTTCTAGGCCTTTCTCTGGAATCTCTGAAACTGGCCGTTAGCCTGGTTTTAACAGAGAATAGGTTGGGTAATAATCTACGTGTTGAACTTACCTGACTAAATGAGCGAGTATAGCTTTGACCCATCGTATCTTGCCGCTGTTGAGTAATTCCATCAATTGCTTTGGGTGGTATTGAGGTAACACCGGGCACGCCATCTGTGACGCTTCGAACAAGCCGTAGTCTGGCATGTAGTCTAACAACGGCTGAAAAACGATAATAATTAGGTACACGATAAACTCTTGTTTTATTCAAGAGATTAACAGATTGTCATGGAAACAAGGGCAGGTAATTCCGATTCAAAGTTTGCCATCCAAGAGCATTCAATTTTATGTTTTTCTTTGTGCTATTTGTAATCTTTAATCACACCTGAACGGCTGGACTCCGGACGCAGGTGAAACCGCAGAAAAAAACAAGTTTTTTTTTATAGATACTACTTAAACTCTGTATTTACCTGAGGTTGATCCGGCTGCGTTTTGTTTCGTCTCCTAGCGTCGCGCTCCAGTAGTTGCAAGTTAATAGAAGACACGCGCTGTAGATGCGGCGCAGATATACGCAAGTCCGAGTCGCGGAGTGCGCGAGACTCGCTACCTTCTTCCAATTCCTGTACAAATAACACAACACATATGATTCGATTTTCCAATAATCGATTACGGGCTTCCATTCATCCTATTTGATGATTCGATATTTTGGTGTGCACCTGATGTAGTACCTACACCAAATTTTAATTTTCACTCAAAATATTAAATCTATACTAATATTTTAAAGCTGAAGAGTTTGTTTGTTTGAACTCGCTTATATCAGTAACTACTGGTCCGATTTGAAAATTCTATGAGTATATTTTATCCAGGAGTGCGGGACGCGGCTGAAACCGCTGGCGAAAGCTAGTTGTCCAATAAAACAAATCACACAAATGCATACTTGACCACCCATCATTCCAGATGAATTCTGCGGATTCTCAGGCTTCCACTGCGAATAGACGTGCATTTCCGAGTCCATCCCAACTACCAGTATACCGTCTCTAACCCACGATATCTGCATAGGTAACGGTGGTAAACCATCCGCGGTCTTTAGCTCTATGCGCCTGAGTTGCATCCATCTGATCTCTTCGACAAATAGTGGCGCGGCGAGCGATGAAGCCTTGCGAAGGATTGGACGGTTGTTGCTTATCGATTCTTTCATAGCCTAAAAATAGCACAAAATATATTTAATTAAAACAAAAATGCATTTTTACAACGTTCTCACATCAAGGCTTGAACTGATTGACATCATATTTTGTATGGATATAGTTGTAACCTTAAATATGGGCGATATAGTTAAGGGGACGCGGCAAAACCCACTTGTAATAAAATTGTCGCTAGAATTCAAGTAAAAAGTCACACAAATTACCTTCAGATTAGCCTGAGCTAAATCACTAGACACAGGAGTGAACAACAGCACTCTTGAACCGACGGCTACCGTCAAAATATGGGAGCCATCTTCTTTGGAAACCCAGTCCAGTTGTACCAAGTGTTTCTGCGTCAAAGGACAGGTGTTGCCATTCTCCATAATACTTTTACGTAAAGATTGCAGTGTACTGAACGATGGTACGGCGAGGAGACCGGCTGATTTGCCTGTGTCGCCTTCTCCGTTACGACTGCTACGACTCTCGTCTGATGATAGTGTTTGGAGTACCTAAAAGTTGGAATGGACAAATAAATAAAAAATACATAAAATACAGAAATTTAAAAAAATGCAATTGGTTAGCTATTATTTTATTTATATTTCTAATAATCACGAGAAGGTTTGGATGACCGTAATTGCAAAATTGTGTAGGGACGCGAAATTTTTCCGTCCTAGGCGGGGCGTTCCGTTCCAGGGCGGGAAACAAGTAAAAGTATTATTGTTCTACAAACCTGATTCAACCTCTGCTTCTTCTGCATAAACGAAGTATCATGTAGATACGACAGATCAATTTGCGTATCCGTACAAACTCCAACTCTGGGTAGGCTAACATTCCTCAGTGGTATCGTATCTTCTAGAAGCCATTCGGCCCCGCCCGTACTTTCGCACTCGTACACACACACGCACAGGTTTACGAAGCGAGCGTCGGAACTTGTGCTGTTACTTGTGGTACCGCCTTTAGGCCGAGTGAATGAACGACCACATTTGTATGCGCAAGCGATTCGGCCTGAGTATGCTGCGCTTATGTGAAGAGGTTGGCCTGGGAAAATTTATATAATATTTTATGTATTGGGCTAATAGTATTGAGACACAGTTATGATATTTGTGGTATATTGAAATTTAATTTTATTTCAGGTATAATTGTTCTCATGTTAAATATTATACCACCTATATCACTTTACATTAGAATGACTTACCTGGAATGTCGATAGCAGATTCTTGGTCCTTGTTCATCATTTCCCATTCCTTCCATGTGTAATCGAAGTCTTCATCGTCATTTTTCGTTACGTGACATTTCCAAAATCTACAAGTTTTATTGAAGTAAGTATACACACACAAAAACAATCGATACCGTGAATTCGAATCGATTAACCAATCGATCGATAACTTGAAATCGGACTAGAAAGTAGGGCCCATAATTTCTTTGTCTCCTTACCTCAACGTGCTATCAGAACAGGCAGTAGCCATGATGTAGGGCGCTAAGCAAGCAGGATAAATGGACGCGGAGCTCAAATGTCCAGCTGCGGGCGTGGCGTGAATCACATCCACACCGTCCGGTAACGACAAGGGGCATTCACAGACCTAGGAAAGAAAACATTTAAAAAATAATTTCCAAAACATTGTTTCTTCGGGAATTATGTTTTTCCAACTCCACCGACAATCGATTACGTGATCGATTGATTGAACAAGAACCTTTTACTATGAAATCCGATTTCTTCTAAAACAAAAATATTGACCGACTTTAACTTAATAAAATCTTTACTTCAATCGGACGTTTATATTATTGATGAAATTAGGCCTCAGTCACTCTAAAGTTACAGCAGGTATTTCTGATATGTTAAATCCTTCTTAAATATATAAAACGTACCTTTTTAGTTGATATAGAGATATGTGAGTGAGCAAGTGGCTGTGGAGGGGCGCGGTCGTTGTCCATAGAGACGGAGTTCTTGCGCGACTCGCCTTCATCCTCCTGTACCAACGCACTGTCTGGTACGTACATCATACTGTTTGTGAGGTCATCTGAAATAGATGGGTTGAATTTAATATTTATCACATATACATTTAGTACTCGCCAAACTTTTTGGCGGCTCCAAACATTGCACGAGACGCTGTGCAGAAATCATTTTATGATTACCAGCGAGAGTTGGAGGTGGTCGAAACCTGTATCAATCATTATATAAGAGCACCATTCCACCAGCAGTATATGATAGGTAAGGTATACCTCGATTCTCAAAAAGTTTTATCACTATGAAATTAATTTAAGTTTTATATTTTTATGTAGTAGCAATAATATGCAATCCTTACCATTAGGATCAGCCTGTGACGACACAGTGAGTCTCCACATATGCACAGTGGATCCTCCGTCAGTCCTCTCCAACACGACGATGTAGAACGGTTCGTTGAACACGGCGGCCTTACGCAAGTCCACTATGGCTTCCAACCCGACTTCTGTCAGGGTGTTCACTTCCGAGTTCTCATTGCCTGTGTCCGAGTTTTCTGCTTCTACTGATGTGCGTTCACCTAAATATTGATATAACAAATAGTGGTGTAAACATGATAAATGTAATAATATTTTCCTATGACTTTATGTCCTATGTGTTTTTTTTCCTATCTCTTGCACTGTCAATGTTCCTTGCGGAGTCATGAAGCAAAATGTATCGATATATTTATTTGCCCTGCCATGTGTCTATGTTGCAAGGTTTAAGACATTTTTGTGTTATTTGTGCAGCCCGGATACATGACTCCAAAAGAAAAAAGAAGAGCAATTTATTTATGTTCCATTACCGAATCCAGAGATCATATTTGGCAGAATAATGATCCATACCCCTGTACTATAGAAGAAGATACCCAAGGTAAAACAAATTCACCTACATATTTCTTTCACTTACCAGTAATAAGTTGTTCCTGAAACACGTGCAGTAACTGCGTATTATGCCAGTCGTGCGTCGCGTCAGCTATCGCGTGCAACTGTATGATGGCGCCAGGCCGCGCGGTCGACTGTTGCGACACGATGTTAATGCGATCGTGGAGGGGAATGCCCCCGCCTTCTTCTAGAGTTGACTCAGAAGACATCGACATTGTGTCGTGCTGTATAGTGAGTTTAATTTGGTTAGGTAAGGTTTTGAAAGTGTTGGCCCATTTTTGCGTAAGTTTCAATCAATCAATCAATAAGCCCTTTATCCTGAACTTAAATCGTTGTGGAAGGTATGTTTCCCTGTTTAGAGGATATCTCTTAGTTCAGTGTGCCTTTTGGCAAAGGCCTCCTCCAACAATTTCCATTGAGTTTTATCTCTGGCGACCCTTCTCCAAAAAGGCGGGCCTGCTGTTAGTTTCAACTCGTCCCTCCTTTTTTGAGTTTTATTTTAAGTTTACTATGCTTCAATTATTTTTAAAATTATCAAGGCACAATAAAGTTGAAGCAAATTCGTGAAAGCGGAACTACGTATAGATTATCGATATATGAACACAAGGATGTTCCTGGCCTACTAGTTGATATTACGCAAAAATGAAACAACACCCATTAAAAGAATGATAAAATTTTGTTGAGTGTGCCTATTCGTGATGAAAAATTTTGAAGGCACACTACACTAGAGCCAATTAGAAATCGTTTACAATTTCAAATCGATGCCTAATTTAAATTGCCAATTTTTGTCGTTCGCTTCTATTCTGCTGTGCAGTGAGATATGTATTTACCATTACATCTTTATGTCGTCTCTCCGAGGTGGCTATTTCAGCCAATAGCGTGCGCGCGTCGATGACGGCTTGGAACACTCGTAAGCTCTCCCCGTCACTCGCCACGAAACATGCCGACGGCGAATTTGATAGGTTGCCGAGAGTTGTGCTAAAAAGAAGAAAAATAAATAAGTGGCTGTGACCAGTAAAAAAATAGAACGTATATTTTCTGGCATCTATTCAGTACATTTTCCAACTTTGACAGACGGATAAAGAAGACATTAAGGGTATTATATGACGGAACGAGGGTCGGCATTTCCATAAGTTTATATAGTAAACGA